>PYAF01001349.1:8118-44716 GCA_007407185.1 Glycine tomentella | reverse complement strand
CTTAAATGCCTAAGGGCAAAATGGTCATTTTTGCTCTAAGGGCATTTTGGTCATTTCCAAAATTATGCAGGGGCATTTCTGTAATTATGACCCCAAGGGTATTTTTGTAATTTCCATTTTATAGAAATGTGTTATCACTATTTATTCTATCCATATTTCTAATTCCCTCCTTACAGTTTCCTTTAAACATGCACTATTATTGTTAAGTTCTAAATACTATATTAACTACGGAATTAATATACAGATAATTATTTGGGGTGTTACACACTTCATTAGAGACATCAACCCCAAAGTGGTCAATGAATCTAGATACAAGGACAGGGTATGGAAATGGATAGTTGACAAGCCTCTTGGCCTTCTTCATGATTTCCTGGAAAATGAGCACCCAGTTCATGGGAATGGAGTTTGTGAGACCATACATTAGTTGTAGGTCATCATCGGTAGCTTGGGCATGGTTGGTTGCCCTTGGAGTTAAAATATAGGTAATAAGATAGTGAAGGAGTCTGTTTTCTGGTGCCATAGGACTAGTGCTCAGCCTGTTTCTAATGGGTTGATTTGGGTTAGTGAGTGTCTCTCTATGGGTTCCAATTTTACTATAACCCCCTGGAGTTTCCTCAAACTTCCTCTCCCCATCGTTAACTACCCCGGCAATGGACTCCCAAATCTCAGGGGTGATAAGCATCTCCACCCCCTTGACAGTGGTCCTAAAGTGTTGGCCATCCATAGAGCCTCTTCCACAAGTGTAGAAGACTCTCACAAGGTCAGGGTAGTAAGTACCCTTCATTTCCATGAATCTCCTAAGACCTTGGGTTTCGAAGAGAGCAGGAAAGACAAATCCTTCCTTGATGAACCAGACAAAGCTAATATATTTGGGTGAGCTGATGGGTTTGGTGGCATTATATTGCAGATAAGTCATTTTATCCGCTTCTTTGGAGAACCAAAGACTCAAACGGTTAGGTGGAGGTTGAGGGTTAAATGAAGACTCTCCTACCTTTCTTTTCCCAGTCCTAACTCTTTTGGGTGCAGACATATTGAAATTGACAGTAAGGAATAAGGAGGGTTTGAAAATAGAGAATAGAAAGCAAGAGAGGAAGATTCTTTGGTGCAAGGGAGATAGGATTCACAAAGCCTCTAGATATAGGCAAGGATGAAGCACTAAACGTTCAGATTTTTCAAAAACATAGCTGTTATAGGTAGTTAATGGAGGTTAATGATGATTTGGGCATTATAGATACCCAGAAAAACTGTCAGAAATCTCATAACAGCAGGAATAATCGATTAAACCTATGTGTAATCGATTATTGCAATTTCAGCAAGTTTCAAAAATTACACGGTGTAATCGATTAATCCGTAAGGTAATCGATTACATTTGACATTTTCAGAGGTAGAAGATGACCTGTAATCGATTATATAGCTCATTTAATCGATTATATTCATTAGAATAGCCATTAATCATGTATCAGCACATATGTAATCGATTATCCCGAGCAGTAATCGATTATATCAGACAGTTAGAAATAGTGCATGCTTAAGTGTAATCAATTACAAGGATAGGTAATCGATTATTTCAGAGATACAATCAATTCCAACTTGAGTTTAAAGTCAAATAATCGATTAATTCGATGAGTAATCGATTATTTCTGTGTGGCATTCTTTCAGACTTAATGAAGGATAATCGATTACAGTGTTAACGTAATCGATTACTTAAGCAAAACTTCCATACAGAGAGTAGTTTTTAATGTGTTTAATCGATTAACGCGTATGGTAATCGATTATTTTAGTCAGCTTGGGCAAAAACAGAGCATCCCACATGATTCAGCTTTTCATAAATCAAGGCAATTTTAGGCATTCATAAAGCACATAAAATTCATGTAACAAACAAGCTAGTTAATGTTGTTTTCATCAAGGATTCCTAGCATGTTTCTAAGAGTGTAAAATCTATCTTTAGGCAGAGGTTTTGTAAATATGTCAACAAGATGATGATGTGTATCAATAAATTCGACCTTGATATTACCTTTCTGCACATGATCTCTTATGAAATGATGTCTAATCTCAATGTGCTTGGTCCTTGAGTGCATAACAGGATTCTTTGAAATGTTGATTGCACTTGTGTTGTCACAAAGAAGTGGTATTTCCTTTAGATTGACTCCATAGTCTTGCAATTGTTGCTTGAGCTAAAGGCTTTTTGCACAACAACTACCAGTTGAAATATACTCAACTTCTGCAGTTGACAAAGCTACACAAGCTTGCTTCTTGCAATGCCATGAAATAAGTGAACTTCCAAGGAGGTGACAAGTTCCACTAGTGCTTTTCCTGTCTAATTTACATCATGCAAAATCAGAATCTGAATAACCAATAATGCCTTTAGGATACCAAAGCCCAACTTTGGGTGTTGCCTTGAGATACTTGATAATCCTTTTGATTGTTGTAAGATGAGACTCTTTTGGATTTGCTTGGTATCTTGCACACAAGCAAACACTTAGCATGATGTCCGGTCTATTAGCTGCCAAGTAAAGTAGTGATCCAATCATCCCTCTATCCTTGGATTCATCCACTTGCTTCCCTTTTTCATCTTTGTCATGGTAGGTTGAGGTAGCCATAGGAGTTGCAACATCTTTGCCTTTCTCCATCTCAAATTTCTTGATCACATCAAGGCAATATTTAGATTGATTGAGAATAGTTCCATTCTTCAATTGCTTGACTTGTAATCCTAGGAAGAATGTTAACTCTCATCTATATAACCATTTAAAAAAGCACTTTTCACATCCATTTGGTAAAGTTTGAAACCCATTATGCATGCATATGCAAGTAGTAGCCTAATAGCTTCCAACCTAGCAACTGGAGCATAAGTTTCCTCATAGTCAATGCCTTCCTCTTGGTTGTAACCTTTTGCAACCAATCTAGCTTTATTTCTGACTATAATTCCACTTTCATCCAGCTTGTTTCTAAAATCCCATTTTGTACCGATAGGCTTGATGGATGAAGGTCTAGGAACAAGTTCCCAAACTTCATTTCTTTTGAATTGATTTAACTCTTCATGCATGGCATGCATCCAATATTCATCTTGCAAAGCATGATTGATATCTTTTGGTTCAATTTGAGAAACAAAAGCCATATCACAACATAAATTTCTAAGAGAAGATCTAGTAGAGACTCCCTTTGATACTTCACCAATAATATTGTCTAATGAGAGATCTCTTGTGGTTCTCCACTCTTTTGGCCTTTTTCTTGGAGTTGATGGACCTTCTTTAGCACTAGGTTCATTCTTTTCATTTATAGTCATCTTCTCAAGCTGAATATTTTGTTCAATTTGACCTACATCTTCATCACAAGCTTTTTCCTCTTTTAAGGGGTTAGATTCATCACAAATCACATGGAGAGATTCTTCTATGCACATAGTTCTTTTGTTGAAAACTCTATATGCCTTGCTTTGTAATGAATATCCAAGAAAAATGGCTTCATCAGCCTTTGCATCAAACTTTCCAAGTGATTCCTTTCCATTATGCAAAATAAAGCATTTACAGCCAAAGGTTCTTAGGTGAGAAACATTGGGCTTTCTTCCTTTATACAACTCATAAGGAGTTTTCTTCAAAATAGGTCTTATGAGTAATCTATTTAAAGTATAACAAACAGTGTTTACTGCATCAGCCCAAAAATATTTAGGTAAATTTGTCTCATTTAGAAGTGTCCTAGCACCTTCTTCAAGTGATCTGTTTTTCCTCTCCACAACAACATTTTGTTGTGGTGTTCTTCGAGCTGAAAAGTTGTGGTTAATTCCATTTTCCTCACAGAATTTTTCAAAATGTTCATTTTGGAATTCTCCACTATGATCACTTCTAATTGAGACAATTTTACTTCCTTTTTCATTTTGAACAAGTTTGGCAAGTTTTCTAAAAGAATGGAAAGCATCACTTTTGGATTTCAAAAACAAAGTCCAGGTAAATCTAGAGTAATCATCAACAATAACCAACCCATAGTAATTACCTCCTAAACTCATAGTTCTTGAAGGATCAAACAAATCTATGTGCAAGAGTTTAAGTGGTCTAGAGGTGGAAACAATGTTTTTGCTTTGGAAAGATGTTTTGGTTTGTTTCCCCTTTTGACATGCATCACATAGTTTGTCCTTCTCAAATTTGAGTTTTGGTAATCCAATGACTAAGTCCTTCTTAATGAGTTTGTTCATGTGATGCATATTGATATGACTAGCTCTCCTATGCCAAAGCCATGTTTCATCTATTTTACTCATTAAGCATGTTGTTTTGTGAAATAATGCATGGTCAATTGACAACAAGTAAACATTACCTTTCCTTTTGCCTATGTAAATTACCTCTTCACTTTTTCCATCACAAATCAAACAACAATCTTGATTGAAGGAGATTTTATAGCCCTTGTCACATAATTGGCTAATGCTAAGTAGATTGTGCTTCAAGCCCTCAACATAGAGTACATTGCTTATTTTGGTATTCAAGCTATCACCAATGCTACCTTCACCAATGATTTTTCCTTTGTTGTTGTCTCCATAGGTGACATAGCCCCCATCTTTAAAAGTAAGATTCTTGAGCAAAGACATGTCACCGGTCATATGTCTTGAGCATTCACTATCAAGATACCATAGAGAAGAGCTTGTTCTAAGACATACCTACAAAAGAAACAAATTACTTCAAAGGAATAGGTACCCATTTGCTTTTGGGTCCAAGTGGGTTAACAGTTTTCTTTTTCTTTTCTACCCAAATGCAATCACCATTTGGGACATAAAACCTTCTTGCAATGCAATGGTAAGCTATATGACCTCTTTCCATACAATAGTGACAAGTTAAAGCTCTGTATGATTTTCTTGATAACCTTCTTTGATTGACTCTTCCCCCTTTCTTTTTCTTCTATTTTGGAGATACAAATGTTGTTTTTTAAACACCTTTAAAGCTCTTTTTATACCCCAAGCCAGAAGTATCTCCAAACTGCTTTTGGGCACTCAACATTTCATCTAAATCACACTTTCCTTTGTTGAGTTTTTCCAAGATGTCAATCAATTCTTGGTTCTTTGAAACAATCTTCAAATACCTTTCTTCTTGATTGATTCTATACTCATCAAAAACTTTTTGAAGCATTTCATACTTGTCACTAGATGTGGAGGAAGAGGTGCAAATACATCCACTTGATTTGTAGCTTGAAGTAAGATTTTCATTTTCTTTCTTCAAGTTACAAACTTCAGTTTGCAACTCCATTATCTTAGCAAGATGGTCCTCAATACTCTTCTTAAGCTTATTGTTTGATCTAGCCAGCTTTTTGGCCTCTTTGTGCATTTCTTGAAAAGCAAAAATTGCTTGATCAAGTTCAGAAGTTACCTCATTGTCTTCATCCAGAAGATCATCATTTTCTTCATTGATAATTGAGGTGAGGCACATGTTGGCTTCTTCCATTTCAGTAAAGGATTCAGAGGTTGATGTTTCATTATCCTCCCAAGCAATATATGCTCTTCTTGGATTGATATCCTTCTTGCCTTTGCTGTCTTGTTGTTGTTTCTTCAAAAAGATTGAACATTCTGACTTTATGTGGCCAGGTTTACCACATTCAAAACAAGTAAAGTTGTTGTCACTCTTCTTATTGTTGCTAGAGCTGTTGGTGGTGGAATTGTTCTTGTTGTTCCTTGTGAACCTTTTGCCCTTGTTTTTCTTCAGGAATTTGCTGAACTTCTTCACTATCAAGTTCATGCTTTCCTCATCTTCTTCACCACTAGAGTCTTTATCTTCTTCTACCTTGGGTACTGTAGTTTTCAATGCTATTCCTTTGCTTTTTCTTTCTGCATCTTCACCAAAGGTTAGTTATGACAATTCAAACTCATATTCAAGAAACTTACCAAATATGGTAGCCATGGTCATTTTCGAAAGGTCTTTAGATTCCTTGATGGCTGTCACCTTTGGTTGCCAAGCTCTAGTGAGACACTTCAAAATCTTGATGTTTAATTCTTCAACATCAAAAGTTTTTCCAAGGCCCAAGAGGTGATTCACTATATGTGTGAACCTTGTTTGAAGCTGAGAAATACTTTCATTTTGATTCATTTTGAACATTTCATATTCATGAATCAAAGAATGCTTCCTTGATCTCCTTACTTCCTCAGTTCCTTCATGGGTGATCTCAAGCATCTCCCACATTTCCTTGGCACTTGTGCATCTAACAGTTCTGAAAAATTCATCAGAAGAAAGGGCAGAGGTTATCATGTTCTTAGCTTTAAAATCATATTGAACAAGTATTTTCTCATCATCATTCATCTCATCCCATTCTTTGGGAATCATGTTATTATCTACCACCTTGATGGGCACCCTAGGACCCTTTTCTATGGCATTCCATGCTCCTGGATCATTTGATTGGATAAAGATCTTCATTCGATTTTTCCAAAAACTGAAATGCTCCCGCTCCCCCTCAAACAAAGGAGGTATGTTCAAAGATGCACCTTCCTTGAAGGTTATTTGTGAAGTGTTCATTTTGTAAAAAATGATCTTGAATATCTTACAAGACCTAGTGTGAAAAATAAGAACAACTCACAATTAACCAAGAGGGGGGCTGAATTGTTTAACCTTGGTAAATTTAAAATTTTCTTTCAACAATATCAAATTTAAAATCAGAGTTTAATTCCCTTAGGATCTTTATCACAGAATCATTTAAACTTTATCCAAAAACAATCCAAGATTTGTAATACTTCAAGAATCAACTTCACAAAGAAGAAAAACACAATACACACGAAATCATTCACACAATATATGATGTAAGTTGCAGAATATAAATCAAGAGACAAGATTTATACTGGTTCACCTCAAAAACTATGAGGCTACATCCAGTTTCTTCTACTCAACACTAGAGTAGAGTTCCACTATTGCAATTATGTTTCTTACAAGCAATTACAATCCTCTCTTCCTCAACCCTAGAGAAAGTTCAGTGATCTAAAACCCTATTAGACCCTTAGAAGATAAACCCACACTGAGAAACCTACTCAGTTGTCTTTGGAGAAAACCTATTTCCCTTGGAGAAACTCTATCCCCTCTTGCAAGAAATCCCAAATACAATAGAATCAACAAAATACAAGAATACTACAGAAAACTTAAAACCCACAAAGAATTAGGAAAGAATTCACCTGATGATCCAAGATTAAAATGCAAATGAATGACAGAACTCAGGTTGAATGCAATTCAAAATATGCAGAGCAGCTTTCCTAGTCTTTGTGAAAAAGTGGTTTGTTTCACTAACAAAACTAATAACCCATGGATGGCTTAGTAGAAGCAAAACTCAAAGTAACCCAGAAGAATGCCTTATTGATCTCTTTTTAAGCTCAGAACATTGAAAAGTTTAATATCAATCTCAATCTCAGTTCGTTCTTTTCGCAAAAGGCAAGGGTTATATTTATAGTTATTTTCGTAACTAAAATAATCGATTAAATCAGCTCCAGACGCTCTTGTAATCGATTATAAGTGACTTTTGGATTTCCAGAATCTTAACAAACGGGTCAAATAATCGATTAACCCGTGGTGTAATTGATTACATCAGTTTAAGCAAAATTCCCGTTTAAGTAAAATAATCGATTGCATTACATGGTAATCGATTAAGCCAGCGTGAGTGCAAAACATGATTTAAACTATATAATCGATTACAATCCACCGTAATTGATTAAGCCAGCGTGACTGTTTTTTCTAAACAAGTATGTAATCGATTACAATATTATGGTAATCGATTAAACCAGTCAAAAGGCTAATTTCTAAGTATGTTGATTTTCATGTAATCGATTAATACGATGGAATAATCGATTAAAGTGTTCATGTTTGATTTTCCAGAAAACTTAAGAACAAAATAATCGATTCATTCATTCCAATAATCGATTAAAGCAATGCTTGGTTATTTTTCAAAAGTATTTAGCTTTTCCCTTAGCATCAGATTAATTACTTAACAACTTATGTGATGCAATGCTTGTATGATGTATGAATGATATGTAACTAAAACTTGGATCATCACAATGCCTTCAAACCTTTCACATTTAAATCAATAACATCACATCTTCAAATCTTGATCCATGTTGAAAGCCAAAACCTTCATATCTTGAACCTTGCATGAATCTTCACTTGATCTTCATTCAGCTCCCCCTCAAACTAACACCTAGCTCTTGATGCCAATTGAAAAAGATATGAGCACTTCACACTTAACCAAGAGGGGGGTGAATTGGTTAGGCTTGGTAATTTAAAAAATTTGTTGATCAAAATCAGAGTTTTCCCTTTATGGATCTTCATCACATTAGAAACCAAAAACCTTTATCCAAAGATCAACCCAAGAGTTGTAATGCTTCAAGAACCAAGTTGTAAATCAGGATTCACAAAGGAAATAATCAAATATGCAGAATATAAATGAACACACAAGAATTATACTGGTTCACTTCAAACACTATGAAGCTACATCCAGTTTTATTCTACTCAACACTAGAGTAGAGTTCCACTATTGCAAATAATATTCTTACAAGAAAATACAAGCTTCTCTTTATCAACCCTAGATAAAGTTCAGAAGTCTAAAACACTATTAGACCCTTAGAAGCCAAACCCAACTGAGAACACTACTCAGCCACACCTAGAGAAACACTATCTCTAGTTTTCATGCAAGAAACCCACTTACAATAGAAAATCAAATACAAGATTCAACAGAAATTTACAACCACAAAGAGTAAGGAAAGAAGTCACCTGATGATCCAAAGATGATATGCATAAGGATGGATAGACCAGGTTGAATGCAAATGCAAAACTCAAAACATGCCTTTCCTTACACTTTGAAAAGAAAATCTTGCTTCACTCAATTCTAAAGACCCATGTGAGTTTCAATGGAAGCAAGAACTTAAGAACCCAGAAAAATCACTTTGTGAAAGCTTAGAATGCCTTAGAATACTCAGGATACGAATCACTCAAGTTATGAAATCAGCTGAGCATGGGTTCTATTTATAAGAAAGTTTTGTAACCGTATGTAATCGATTAAATGCGCTCCTGTAATCGATTATTTAGCATATGTAATCGATTACATACGCTCCTGTAATCGATTAAAGTGTTCATAAAGATTCTGGGTAGCAACAACGAGCAATTTAATCGATTATCCCGACGGGTAATCGATTACTCCAGACACTATGCAAAATATGTTTATACTATGTAATCGATTACAATAATTGGTAATTGATTAAGGCATGCATTCTGTAAAACATGTTTGAACTATGTAATCGATTACAATGAATGGTAATCGATTAATGCAGTCACAATGTAAAATATGTAATGAACTAAGTAATCGATTACAATCAATGGTAATCGATTATACCAGAGTGATGATATTTTCAGTGTAGGCAATGTAATCGATTACAGATCAGTAGTAATCGATTAAAAAGGTCACAAAGGCAGATTATGTATGTTCTAAGTTAAAATAATCGATTATTTCGACATAGTAATCGATTAAACTGTTCTTGAAAATTTTCCAGAAAGCATCGAGAACAAAATAATCGATTCTTTTCTTAATATAATCGATTAAACGAATTCAATGCTATTTTTCCAAAAACACTTAGCTTATTTCAATTTTCAAAACAATTTCTTAATGACTTGTTATCTAATACTTAAATACTTATGAGTGGTATGAATGCAGTAACTTGGATCATCAGAAAAAACCTTTCCTTTTACATTTAATCACAAGTTTTTCTTCAAATCTTTAAATATATTGAAAGTCCAAAACACTTCCATGTCTTCAATTCACTTCAAGCTTCAAGTAACTCCCCCTCAAATCAACAAGGTGGAGTCTTGAATGTGACTTCCACTTAAGGCTCCCCTCTTCCCTTTATATAGAGTTTAGGAAATAATAAAATATTCAAGGACATTTTTACCCTTTCTATCTAGTTACTCTCATCTAGTTCCATCCTAACTTAGTTTCTTTTCATTCCATTATATTCTAACTAGCTTCATTATCATTCTTTTACTTTATACAATAAAAATCGTCTAAGTTATTATGTTGCTTACAACTGTCCTACCACTTGTCTTCATCATAAGGCTTTTCTTTACAAGTGTCCTACTTACTTGGCATGGCCATTACAAGTGTCCCACCACTTGTTTAATTCATGAAGTTTCTCCTATCTTCTCCATTTCTCTATCCAAGGGTATTCATGTAATTTTCACCATAAATATCTAACCAAAATATCTAGGGGCATTTTCATAATTTTTACCTCAAGGGCATTTTTGTAATTTATGCTTTAAGAGAAGGGTAATATGGTCATTTCTCTTCAAACATTTTTGTAATATCTCTAATCAATATTTCACCCAAATAACTTAAATATAGATCAATCAAGCCTAACATTCATATCAAATAGTTGTGCCAGAAACATTTTGACCATACATTTGCAGTTATTGAAAATTCAGGGTGTTACGAAAGGACCCTTTTCTATAGCATTCCAAGCACCTGGGTCATTTGATTGAATAAAGATTTTCATTCTATTTTTCCAAAAATTGAAGTGCTCTCCTTCAAACATCGGACGACGATTGAGGGAAGCACCTTCCTTGAAGGTAATTTGTGAGGTATTCATTTTCTTTTTTTAAAGAAAGATAGTGATCTTGAATAACTCTCAAGAACCAGCTCTTGATGCCAATTGAAAATAATAGGAATACCCACAATAACCAAGAGGGGGGTGAATTAGTTAAAACTTGGTCTTTTAAAATTTATTTCAAACAGAGTTCAGGATCTTTATCACTTTCAAAACCAATAAATCTTTTACTCAATCAAATTACTCAACCCCAAGAAATCAATAACTCAAAATAGAACTTGTTGGAGAATGAATATGAAACAAAGAATCAATGAACAAGATGAGTAATAAAGATAGAGAAACAGAACACAAGCAATTTATACTGGTTCACTTCACAACAGAAGTTACATCCAGTTTCTTCTAATCAACACTAGATAAAGAATAGAAATCTATAACCCTATTAGACTTCTAAAGAGCAAGAACCAGATAACACTACTCTATTCTTTTCTAGAGAACCCTTCTCTATACCAAAGCTAGAAGAACCTACTTACAATAGCCACTTTACAATAGAAATTCAAAAACGAATTTACAACCAAAGATTAAGGAGAGAAACAACCTGATGATCCAATGAATGTAATGCACATGAATTACCAATCCAGGTTGAATAGCAAACACAAAATCAGAACATGCTTTTCCTTAACCTTGTGAAGTTTCTTGCTCAATAATCATTCAGAGACCCATGAAGATTTAGAATGAGGCAAGAAGTTATAGAACCCAGAAAAATCACTTTGAAAGACTTATAAAGCTTGTGTATACTTAGAAAATACAAAGTGTTTAAGTTGGAAAACAAACCAAGCCTTCAAACTTATTTATAACAGAATTTGTAACAAACTGTAATCGATTACACACATCAAATAATCGATTAAAAATCTTATGTAATCGATTAAATTATCACTTAATCGATTAAACTGTTCAAGATGGTTTCTGGGTTTCAGCAATGAGCAAAATAATCGATTAAACTGAGTTGTAATCGATTAGCACAACAATTTCAGTTTCACAAAATAGCATGTGTAATCGATTACGAATATTGGTAATCGATTAAGTCAGAAAGTTAGGATTTTTCAAATGAACTATGTAATCGATTACGGATAATGGTAATCGATTATCCCAGCAAGACTTAAAATATGTTTTCAACTATGTAATTGATTACACTAAGTAAGTAGCCGATTAAAACATTTAACAAAGCAATTCAGTTTTAATCATAAGCCAAATAATTGATTAATCTGGTAGGTAACCGATTAAACTGCTCATACATGCTTTTCCAGATTGAACGAAGAACAAAATAATCGATTATACAGTTAAGTAATTGATTAAAACAATATAAAATGCATTTTACCAAAAACCATTTAATCAATTTAAATCCTTTTCCAAAAAGATAAAAGCTTTGAAATTTTAGTGAAAACCAATTAAGCTTGTTAATGAATGTATGAATGCAATGCAAGGATCAACAGATTGCCTTCTCTTACACTTGATTAAAATACAAAACTTCAAGGCATATTAAAAGCTCAAAACACATTTCGGAATCAGAGATTTTCAATCTTCATGGTGCTCCCCCTATATCCAACATAGTCCTCCTATTTAATTTAGAATTTTCCTAAATTACCAGTCTTGTGGTAATATGGATTGTTGATTAGGTTTGTATTGTTTGAAGACCTGGGCAATGTGAATCTCTGGCATATGATATATAGATGTAAAATGCAATTGTTTGTGATGATCTTGGAATGAAATTATGTTGATGATTATATTAATATGAGATGATATTGATGATTATGATGATGATGTTGAAATGAGATAACGTTTTTTGAGTTGATGATGTTGACATGAGATAATGATGATATAGTTGATGATGTTGAATATTGATGTTTGTGATGATAATATTGAAATAAAATGATGTTGATGTTATTGATGACATTAAGATGATATGATGATGATGATGTTGATAATGACATTGACGAGGGATGATGTTGATGTGAACAATGTCATTATGTGATGTGGATACACATGGATACCCATGGGACTGCATGACTGGTTACCCTTGCCAGGAAGGATGAGTTCCTAGTCAGGTTATGCATTGATGGTGCCCATGGTTGTATGTTGTGTATGTCCATGTAGGATGCATTAACCGGTTTGATAACCTTGCGAGGGTGGATTTACAAATTTTAAGCATCCCAAGAGAGAAAATGATTGTTTAAAATTCCAGTCCCTATCTATTAATGGTTAGTGTATCGGTGATGTTGTGTATGTATATGAGTGGTGCATGACTGGATAACCCTGCGAGGGTGGGTTTACGAATTTTAAGCATCCCAATAGAGAAAGGGATTGTTTAAAATATTGGTCCCTATCTATTCATGGTCAGTGCATTGATGGTGCCCATGTTTCATACTTCATATTTGCATGGATGGAAATAGAATGATGGACAGTAAGTACCGGGGGTACTAGGGGGCAATCACTCTGTTTGGAACTCCCTTGTGACTCAGGGCTGATCACCATGGAGGGGGGGGGAGTGACCAGTGCACGACAGGGTGACCTCGATAAACTACTGCATCATTTTCCTGAGAGAGGCTATTTCCATCAGGATGGTACCACATTGCATTTTGAGAGATGGGTCAGGTGCATGCATCATTCTGAGCATGGTTATTTGGGTTGTGAAGTGAATTGGATTATGGGTTTGTTGAGTGTGTATTGGACTGATGGACTTTTGGTAATTATTGTGGTTGTTAATGTAGTTTCCTTTTCATTTGTTGTTATCTGATGCTTGTTGATTTTATAATAAACTCAATCTTGCATTTGTTGTACCGTGTGGTTGGTACCTGTGATTATCGTGAACTTTTGTTCGTGTGAGCAGATGAGAAGCAGTAGGTGACCTTGGAGAAAGATCTTCTTTTTGTTGAAGCCGCCAAGCCGATGTGATGACATCAGAACTCTTTTTGAAAGAGTTGTGTTTTGTTAATTAACTCTTTCATAGTTAGTCCCTTAATCCTTTTAGTATACATGTATATTTTGAGTTGTAAATTCTTGTAAAACTAAATTAAGTTCTCAACATGTGAATGATGAGTACTGATGTTGTATATGTATACATATGTATTCAATTATTGTATTTGTATCGTGTGTATGATGATTGTATTATTGTGAAAAACTTACTACCATTTTCATAATTAGATTAATGGAGTTTTCATTAAAATTTGAAATTCACACGATTAGAGTTAGTGATGTCGTAGCCACGAGGCGAGTCGATAAAAAGGGTGGATAAAAGAAGGATATTTAGGCTAAAACTAAGAGAAAAGAGGGGTAATAGGGAGTAAGCCAACAAGTAAAACGAGGAGTAGAAACAAAGAAACAAAGAAACAAGGTGGAAAACAACGAAATTAAATTAAGAGAACTTATACAGATGAAAATGAACCACAACAACTTTTATTGTATTTTTTGTACCTTTTTTGAACTTTTGCTTTTTAAACAATTTCTTTTCTTTTCTTTCCAAATCATAACAAAATAAAAGTACCCCACACTCGTTTGAAACCCACTCCCAAAACAATTCCTAGGCCTTTTTCTCCCTAAAGTTAGGATAACATGGTTTTCCATTATTTTTTTTTAGTTTGTAATGAGCTACACAAGAAAGAAAAGGATAAAGGTTCAAAAAGGGTGACAATGCATATCAATGCAAGGATAGGTTTATTTGGCTAGTGGATAAAGGAAAGAAGACCTAAATCATCTCAATCAAAGCATGTGCAACAAGGAATGCCAAGAGAGGCAAGGCTAAACATAGAGTAATCAAGCACAAGAGTGAAATCACATGAAAGAACATGAATTAAATAATGTGATTCATCCACAAAGGCCTAAAAACTCACAAGGCATAATTCTATCACACATGATCCATCTTAAATTCTATTTCTCAAGCCTACTTATCACTTCAACAATTGCAACAACGATTCACATCAAGCATGAAACCTTTCAATCCAACAAAAATTAGTACATTTCTCACAATTTATACAAGTTATAAATCCTATGAAAAACATGAAAAGTGCCTAAATTCTAATTTTTTATTTTCTGAATGTAAAAATAAAATAACAACGAAAAAAATGTAACAAAACAGAAACAGAAACCAGAAATAGAAAATAGAAAATGTTTTTGTAACCCTTCACCCCACACTTGAAATGCACATTGTCCTCAATGTGAGCATGCAATGAAACAAGTAAAAGAAGAGAAAAGGAAACTTCTCAAATGCCATTCAAGGCAAGGCACATCATCAACATAAAATTGGAAAGACTAAAGAGAGGTCTGCCACAAGGTCCTCCTCTACTTGCGGGCTCTCGTGAAATAGCTTGAGTTAGTGACCATTCAATTTGAAGACCTTGCTGGTAACTTCATTTTTAATCTCAACTACACCATGGGGAAAAACATTAGTAATAACAAAAGGTCTATCCCATCTAGATCAAAGTTTACTGGAAATAAGCTTAAGGGGAGAGTTAAACAAGACCTGTTACAGAAATGGCTCCCTTGGTCACTGATAATGGCTCTAGGCACACCAAACCTACAAAAAATGTTGGATCTCACAAAACCCATAGAAACTTTAGAATCGTTAGTTTTAGTAGCCTTAGCTTCAAACCATCTAGAAACATACTCAATAGCCAGCAGAATATATGAAAACCCATGAGAAATAGGAAATGGACCCATAAAATCAATACCCCACACATCAAAAACCTCACAGAAGATAATAGGCTGTTGAGGCATCTCATGCCTATGTGTAATGATCACTCCTGGTCTCTGACACTACTCACAAGTGGTGGTAAAGTGATAAGCATATCTAAACATGGTGGGCCAATAGAACTCACAGTCCAATACTCTCATAGCGATTCACTGAGGACCGAAATGATCGTCGGTAGGCGTGCCATGACAAAACTGAAGAATAGACTGAATCTTATGTTTTGGCACACACCTGTGGATCACTTGATCACTACCAAACCTCCCCAAATAAGGATCACCTCACACATAATATTTAGCATCACTCTTAAGTTTATCTATTTGAGACCTAGATGAATGAGGCATAACAACAGATGCAACAATGAAATTCACAATATCAGCAAACCAAGGTGTAATATGTGATGAATGTAAGTGCATCAAATGCTCATTAGAGGAATTATCCCTAATAGGAAAAGATCCAACAGGTCCCTCAATCATGCTCAAATGATCAACAACCAAGTTTTTCGCACCACTCTTGTCCTTAATCTCAATATCAAACTCCTGAAGAAGAAGCATCCACCTGATCAATCTAGGTTTAGCATCAAGCTTCTTCAACAGGTACTTCAAAGCTGCATGGTTAGTAAAGACAGTGATATGGGAACAAAGCAAATAAGATCGGAATTTATCTATAGCAAAAACAATAGCCAAAAGCTCCTTCTCAATGGTGGTGTAGTTAACTTGGGTTGCATCTAAAGTGCGTGAAGCATAAGCAATGACATGGATTGTTTATCAACTCTCTGTGACAACACAACCCCAAGTGCATAATTAGAGGCTGAAAATACAATGAACACAGTTCAAATAACCAAGAAGGGGGGTGAATTGGTTAAAACAGTCTTTTAAAACTTTTCTTTAAAACAACTTGCGGAATTAAAACTTGGATCACATCACTCAATCACCCTTTATCAAAATCAGAATTTTTTTTCAATCCATGTTCACTTTAGAATTCATATAATGTCTGAAATGCTTCTTGTTGATTATATATTGATTTCCAAATACAAGCAATAAAAGAAACACAGACAAAGAACACAAGACACAACAATTTATACTGGTTCACCTCACAAACTTGGAGGCTACGTCCAGTGTCTTCCAACCAACACTAGGTTAGAGTTTTCACTAAATCAAATTATTCTTTTACAAGCAATACAAGTGATTATCTTTATCAACCCTCTATAGATACTCAATTCTAAAACACTGTTAGAATACAAATCACAAATATCCTGAGAACCCTACTCAGATCTTTACCTCTTGAGAACCCTACTCGAGAAAGCTTGAAAGAACCAAAATGATTTACACCATAGAATTCTAAAACAGAAATTCTAAAAGAAAGAGTTCAAGAAATACACAACCTGAGATCCTTAACAGATGATTGAATGAATGTATAAAGTTACCAATCAATCAGTTCATACGAATGTCAATGCACAGACTAATCTTTCTTGAAATCTCTTTTCTCACAAACACATCATTTCCAAAGTCAATAACTCTTTGATCTTCTCAGAAGATGTGTCTTTCTAAGTAAAGTTAGTTTCTTGATCTTTTGAATGAACTTAGAACTTTTGGTAAGACTTAATCTCAAAGTATATTTCATTCTCAAAAATGTTCTGATATATCTAAGTGCAGACCCCCATAAAGCCTTTAAATAGAAAACTGATATAACAGACATTAATCTATTAATCCATTAGGGTAATCGATTATTTGAACATATTTAATTGATTAATTTGTAAAATATAGAAACACTTCACACTTAACCAAGAGGGGGAGGTGAATTGGTTAGACTTGGTAAATTAAAATTTTCTTAAACAAAATCAGAGTTTCCCTTTGTATCTTTATCACTTTTGAAACCAAGAAACTTTATTCAATCAAATGCTCAGCTCAAGGGATCAAATAGCTTAAAACTTAGTTGATAAACAAAATCACACAACCAAGAAAGACATAATATAACCAAGATAAAGATAAGAATCAATACACAAAAGATTTATACTGGTTCACTTCAAACACTATGAAGCTATATCTAGTTTTCTTCCACTCAACACTAGAATGGAGTTCCACTATTGCAATTTTCAGTTCTTACAAGTAATTACAAAGTCTCTCTTTATTAACCCTAGATAAAGTTCAGAAATCTAAAACACTATTAGATTCTTAGAGACCAATCCACTGAGAACTCTACTCAGCACAACCCCTAGAGAAACCCTATCTTTAGATTACAAGCAAGAAACCCAATTACAATAGACAATTCAAAACAAATTCACAAAAGAATTACAACCACAAAGTTTAAGGAAAGAAATCACTTGATGATCCAGTGAAGGATATGCACATGAATGAATATACCAGGTTGAATAATGAAAATAAACTCAGAACATCTCTTTCCTTAACCTTTGAAAAGAATTTTCTTGCTTCAAGAATCACTTAACAACCCATAAGTGTTTTAGTGAAAGCAAGAACTCATAGAACTCAGAAAATCACCAAGAATGTGTTTAGAAAGCTTATGTAGGCTCAAAATACATATTGATCTCGTTACAAAACAAATTGAGCAAGAGTTCTATTTATAACAAACTTTTGTAATTGTCAGTAATCAATTACACGCGCCCAATAATCGATTATTTCACTTATGTTATCGATTAAATTAACCATGTAATCGATTAAAGTGTTCTACAAAACTCTGGATATGGGCAACGAACAAAATAATCGATTATTCCGTCTTGTAATTGATTAAGATAGGAAGCTTCATAAACTTGAAATACACAGTGTAATCGATTACGGATTCTGGTAATCAATTATACCAGGAAGCTTCTTAAACCATTTTGAACTATGTAATTGATTACTACATTTGGTAATTGATTAATGCAGCAAAACATGTTCAGCATAGACATATGATGTAATCGATTACTTACCTTGGTAATCGATTAAGACAGGAAGGTTATTTTATTCATTTAGCCTATGTAACCGATTACAGCTTGTTGGTAATCGATTAAACTGTTCATCAAGGCAGTTTATATGTAATCATTGGTAAAATAATTGATTAATCCGATACGTAATCGATTACATTGTTCTTGAAAAGTTTTCTAGAATGCACTAAGAACAAAATAATCAATTCTTATCTTAGTGTAATCGATTAAACCAGTAGAAAACTAATTTTTCCAAAAACCTTTGATTCGATTCAAAAACTGAAACAATTTTATCAAAGCCTTGTGAATTTTATTACTCAAACTAATTAACTCAATGAATGATGTGAATGCAATGCACTTGGATCACCAGAAATGCTTCTTCCTTTTACATTAATCACAAATTGATCTTCAAGGCTTCAAGGCATGTTGGAAGCACAAAACTAAGCTTGATTCTTTGTCCATTCTTCAAGTGACTTTCTTTGTCCATTCTTCAAGTGACTCCTTTGAAATTAACAATCTCCCCCTTTTTGGCTTTAAACATGCCAAATCTTCAGTTCATTAACAGTAAGGCTTGGAGTTAATTATGAATCGATTTGAAGAACCTTAAGCTTTGCAAACCTGAAAATTTTCAATGCCTTTGCAAAGAACAAGTGTTAAAAGCATTGGTGATTCAAGTATCATTCAATTACAAGTCATATATATTGATTAGCTTCCTTTTAACATTACAGCTCCCCCTAAATCTCAGCATCCATTCAGATCAAATTTTAGGGCAAAAATGAATCAAAAAACAAGGGCAAACAGAGCATAGTGCAAAGCATGCTTGATCAATAAATTCTCCCCCTTAATCAAACATTTCTCCCCCTATTTGGCTTGTTAAAAGTCAAAAACAATAAAGGCACAACAGATAATGAACTGAAAATATTATATAAAGCTTTTAAGGGAGCCATTACATGTTGAAATTGAAAACTATCATAATTCAAATACATAAAAAATAAAAACTAAAGACAAACTACATAAGCCTAGAATTCTACTGAGGCATTATCATTCATGTTTGGTTCTATAGAATCTAGCCTGTCCCTAATTTCTGCTAAAGCCTCATGTGTTTCAGCTTTGAAGTCCTCTTGTATCTTAAGCATAGAGTTCATCTTCTCCAGCATCAAGGGCTCAAACTGGGAATAGAGAGGCTGTTGAGGATTCCTTTCCTCATCTTCTGAATCCATAGCTACTTGATATTCAACAGCAGCAGGAGGAGGAGGGGCTTGACCAGCCATAATCCACCCATCAGGGGTCTTCCTTATCCCCATTTTGGTGAGATGCTTCTCCTTGATCAAGCTGTTGGAGGAGTTGGTATCATCAACAACTTCATTTTCCACATCAATGTTGAAGTGGTCAATGGACCTAGAGACAAGCACAGTGTAAGGGAATGGATAATTGACCAATCTCTTATACTTAAGCATTATTTCTTCAAAAATAAGCACCCAGTTCATGCGTATGTTGTTCTTCATGCCATAGACCAATTGGAGGTCTTCATCTGTGGCTTGGGCATGGTTGGTAGCCCTTGGTGTGATTACATATGTTATGATGTAGTGGAGAAGTCTATCCTCAGGAGTCATGGGTCCAGTACCCAATCTATGCCTAAGTTGCATGTGTGGATCATGCAACATCTCCCTATATGTGTCCATTTTGCTATATCCATTGGGTTCCTCATCAAACCTCCTAGCACCCTCATAAATAACACCAGCCACAGACTCCCATACTTCAGGGGTGATCTCCATTGTCACACCCTTGACTTTGGAGACCATATTCCCCTGCATAGACCCTTTAGCACAGGTGTAGAACACCTTCACCAAATCAGGGTAGAAAGTACCCTTCATTTCAAGAAATCTTCTAAGCCCTTGGGCTTCGAAGTAGGCTGGGAATTGGAAACCTTCTCTAATAAACCAATCTACCTCAAGGTATTTAGGTGAGGCTATGAGTTTGGTTGCATTGAACTGTAAATAGTTCATTTTGTCTGACTCAGTGGAAAACCACAAGTTAATCCTGTTTGGGGGTTGTGGAGGTGGTGGATTGGATGATGATTCACCTACTTTCTTCTTAGTGGTTCTAGCACGTTTGGGTGTTGGGTTTGACATGGTTTTTGGGTGATAAAGACACAAGAAAGCACAGATGAGTTTCAGAAATTTCAGAGGGAAAAGAACAAAGTGCAGATTTTTCTATTGAAGCTATTGCACTATTTATAGGCAAAATTGATGCTCTTAACATCCATATTTTTGAAAACATAGTTGTTGGTGACAGTTAAGGCACTTCAGTGGCCTTAGATTTCTTTCAGATTTGGTTGGTTGTTGCGAACACGGCAAGTGCACCGCTCGTTTCAAATAATAAAGTGGGTAAGTAAGTATCGTCTCCACAGGGATTGGTGTGAAATCACAGTAATTAGCAGTCAATACAATTGGAAAAGAAAAAGAAAATGTTTTAAAGAATTGTTGTTGAGTGGTTGAATGTTTGAATAAGAGGAGAAATTAAAAGAAGTAAATGCAGTAAAATAAATTGGGTTGTTACCAATGGAAATAATAATTGTGGTCAGGACTCAATCCCCTCTGATCCCTACCTCTTTCACTTAACTAGTTATCAAGTTTGATTGTTTCTGATTGCTCAGAGAATAAATCTTTTCTAATTTAGCTAATCCTTAATCCCTTAGTGAATTAACCCTTTAACCTGAATCAAAAACCTAATCCCTTAGTGAATTCTATCAAGTTAAGCATTTAAAAGAATATATTATAAGGTTCTGCAATCACGCATCCCTATCCCTAGGCAATGAACAACTGTTAATTTACTCATGTCAGAAATTAGAATCCCAACATCCCTATTGTGAATCCTAACCCTCAGTACATAAGTAGAATGGCCAATTCTAAATAAGAATAAAACAATGAACAGCAGAGCAAAATAAAGCAAACATAACAATCTTATTCACTACCAGTCAAGTTACAGAGGAGTTCACATCGGTTCTTGGCCTAACCACAATACAGAATTTAGCCTGACATAGGCTTTAAGAACACCAAAGCTGTTGAATAAAACATTATTCTGCAGTAACCTAGCTTTGATTCTTGACTTCCAATGGTTTCCAAGCCCTTGAATGGTGTCTAATGGTGTAGAGCGTCCCCCTTTTCTTCAATCCAGAAGCCTTTGTTTTATAGATTGGTTTAATTAGAGTAACAAAGCCCCTGTTTTTGTGCAATTTCGAACCATATCTTTTTAAATAAGGCAACAGCGTCTCCGCCGCGCTAATGGCGAGAGACTAGCGCTGATCGCGCGGCTAGTTTGAAATCATGGCGCTGATAGCGCGGCTAGCACGAATCGAAACTGTCTCCAAGCCTTGTGGCGCGAGTCGCGCGGGTCCTGGTGTGGTTCGCGCGGGACCTTCAGCTTGGTTTTCTTCTTTCTTTGCTTGGTCCTCCTCTTTTTGACCCTGAAATCATAACTTTGGTAATAAAATGAGATATAATTAAATATAAATAACAAACTAACTTATTCTAACCTAATTCCTAATGATTTAATTGAAATATAACCTAAAACTAGCCTAAAACTAAGATGTGTTAGCAACACATCATTGGTCAGTTACATTTTTAGAGAAAAACTGTCAGAAAAATGTTCAACAGCATAAATAATCGATTATATTCTTATGTAATCGATTATTTTAGCATATTTGGGACACAAAAATTATACGTGGTAATCGATTATCCCGTATGGTAATCGATTATTTCCCTATTAGTCAAAGGTAGAAGATGACATGTAATCGATTATATGCTAATGTAATTGATTATTTTATAGATTTGGGATTTTTATCAAGTATCAGAGCTTTGTGTAATCGATTATCCCGAGTGGTAATCGATTATCCCAGGAGGGTTAGAAATTCTAAGCACATGTGTAATCGATTACCATATGGTCGTAATCGATTATTCCAGTGGGACACTTAAACTGAAGATGGATTTTATGTATAATAATCGATTATCCCGATGTGTAATCGATTATTCCAGAGGGGATTGATTTCTGAAAACATGAAGAGTAATCGATTATCAGATGAATGTAATCGATTACTAAAGCATAACTTGCACACATAATGTGATTTTTGATAAATTTAATCAATTAACCCGTTGTGTAATTGATTATTACAGCAAATATATCAAAAATAGAGCATTTTTCTAGATCAGTTCAAATTTCAATCATTTCAATGACAAATGCAGAAATAAGGATTCAACTAGTCATGGGAAAGCATACTTTAAACAAGCTAGCATATATTATTCTCATCAAGAATTCCTAGCATGTTTCTAAGTGCATAAAATCTATCCTTTGACAGAGGTTTAGTGAATATGCCAGCAAGTTGATTATGGGTATCAATGAACTCAACCTTGATGTTACCTTTCTGCACATGATCTCTTATGAAGTGATGTTTGATTTCAATGTGCTTGGTCCTTGAGTGTATGACAGGATTCTTTGAAATATTAATTGCACTTGTGTTGTCACAAAGTAGTGGTATCTCCTCAAGATCAACTCCATAATCTTGCAATTGTTGCTTAAGCCATAGGCTTTGTGCACAACAACTCCAAGCTGAGATATATTCAGCTTCAGCAGTTGACAAAGCCACACAAGCTTGTTTCTTGCAATGTCATGATATGAGTGAGCTTCCAAGAAGATGACAAGTTCTACTTGTGCTTTTTCTATCAAGTTTACATCCTGCAAAATCAGAATCAGAATATCCAACAATGTTTATTGGTGCACCCTTAGGATACCATAGCCCAACTTTGGGTGTTGCCTTGAGGTATTTGATGATCCTTTTGACTGCTGTAAGGTGTGGCTTTTTTGGATTTGCTTGGTATCTTGCACACAAGCAAACACTTAGCATGATGTCTGGTCTACTTGCTGTCAAATAAAGTAAGGAACCAATCATTCCTCTAAATTTGGATTCATCTACCTCCTTCCCTTTTTCATCTGAATCAAGGTATGTTGAAGTTGCCATTGGAGTTGCAGCATCTTTGCTTTTCTCCAATTCAAACTTCTTGATGACTTCAAGGTAATACTTGCATTGATTGAGGAAAGTTCTATTCTTTATTTGTTTAACTTGAAGTCCTAGAAAGAATGTTAACTCTCCCATCATAGACATCTCGAACTCATTTTGCATAGCTGCAGAAATTTTTTTACAAAGTTTTTGATTAGTTGAACCAAAGATAATGTCATCAACATATATTTGAACCAATAGGATATCATTCTTATGCCTCTTGCCCCTTACAAAAGATTGATCAAGTAAAAACTTACCTAATCTTTCATACCATGATCTTGGAGCTTGTTTCAGACCATAGAGGGCTTTTTTAAGTTTAAAGACATGATTAGGATATTTAAAATCAGAAAACCTTGGAGTTTGTTCAACATAGATGTCCTCCTCTATGTAACCATTTAAAAAGCACTTTTGACATCCATTTGATAAAGTTTGAAATTCATTAAGCATGCATATGCAAGTAATAGCCTAATCGCTTCGAATCTTGCAACTGGAGCAAAAGTTTCCTCATAGTCAATGCCTTCCTCTTGGTTGTAACCTTTAGCAACCAATCTAGCGTTGTTTCTTATTGTGATTCCACTTTCATCAAGTTTGTTCCTAAAAACCCACTTTGTACCAATAGGCTTAATTGATGATGGTCTAGGAACAAGTTCCCAAACTTCATTTCTTTTGAATTGATTAAGTTCATCATGCATGGCATGCATCCAATGTTCATCTTGCAAGGCATGGTTAATGTCTTTTGGTTCAATTTGAGATACAAAAGCCATATCACAAAATAAATTTCTGAGAGAAGATCTAGTAGAGACTCCCTTTGAGACTTCCCCAATAATGTTGTCTAGTGAAAGGTCTCTTGTAGTTCTCCACTCTTTTGGCTCTTGATTGGAAGTTGATGGAGTTGCTTCAGCACTAGGTTCACCCTACTCATTGATAGATAATTTCTCTAGCTGGACATTTTCTTCCATTTGACCTGCATCTACATCACAATCTTTTTCTTCTTTTGAAGGGTTAGATTCATCATAAATTACATGAATAGATTCTTCCATGCACATGGTTCTTTTGTTGAAAACTCTATATGCTTTACTTTTCAATGAATATCCAAGAAATATGGCTTCATCAGCCTTTGCATCAAACTTTCCTGGTGATTCTTTCCCATTATTTAAAACAAAACACTTGCAGCCAAAAGTTCTTAAATGAGAAATATTGGGCTTCCTTCCTTTGTATAACCCATCAGGTGTTTTCTTCAAGATGGGTCTTATGAGTAATCTATTTAAAGTGTAACACACAATACTTACTGCTCCTTTGGTAAATTTGTCTCATTTAGAAGTGTTCTTGCACCTTTTTCAAGTGATCTATTTTTCCTCTCCACAACACCATTTTGTTGAGGTGTTCTTGGAGCTAAAAAATTATGATTAATTCCATTTTCTTCACAGAATTTTTCAAAATATTCATTTTGGAATTCTCCACCATGGTCACTTCTAATTGAGATAATTTTATCACCTTTCTCATTTTGAACTAGCTTGGCCAATTTTCTGAAAGCATGGAAAGTATCACTCTTGGATTTCAAGAACAAAGTCCAAGTAAATCTAGAGTAGGCATAACAATAACAAGTCCATAGTAATTACCACCTAAACTCATGGTTCTAGAAGGACCAAACACATCAATGTGCAGTAATTCAAGTGGTCTTGAGTTGGAAACAACATTTTTACTTTGAAAAGAGATTTTGGTTTGTTTCCCCTTTTGACATGCATCACAAAGTTTGTCCTTTCCAAATTTGAGTTTTGGTAGACCAATTCTAAGTCCTTTTTAATGAGTTTATTCATGTGGTGCATGTTAATGTGGCTAGCTCTCCTATGCCACAACCAAGTTTCATCTAACCTACTCATTAAGCATGTAGTCTTGTGGCAAAATGCATGGTCAATGGAAAGCAAATAAATGTTACATTTTCTTTTGCCAATGTGGATTACTTCTCCACTTTTACCATTACATATCATGCAGCAATCTTGATTGAAAGAAATTTTAAAACCTTTATCGCATAATTGGCTTATACTTAGTAGATTATGCTTCAAGCCTTCAACATAGAGTGCATTGCTGATTTTTGTGTTCAAGCTATCACCAATAATCTTTCCTTTATTGTTGTCTCCATAAGTAACATAGCCCCCATCTTTAAGTGTAAGATTTTTGAGCAAGGACTTGTCACTGGTCATGTGTCTTGAGCAGCCACTATCAAGATACCATAAGGAAGAGCTTGCTCTAAGACACACCTACAAAAAGAACAAATCATTTCACAGGAAAAGGTACCCATTTGAGTTTGGGTCTAAAGGGGTTAGTTGCTTGCTTTTTCTTTTCTACCCAAATGCACTCACCATTTGGTACATAAGATCTTCTTGCAAACCATTGGTAAGATGTGTGTCCTCTCTCCATACAATAGTGAAAACAACAACTTTATATGAGTTTCTAAAGAACCTATTTTGATTGAATCTTGGTTTCTTCTTCTTCTTCTTCTGTTTTGGAAGCACAAATGTTGTCTTTTGAATCTTTTTAAAGCTCTTTTTGTACCCCAATCCAGAAGTATCACCAAACTGTTTTTGAGCACTCAACATATCATTCAAATCACATTTTCCTTTGTTGAGTTTTTCCAAGATATCAATCAACTCATTCTTCTTTGAAACAATCTGCATGTATTTCTCTTCTTGATTAAATCTATACTCATAAAAAACTTTTTGCAGCATTTCATATTTGTCACTAGTTGTAGAGGAAGAGGTACAAACACAGCCATTAGATTTATAACTTGAAGTAAGTTTTTCATTTTCTTCCTTCAAGTTACAAACTTCTGTTTGTAATTCCATGATTTTTGCAAGATGATCCTCAGTGTTTTTCTTCAGCTTATTGTTGGATTTAGCAAGCTTTTTAGCCTCTTTATGCATCTCTTGAAAAGCAAAAATAGCTTGATCAAGTTCAAAGGTTACCTCATCTTCTTCATCTAAAAGATCATCGTTCTCTTCATTGACAATTGAAGTAAGGCATATGTTGGCTTCTTCTAATTCAGTGAAGGATTTAGAAGTTGTAGAATAATTGTCCTCCCAAGCAATATAGGCTCTTCTTGGCTTTGCTTCTCTCTTGCCTTTGCTGTCACTTTGTTGTTTCTTCAAGTAGATTGAACATTCTGACTTTATGTGGCCAGGTTTGCCACATTCAAAACATGTGAAATTGTTGTCACTCTTCTTGGTGTTGCTAGTGTTGTTGTTGGTATTGCTCTTGTTGTTTCTTGTGAATCTTTTGCCCTTATTCTTCTTTAGAAACTTGCTGAACTTTTTCACAATCAAGTTCATGCTTTCTTAATCTTCCTCATGACTTGGGTTTTCTTCTTTTTCCACCTTAGGTGTTGTAGCCTTTACTGCAATTCCCTTGCCTTTTCTATCTGCATCTTCACCAAAGGTTAGTTGAGATAATTCTAATTCATACTCAAGCAACTTACCAAAGAGAGCAGCCATGGTCATTTGTGAAAGATCTTTAGATTCTTTGATAGCTGTCACTTTTGGTTGCCATGCTCTAGTGAGGCACTTCAGGATTTTGATATTCAATTCCTCAACATCAAATGTCTTCCCAAGTCCCAAAAGATGATTCACTATGTGTGTGAATCTTGTTTGGAGTTGAGAGATGCTTTCATTTTGGTTCATTTTGAACATCTCATATTCATGTATCAAGGAGTGCTTTCTTGATCTCCTCACTTCTTCAGTCCCTTCATGGGTGATTTCTAGCATCTCCCATATCTCCTTGGCACTTGTACATCTAATGGTTCTAAAGAATTCATCAGAAGAAAGAGTAGAAGTTATCATATCCTTAGCTTTAAAATCATAATGAGCAATTCTCTTTTCTTCATCATTCATCTCATCCCAATCTTTGGGAATCATGTTATTATCAACAACTTTGATTGGTACCCTAGGACCTTTTTCAATTGCATTCCATGCACCTGGATCATTGGATTGAATAAAGATCTTCATCCTATTTTTCCAAAAACTAAAATGTTCCCCTTCAAACAAAGGAGGTCTGTTTAAAGAGGCACCTTCCTTGAAGGTTATTTGTGAAGTATTCATTTTTGAAAGAAATTGATCTTGAGTAACTTTCAAGACCTAGCTCTGATATCAATTGTAACATATAGGAACACTTCACACTTAACCAAGAGGGGGGGAGAATTGGTTAGACTTGGTAAATTAAAATTTTCTTAAACAAAATCAGAGTTTCCCTTTGGATCTTTATCACTTTTGAAACCAAGAAACTTTATTCAATCAAATGCTCAGCTCAACGTATCCAACAACTTAAAACTTAGTTGATAAACAAAATCACACAACCAAGAAAGACATAATCTAACCAAGATAAAGATAAGAATCAATACACAAAAGATTTATACTGGTTCACTTCAAACACTATGAAGCTACATCCAGTTTTCTTCCACTCAACACTAGAATGGAGTTCCCCTATTGCAATTTTCAGTTCTTACGAGTAATTACAAAGTCTCTCTTTATCAACCCTAGAAAAGTTCAGAAATCTAAAACACTATTAGATTCATAGAGACCAACCCACTGAGAACACTACTCAGCACAACCCTTAGAGAAACCCTATCTCTAGATTACAAGCAAGAAACCCAATTACAATAGACAATTCAAAACAAATTCACAAAAGAATTACAACCACAAAGTTTAAGGAAAGAAATCACCTGATGATCCAGTGAATGATATGCACATGAATGAATATACCAGGTTGAATAATGAAAATAAACTCAGAACATCTCTTTCCTTAACCTTTGAAAAGAATTTTCTTGCTTCAAGAATCACTTAACAACCCATAAGTGTTTCAGTGAAAGCAAGACCTCATAGAACTCAGAAAATCACCAAGAATGTGTTTAGAAAGCTTATGTAGGCTCAGAATACGTATGATCTCGTTACAAAACAAATTGAGCAAGAGTTCTATTTATAACAAACTTTTGTAATTGTCAGTAATGATTACACGCGCCCAATAATCGATTATTTCACTTATGTAATCGATTAAATTAACCATGTAATCGATTGATACAAAACTCTGGATATGGGGCAACAAACAGAATAATCGATTATTCTGTCTTGTAATCAATTAAGACAGGAAGCTTCATAAACTTGAAATACACAGTGTAATCAATTACGGATTGTGGTAATCTATTAAACCCTGAAGCTTCTTAAACCATTTTGAACTATGTAATCGATTACTACATTTGGTACTCAATTTATGCAGCAAAACATGTTCAGTATAGACATATGATGTAATCGATTACTTACCTTGGTAATCAATTAAGACAGGAAGGTTATTTAAATCATTTAGCCTATGTAATCGATTACTGCTTGTTGGTAATCGATTAAATTGTTCATCAAGGCAGTTTATATGTAATCATTGGTAAAATAATTGATTAATCCGATACGTAATTGATTACATTGTTCTTGAAAAGTTTTCCAGAATGCACTAAGAACAAAATAATCGATTCTTATCTTAGTGTAATCGATTAAACCAGTAGAAAACTAATTTTTCCAAAAACCTTTGATTTGATTCAAAAACTTAAACAATTTTATCAAAGCCTTGTGAATTTTATTACTCAAACTAATTAACTCAATGAATGATGTGAATGCAATGCACTTGGATCACCAAAAATGCTTCTTTCTTTTACATTAAACACAAATTGATCTTCAAGGCATATTGGAAGCACAAAACTAAGCTTGATTCTTTGTCCATTCTTCAAGTGACTCCTTTGAAATCAACATAATTCATTCAGATAAATGATTAATATGTTCTTGAGCTTTTCTGGAAAACTTTCATGAACAACTTAATCGATTAATACATGATGTAATCGATTAACACAAAAACTGATTTACGAAAACAAGTTGTAGTAATTGATTACTGATAAAGTGCTTTAAGTTGACTATTTTTCTATCCTTCTTAGCTTATTTGACCTCTCTTGGACCTTTATTTTCCTATTCTAATTCAGTTTTTGGGCCTAGGCAAGTAAGTGAGCTTAATTGCTAATTGTTGCGCCTTTTCGGATTTTTGCTCACTTGACGTATCTGACTTGTGCAGGACCTATAAAGAGCTACTGATCTCCGAATGGAGCGTTCTAGGTGTCCTTGTAAAGAAAACGAAAATATCTACAAGTTTAATAGAAATAGCCTGAGGCCAATTCTGTCATATAGAGGGTCATTTTAAGATTTGAAGTTAGCGCCTCTGCACTTGTAATTTTGGGCTGCAAATTTGACTTTCATGGTTGTAAATAGCAAAGAATTAGATTGTTGGGTTTGTTTGTAGCCCATTTTATTTTCAGAACTCAGTCACTGCATATATTAGTGACTTTAGTGAAACTTGGGCACCACTCTTTACATTTCAATAAACAAGTTTTATTTTTCTTTCCTTCAGTTTTTAGAATCAAACCCTTGTTCTTCATTTTCTCTCTATTGTTCTTGCTTGTTCTTCATTGTTCTTCGTTTTCGTTTTTTTGTTCTTCCATTTTCGTGCAACCATTTCATGGGGCTTTCATTGATGATGATCACGGAAGGCTAAATCCTCAATCAATCCAAGAATCCAACCCAAGCACAATGAGAATTTGAGTTCTGGTTTAGTATTTCGAATCCTATGTGAATGTTCATATTCTTCTTCAATTGCTATTTTGTTTTCATGATTATGAATGCGTTTAGAATTGAAAACGGATTAGGTTATGGATTCATTTCCTAATTTCGAACATTAATCACATAATTAATTGGATGATATTTCAGTTAGGGTTGAGATTTCAATCAATTTAGGGGTTAAGTCGATTGAGTGCTTCTAATGAGATTGAATGAACTTTCATGATATGATTAATTTCTGAGAACAACGATGATTCGAATTGCTTGGTGAGGTGAATTGGATTGATGTTTTAAATTCTGTTTTACATTACTTCTTTTGAATTCTGTTAGTTTCTGTTTTGCTCTTTAATTTTAGTTTACGTTTTTGCAAATTTTACTTACACACACTGTAATACCTTGAATTTTAAGCATAGGATTAAGCTTGAGATTAAGAACCATAATCATGCATTAGAATCCCTTAAGGAAGCTTAAGGGAAGCATTAGGCAGTTTCGTCCATCTCGTGCGATCCGCGCGGAAGGCTTGAATCAGGGCAATTCTTTCGGCCTTCTCACGCTATCAGCGTGGATATGGCGCTAACCGCGTGAGTTGTTCGAACCTGTGGCGCGACCAGCACGGGAGATGGCGCGATCCGCGTGGAGGTTCGAACAGATGGCGCGATTAGCGTGGCTATGACACGATCAGCGCGGGAAGCTTGAATCAGGCCAATCCTTGCGGCCATTTCACGCGATCCGCGTGGGTATGGCGCTACTCGCGTGGGTGGTTCGAATCTGTGGCGCGATCCGCGCAGAACCTGGCGCGAACCGCGCGGGACTTTCGGTCAGCCTTTTATAAATAGCTCATTTGGACGAAAATTAGAAAGGAGAAAGAGAGGAAGAGAGAAAGAACGACCATTGATGAACTTTGGAGCTTCATATCTTCTCCATCTTCCATCTAAACACCTCTGACCCAACTGAGAAAGTGTTCAGAGCCTCGAGATAAGCTAGATACCCAGCTTTATTCTCGACAAGAGGCGTTAAACGGCGAGATCGAGATTTCTAAGGGAGTCCCTAGAATCGAAGAACCAGAGGCGAAGAAGGCTTTGATTGAGCGATCTACCTTAGGGAAAGTGATTCCCTGGTGTGTTTGAACTACACAGAGGATGTGAGCTTGATAGTTCTAGTGGTGGTGACCACGAGGCCGGGAGAGCCGGTATTTTGCCTAGAGCAGGTAAGCTCTTGGTTCTTGCATGTGCGTCCTTTCCTGTGTTCCACCATGCTCCTAATGGGGGAATGGTTTTGTTGTGATTATATGCATGTATATGGAAATTGTATGTTGTTATGATTGACTGCTGAATGATGTACTGTACCCTGTGAGAGGGTGATTGATGTGAATTGATATGAGATGTTTGATCTGTGAGTTGCACCTGAGATGGATGGTTGATATGTATAGCTATGAATTGTATAGCTTATGATTTACCTGGCTGATTGTTGAATCCTATGGTAGTAGGATAGATGACTGAGATTGAGTAAGACCTGATGTGAGATGTTCCTGTGATATAGACGTAGCCTCCCGAATGGAGATGTTCCTATATCTACAGATGTAGCCTCCTCAGCCAATTGTATTGAGATAGGTTATGAGATGTTCCTGCGGTATAGATGTAGCCTCCTGGTTGGAGATGTTCCTATATCTGCAGATGTAGCCTCATTATAAAGAGATGTTCTCGTTATATAGATGTAGCCTCCAAGCGAAGATGTTCCTATATATACGGATGTAGCCTCTAATAGATGTATTGAGATCCTGCCATGAGATGTTCCTAGTATATAGATGTAGCCTCCCTGGGCGGAGATGTTCCTATATACATAGATGTAGCCTCTACAGGATAGTGATGTATGTGATGAATGGTTGTATGCCATGAGTATAGCCTGATTATTGACAGGTGGATATGCATTGATGGTGCATGTGATTGATTGAGAGATTCACTGATGTTGATATTGACTGCTTTGATATACTGTTTCCATGTATATGTGTGAAAGTGAACCAGGGGAAGGAAATACCTTCAAGGGCCCTGAGTTTACTGGGATTTTATATCTCACCCCTTGTGTGGGGCTTATGTTTTGCAGGTGATTCCTCAGGAGGAGCAGATAGATCCCAAGGCAAGAAGCCTGTGCAGGGATAGTTTTGTTCTAGAACCTTAGGCATAGATGACTCGAGCATGTGGCTCTGATATTTTGTATTCTGCCTTTGGTTTAGTTTTGTTGTACCCTTAGGGGATGTATTTGTACAGTTTTGTACTTAAACACAGATTCTATGTATATTCACCATATTATAATGTACAGTGTTTATGATATTGACCTTTGATGACGTCACTCTTAGTTTATGCTTCCAAACTGCTTCAACTCTGATGATTCTCTGTGTGATTGTTGTTTATGTTTGGTAATGACCCTGATGATTGAATGGGGCGTTACACACACAAACTGTTTGATAAAATTCCCTCCTTACTGTTACCATTGAATTGAAGCTAGAACAATATTGATCGTGTCTCTTAGTCGACCTAGGTTATCTCTGTGCTACAGAATTAGCTTAATTAAATTGTTTTGGTGCATGTCGACAATGTGTTATCAATTACATGATAATAGTAATCAATTAAGTTAGATAAGCTTAGATAGAAACAAGCCTTTGTAATCGATTATGCCTTACTTGTAATTGATTAAAGCAGGCACTCATTATATGTAAAATGCACTTAGTAATCGATTACGATTTGCCTGTAATCAATTAAAGCAGTCAGACATATTTTGAAATAACACTTAGTAATTAGTTCCTGAAGACTGGTAATCGACTAAAGTGTTCATCATGGCTTTTCCATAAATTAACACACATATGTAATTAATTACATAAGACTATTGATCAATTAACACAGTGTGAAATCTGAGTTTTTGAAAATCATAAGCCATGTGATTTTGTTTGCAAATGCAAGCATTTAATCCTATATACTACATATGAATGCATGTAAATGAATTATGTAAATGCAATGCAAGGATCACTAGGCAATGTACTTGAACCGCTTAGACAAATTACAAATGCCATCAAAATAATTGGGCATGTAAAAAGCTAAAACTTCAAGCCAAATACTTTATCCTTGCTTTGATAAACTTGCAGCTCTTACTTCCAACTCCCCCTGTATCTAACATAGGCCTCACACATGAGCTCAAAGGGAAGTTCCCAATCTGGTGGCTGCATGATAGGACAGGTAGTAAGCTTCTTCCTCAATTCCTCAAATGCCTCTTTGCAAGGCTAGTAAAACATAAAGTCTACGTCCTTTTGGAGAAGCTTGGACAATGGCAGTGCAATCTTGCTGAAATCCTGGATGAATCTCCTATAAAAACCTGCATGTCCAAGAAAAGAACGCACTTCCCTCACAAAACTGGGGTAAGGTAGAGAAGTAATAACATCAATCTTGGCCTTATCGACCTCAACACCTCTACCAGAGACCAAATTCCCTAAGACTATACCTTCATGTACCATAAAATGACATTTCTCAAAGTTAAGAAAAAGGTTAGTCCTAATACATCGGTCAAGAACTCTAGATAGACTATCTAAACATGCATCAAAAGAGGAACCATAAACAGTGAAATCATCCATAAACACCTCCATGCAACTCTCTAATAAATAAAAAAAGATACTCACCATGCACCTTTGGAAGGTAGCAAGTGCATTGCATAGTCAAAAAGGCATCCTAGTGTAGGCAAATGTGCCAAATAGATAGGTGAATGTGGTCTCGTGTTGGTCCTCCGATGCAATATGAATATGCATGTAACCTGAAAAACCATCAAGAAAGTAATAATGTGATTTACCTGCCAACCTATCCAAAACCTGGTCAATGAAGGAGATATGGAAATGGTCCTTGCGAGTTGTCTGGTTAAGTCTCTTGTAGTCAATGCAAACTCACCAACTGTTGGCTACTCTAGCCGAAATCAACTCACTATCCTGGTTTTTCACAACAGTGATACCCGACTTCTTAGGGACCACTTGGACAGGTGAAACCAAAGTGCTATCTGAAATGGGATAGATGATCCCTGCAGCTAGTAACTTTATAACTTCCTTCTTCACCACATCAAGAATAGTGGGATTTATCCTCCTATGTGGCTGCCTCACTGGCCTAGAATCATCCTCCAAGAGTATCTGATGCATGCAAATGGAATGATTTATTCCAGGAAGGTCAGCAAGTGTCCATCCAATGGCCTTTTTGTGCCCTCTCAAACCATGCATCAACTTGTCTTCATGCTCAAGTGATAGGTTCCTAGAGATGATGACTGGAAGCTTATCAGCATTATCTAAATATACATATTTAAGGTGCTCAGGTAGTGACTTTAGCTCTAAGGAAGGTGGCTAAATGGTGGAAGGCAAAGAAAGATTAGTGGTTGAGGGAAGAGCGATAGGAGAATCAACAGTTGTACCTATATCTGGAACACAATCAAAGTGAAGTATGGAGGAAATCTCCACACAATTACTGTAACACCCCGGACGTGTTATCATTAATAATATCATAAGAGCGCTATCAGCGTTATCTGAACACAGTGTGGAAGCGATAGAATCGTTTTTCTTGATTACATTATGCATGAAATTTAAAACATAACACAAAGCATCACAACACAAGCCCCTGCTGATCCAGTTATCACAAACATAAAACAACATAGGCAGAAAACACAGAAATCTAACAAGAGATATCAGGAGGAAACATAACTAATATACATCACCTAATCTGTGCATATACATATACAACTATTAGTTCTACCACATATGTGGTTATACAACATAAATATGTACAGACAACGGGTGTACACTCACACCCTATACCTATACAAAAAACAAGACAGAGATCAAAATAAAAGCTCTTCTAATCTTCATCTGCAGCCCAGGACCACTCCAGCACTCTCAGCTAGGGCCTCCTACCCTGTGGTAACTTCTCTCCTCTAGAAGTACCTGAAAACCACAAACCCCACACAGGGTGAGACAAACGTCTCAGTAAGCTCAGGGTTCTGGGAGATCCTCCCTTACCCTGATTCACCCCCAAGCCAAAATGTAAGGACCCTCATTCTTGGCGCGTGGAGCGCCAGATCCACGCTAATGGCGCCATGAGTTCTGGAATGTGGCGTCAAGGGCGCAAGGTCGGCGCTGGAAGCGCCAGGATCTCTGGAGGTCCACGCCAAGGGCGCCAGAGTTGGCGCTAGGAGCGCCAGATTTTCCCAGCCGGAGCTGGTGGCGCCAGAGTCTCTGGAAGCTGGCGCTGGAGGTGCGGGAGTGGCGCTGGGGGCGCCACAGGTTCTGAAAACCGGCGCTGAGAGCGCGGGAGTAGCGCTAAGAGCGCCAGACTAACCAACATATTGGCGCGGATAGCGCCGGAGCTGGCGCTGATGGCGCCAGAGGTCGGGCAGGCCGAGTATAAAGGGCAGAAACGCGAAAAGCTGAGGGAGAAAACAATTTTCTTCCTCCCTCAGCCATAAACCTCCATTGTTGGAGTGCCTAAGCTTCCTAGGACCTTGTTTCTTGGCCTAAACACCTTCCATAGACTTTTAATCTTGTGAGAATCACTTGGAAAGCCATAATCCTTCATTCTTTGCTCTTGAAAACCCCTAGTGAGTGAGAATTGATTTCTCAAGAGAGAAACTTCAGAGAACTTGAGAGTGGACGAGACTCAAGGCTTGGAAAGGACAGTAGAGCTTGGGGAAGCTGTCCTGAGATCTTCTGAGTCGTCACTGAGGTAAGAGACTCAAGTTTCTCCGTTTAATTTTGATTCTGGGGGTTCCTGTGAATAGTGACCTATATGAGCTGGGGGCTAGAATTAGCTCAGGGTCCTGTAGGGGAATTTGTTCAGAGCTTAGAATAGATGAAGGATTAGCTTTCAGTTTTTGATTCTGATGATTTTGGTTTTTGGCTCTGTAGTTACCTATGTGACCTGTGTATGGTCACTTGTATTGGTCATTGGCTATGCCAGAGCATTGTATATGTTGCATTGAGCCTGTGTGGCTAATGGAATGGCACCTTGAGTGAGGCTGAACCATTCCAGTGATATTCTATATCTGAGGCTGATGAGTGGTTATGTCATGTTTGTGGGGCATTGAATCTACATTGATTCATATGTCGGTACTCAGCCCAGATGGACCTTGTGTGGTCTGAGAGAAGCCTAATGATAGGCTAGACTTGTTTTGAACCCTAGGATAGGGGAATTATGCTATGTTTAATCTGTGATTGATGCCTGTGGTCTGGATATTGATATGAAACTGTATATGCCTTGTATAGGCGTTGATTCTGAGATTTTTGGTGGCGGGAGCCACAGAGCAGGGACTAGACCACAGAGTGACATTGTTCCAGGTAAGTTCAGTGTCCCTGGGGATGATTCCCATCTTGTGTACCACACCACATTCCGGGGGAGTGGTGGTCATTTCATAATGCATGCATTGGTATCTGCATTCTTGTATTGATATATGTATGCCTCTGAGCTAGTTATATGCTGAGATATGATTGTGTTATGGATTGTGCTGTGATTGTGATTGAGATAGATCTATTGGCCAATAGATAGATATGGACCTCCCTAGGAGATGGTTTCCTCCTAGTATGGTTGGCTCATGGGTGATGATGATCCCGGGGTGATGATGATCCCCTAGACCAAGGGAATAGTTCAGATGGATTCCTGCTATTCTCGGAGGTACCATATATGTGCATCCATGCTAAGGGTAGCAC
>PYAF01001348.1:29570-42800 GCA_007407185.1 Glycine tomentella | reverse complement strand
CAATTAATCCAATGATCCTAAATGAATGATTGATGCATAATGTGCACACTTGGATTATCAGATCATATACTTCCTTTTACAATTTATCAAATTGATTCTTCAAGCTTTCCTTTGAACATTTCCTTTGAGCATGTTTAAAAGTCCAAAACCTTGAAGCTTGATCTTCATTCCTTGATGCTTGGCTTCACTTGAATCAACAGTTTCTTCCTTAATTTCACTAATCACAACTAGATACATACTAAACACTTCTAAATTTGTCACTTGAATTCATTGGTTTCTATACTATCCTTCTTGTATCAAACTATCATCACATATCCATAATTAAGTCAAACATATATATAAGCTCTAGATAAAAAGTTGAGAATGTTACAACTCCCACTATTTGCACTACCTTCTTTTCCTTTTGAACCAAAACCCCTTTGTCCTTGCAAGTTGGTTGCCTCGACCCCGTCAGCACTTTCTTCATCTTCATCAATACTATTCAATCTCCTTTTCTTTTCTTTTGTTGCTTTAGATTCAACAAAAATTTTCATCATCAGCATTTTAATCTGATGAGATTAAAATACTTGAGTCGGACAGTCTTTGAACAACACTTGCATTTCACTCTCTTACCATTGCCATCAATATCAATCCTATGTTTCCACCTAATGTTAGTGCTATTCCCAGGGGCATTTTTGCTTTTACTTCTAGCAACCGAAAAAGAGTCACTCGTAATTGTATCTCCACCAGTTGAATTTGATCCACTTCCACTCATTATAATAAACTAATAATAGAGAACAAAGAGGAAATAATGATACAAAATAATAAAACATATATGAATAATGTTATTGTTCACTTCATTGAACATAGTTATAGTGAAAGAAGTACAATTCCAACTCTGAAAAGAATGTGGTAGCAAACACAACACAACAAGTTGCATTCAGGGTAGTAACAATCAAGAAGTTGAGGAATTAAGTAAAAATGGGGAAATGAGAGCAATTAACTCTCTAGAAAAAGAAAATGCTTTGTACATTTAGTGACCACCAAGCTAAAAACAACACATCAAAAGAAGACTAAATTGGACCATAAGTCCATAACTAGTGAATTGCCCAATGACACAACAACAACTTCACATATTCTACCATCACATACTAACAGTAATAGATATAAATTAAAAGGATAAAATATAGAATACTATCCAAACTAATTGCAGCCAAAATCCTCAGATCTAGCATCAAGAAATTCATTTATGGCTCACATAAGTCTTTGCTTATCCAAAGGTTTAACTAATCAAACATTCCAACACTATTGGACCCTTGTCGAATAACTACAGCTCAACGAGTATATGCCCAACAAGATCTAAAAGTAAAAACTAAATTCTTATCCTTCAGTTTAATTTCGAACATCCTAAAACTTCCAGGTATAATATCTAGAAAATCATATCCAATTATTATTATTATTATAGCAAGAAGCATATATATCTAGATTCAAGCCTATTTGCTTGGATAATCTAATTAGCACCTAACAAGCCCAATTCTTCACGAATAGAAAGCATGGAACCATATGTCATTGCCTAACCAGTCCTAGACTATTCAAAGATCAATTTCTTATGGGTCCCTAACTGCAACAAATGGATTGCTTTAAACATAGAAACTACCAAAACAAGTTGTTTAAGAAGAATGAAAAATACCTGCAGCACAGGGTGAGGAAGAACGAAGCGAGGAGAGCGAGGAGGAAGTAAGGAACTGACGACGCGAGGAGAGCACGGAGGAACGAAAACATTTTCTGGAAACGGTGCAACATAGGGTGAGGAAGAAGAATGAAAAATAGACGAAGCGAGGAGGGACAATTTGTTTTCCAAAAACATTGTAGCACAGGGTGAGGAAGAAGAATGAAAAAATTGACATTCAAAATGACGTCGTTTTGCCACCAACCAGACTTGTGAAATCATCAAACATATTTCAAAACTATCCAAAAAGGATTTGGTTAAAGGCCTGCCCAAGATCTGTTGGGATACTCATCTTTTCTGTGAAACATGTGCAAGGAAACAAATCAAAACCTCTTTTAAATCTAAAAATGTTGTTTCCACTTTTAGATTGTTACAGTTGTTGCATGTGGATTTATTTGGACCAACTAGAACATCGAGTCTAGAAGGAAAGAAGTATGGCTTTGTCATAGTTGATAACTATTCAAGATATACCTAGGTATACTTCCTTGCTCATAAGCACAAGTCTTTCAATGTCTTTGAAATATTATGTAAAAGAGTTCAATATGAAAAGTGCTTATGTATCTCTTTTATCAGAAGTGACCATGGAACTGAGTTTGAAAATGCGAAGTTTAGATCATTCTGTGAAGAAAATGGTATTTTCCACAACTTCTCTTCACCAAGAGCATCTCAACAAAATGGGGTAGTTGAAAGGAAAAATAGAACTCTATAAGAGATGGCTAGAATCATGCTTTGTAAAAACTCATCCTGAACACTAAAGATAAACTTGCTAAGTTTGATCCCAAAGGGGATAAAGGGATTTTTCTTGGCTTTTCTGACACTTCTAAAACATGTAGAGTTTTTAATACCAGAACTTTAGTTGTAGAAGAATCCATTCATGTTAAATTCAATGATGGACTAACGTCTGATAAGAAGTTATCGGATCTTGAGGATGATTTTACAGTTATGCAGATAAAATTGTTTGAAACCTCTAAAGAAAGAGATATCAAACAATCTAATGAAATTCTTCATCACACTAAAGGATCCTCAGATCATAAGCCACATACGAAGGACTTGAAGTTTACCCACCATCATCCACAAGATCAGATCATTGGAGATCAGACTAAAGATCTTACTTCATGTGTTCACAGATCTTACTTCATGTGTTCACAGATCTTACTTCATGTGTTCTTGTGTCTGAAACAGAACCTAAGAACATAGAAGAAGCACTTATTCATGATGAGTGGATCATTTCCATGGAAGAAGAGCTTCATCAGTTTACTAGGAACGACATCTAGACTCTTGTTCCCAAACCTCAAAACAAAAGCATCATTGGAACAAGATAGGTAGGGGTATTCAGAAATAAACTGGATGAACAAGGAAAGGTGGTAAGAAACAAAGCTAGGTTATTAGCTCAAGGCTATAACCAACAAGAAGGTATTGATTTCACTGAAACCTTTGCTCATATTGCTAGACTTGAAGCTATAAGAATTATGCTTGCCTTTGCTGCTTATTAAAACATAAAGCTTTTTCATATGGATGGCAAAACTGTTTTTTAAATGGCTTTATTGAAGAGGAAGTGTATGTTAAACAACTTCATGACTTTGAAGATCATACACTTCCAAACCATATTTTCAAACTTCAAATGGCTTTGTATGATATGAAACAGGCACCTCATGATTGGTATGATAGACTAAACTATTTTCTTTTAGAAAATGGTTTTATGAGGCAAGGTAGATATAACTCTTTTTAGAAAAGAAGTTGGGAATGATTTCATTATAGTTCAAATACATATTGATGATATTATTTTTGGAGCTACTAATGAATCTCTTTGCAAGGCTTATCTGATCTTATAATGAGTGAGTTTGAAATGAACATGATGCGAGAACTTAAGTTCTTTCTAGTGCTTCAAATCAAGCAAGACAACAAGGGTATCTATATCCACCAATAGAAATATACTAAGGAACTTATTAAGAAGTTTAAAATGGAAGATGCTAAGCCTACGAAAACCCCAATGCATGCTTTCAATCCTCTTAGCAAAGACGAATAAGGTAAAACAGTAGATTAGGCGATCTATAGAGGTATGATTGGCTCTCTTCTATATCTTACCTATAGTAGATCTGATATTATGCATAATGTATGTCTGTATGTTAGATTTCAATATGATCCTCCTGAATCACATCTGAAAGCTGTGAAAAGGATCTTATATTATCTAATAGGTACCACTAACCAATATCTATTCTACAAATTTACTTATATGATTTGCTCTATAATTTACTCCTGGTTCATTGATATAAATGATTTCAGTATTTAATTCCGTAATATATGAAACATCAGTTCATACTTATCTTCAACTATTTTAGGCAAACATACATTGGAGTACTCAGCACATGAAATGAAATGAACTTGTGCACAAAAACCGTCAGGCACACACGTATATAGTACTCAGCACCCAACAAATTAAATTAAAATGCAGCAAACACATGAGCATGTGACAGACAAGCTTCACATAATTAGCTCCATATTTTTTTGTTGAAGTTTTCACTTGCTGGCATGCATATACATTTTTCTCCTTCTCGCGAGACCACACCTACATTCATGCCATAACTTCTATTATAATGTATATCTGTTAGGTAGGAATACCCATATGAATTTTTTGTGAAACAATATAATGAGAATGAGTTATTTTAATTAAGATTATTAAGGTAGTCCCTAATTAATTGCAATATATGTCTACCATCTCTTTCAGTACTACATGTATCTTGCCACAAACGGTTGCCGCATAAACCAAAACTGCCTTTTATTCCAAAGCGGCAAAAGCATTTTCTCCATTTTTAGTAGAACTAACTTTTATTTATTTATTTATTTTAAAAAAAATTGCCTAATTGCGATAAAGAAAGCCTAACCACCAATCATTGAGTGACACATAAGGACGTATGTCATAGCTGGACTTATGAGATAGTTCAAAAGCATTAATTAAGGCTGTTTTGACTATAAACGTTTCGTTTTCTTTCCTCCTTTTTTTGTATTTATTTTTTCCTACACATATTTTGAGTATTTTTATTTATCTAAGCCTGAGATCCAACGAAATAAGGCGGCTTTTGTTTTATATATTGTTTTAGCCTTTCATGTATCTTGGGTTTATCTTAAGGCCGGACATGGCCCATAAACCTACATTTCAAGTCTTATATATAAAATAAAGATTAAATACTGCGAATTTGACAAAAATAAGGTCAAAATTTCACAAGTGAACTATTATTGTCTTTTAGTTTGCTGGGCAGCATAATATCTTTTTGGCTAAAGTTAATTTCGTAAGCTTCTAGCAAGAATTTTGTTTTAGAAAGCATGATAACTTGTATGAGTAATTTAAATTGTATTAACGTTGCAATTTGCAAATTTAGTTCCCTAGTTGTTGGAGCCTACACACAAATACAAACAACTAGAGCTTCTACTTTGTTAAGCTAAAGCAGTCATGATATATACCACTCGAATTCTACTAACTACTAAGTGCTAACTAATGTATGGACAAAAGCATGCCATCATTGAGCACATAACCAAAAGAAAAACAAGAGTACTCTGGACACAACCATCCACTCGTTTTAATTCCCATTATCAGCCAATATCTTGATGTCTGAAAAAATATTTTGGCCTTTTCACAAGTTTGAACAAATAAAGCATACTGGAAAAGGAGCAAGCTATGGTTCTTATTTATTTTATACATATTTCTTGGTCTATGGTTGCTTTAATATTTAAAATTATGAAGAACACATGCATAACTAATTTGAAAAGTTTAATCCTTGAAACAATTCGATAAAATGAATATCTAATTAAGTACTCTGTAATTTTCCATATATTAGACCAAAAAATACACAAGAGTAAGAAAAGTTAGGTTTTCCAACAAAAGTTTGTTTTTATATATACCAAGATATTCGAAAATAAATTATGGAAAATTCTAGAGCCTTATTCCTATCATATACTAGTATTTAGCCATGTCTCTCTCACTTCAATAGAAGAGTTTCTACTAGCAGTTGCAGTTCTAATTAATGATGTGGTGAAAAATATAACATTGACATCCTTATACTTTCCTCAACCATGAAATGGGGTGCTCTCCTTTTCTTTATCTATTATTTTTGTTTTAATTTATTAAAATTAAATATTTTTATAACAATTTTTTTTTAATAATATAGTAAATATTTTTATTTTTATAAAAAAGAGAGAAAAATAAATTTATAATTAACATAAAACTTTTCACATAATTATTTATTTATTTCTATTCTCTTTTTCACTCATCCAAACAATCTAGAGAAAGGTTTCTCTATTTTTTAATTCAATAGAAAATACATTTTTTATATTATATTTCTCTTCCATTTCTATTATTTATATATCTTTTCTTCCTATTTATCCTTCTCAATTTCACTTTTAATCCGAATTAATTAAAAGTAAAAACATCAGAATGAAATCAAGCTTAAACTTAGGTCTTCTATGAAACTATACTATATGATACAAATATATCATCATATATAATACTTATTGAAGATTTGAGTATATGTGGAAAAAAGAAATTAAAAATCTTGATTTGATTCCTTGGATCCTATCAGGATTTGGGGGGAGGCGTGGCTCAAAAGCTCTTAAAAAAAGTCTCATAGAAAACCTAAGTTTAAGCATATGCATGAGGCCTAGTAGTGGAGGTTTGGGATAGTATACATGAGATTCCAGTTCCTAAATTTGAATCTCAGTCTTATCATTGTATAAAAAAAAAACCATGTTTTCCTTAATTTGAAATGCTTTATCTCTTTAATCCATTATAAAGTAAGTTTTTTTTCAAGTTAATAAAACTAGTATTTTAGCATGTGTAATACATATAATAAATATTATTTTATATATTTCAAATTTATAATACGTAAATATTTTTAAACATATGAATTATATTTTAGATGGAGAGAAATAAAAGGTTAAGAAAATTACTAAAAATGAAAAAAAAAAAAAAAAAAAACTCTTACAAATTCTTTCCTTAAATGCTGTGAAAATATACAGTAGATATTTATAATTAAAAATGATTAGAAAAATATTAGAAACACACTTTCTAGTAAACTTTTTGTATAAAAAAAATCTATATCATTATTGATCGAAAAGTGTCAAAAGTCACAAAATTTGTGTAGGGCTCACTCATAATTTTATTGTTTTGAAAGAATAGAAAAAATGCATTAGAAACACTATCTTACTAGCACTATTCTAATGATTATCTTTTATTCTCTATATAAATTAGCATTGCTTATTGAATGAAGGTTTTTAGTAACTATTCTTCAAGGCGATCCTTTTCTTCATAGCATTCAAGGAAAGCATTTTAATGAGTTTTTTTTTTCACAACGTTGTACTGAAATTCATATTACCTAAAAAAAGAAAGTGCATGAATTTATCTTTTGTGACTTCATTTTTGTCTCTCTTATTTTGAATTACTAAAATATTTGAATTTGTATGAAAGGACAAAATAGAAGGGAATAGATCGAAAAGAATAATCCTCAAGGGTCATTTTTGCTAAGGAAAAGAAACACATGCAATTGTATGTACTTTATTCTTTCTTTCTCCTACCAAAGTGTGACACGTTGCACTAGCACCAGTTGTGAGACAATGATTATATCAAAGACCAACATTAATCCTGTAACAGATACTTTTCAGTGGTCTACAAAAAGTTACTCAATCTATGTTATTCAATAACAAACATTACTAAGAGAAAACGAGCAAAAGCAATTTGAAAAAAATTTGTCAAGTCATTGGATGATACAAACTACACTTAATTAGTTTATCATTTGTCTAGCAAAGTTATTCTTTGTATTTGAGTTTAATTGTTTATCCATTCTATTGAGCGATTTGAATCGTTGTATTAATTCAAACATTTGTTTGTGAAAGTTATGAATGACTTAGCATTAAATAATATTTGGGTGTCTTAGATTCATGGGAGTCCAAGGGTGTGCCAGTATTGACCAAGATAATACTATTGTAGTCAGGAGTGACATGATAGAATACTTGTTTGTGATCTGTAACGACCTGCCTCGTCTCTACGACATCACAAACTCTAGATCGTGTAATTTCAATTTTAATATGAAAACTCCATTAATTTGATTATGAAAATGGTAGTAAATTTTTTCTCAATAATACCATTACTATACACATGATACAATTACATAATTGAATACACATGTATGCATATATTGAACCAGTACATATCATTTACATAACAACACTTAATTTGATTTTACATATATTTACACCTGGAATCTTACATGACCAACAAAAAGAAACGAAGCACTAACTAAGAAAGAGTTGATTAACAAAACACAACTCTTTCCTAAAAAGAATTCCAACGTCATCACGTCGACTTAGCGGCTCCAACAAAAAGAATCTCCCTCCAAGGTCACCTACTGCTGCTCATCTGCTCCCACGAACGAAAGTTCGCGATCATCACAAGTACCAACCACACGGTACAACAAATGAAAGGGTGAGTTTATTATATAGAAACAACAAACATCAGATAACAACAATCGGGAAGAAAACAACATTACCCACCACAATCATTAACAAAAATCCATGTTTCCAATACACACTCAACAAACCAATCATCCAATGCATTTCACAACTTAAACAATCATTCATAGAATGATGCATGCACCTGACTCATCTATCAGCATGCAATGTGGTACCATCTCCCGGAAATAGCCTCTCATACAAAAAATGATTCACCGCCTATCAGGGCCACCCAGTCGTGCACTGGTCATTCCCCCACCTGGTGATCAACCAGCGTCGCTAGGGAATTCTAGACCTGATGACCCCTTAGTACCTGCGTCTCAGCCCACTAAAACTCACAGGTATGCGCGTGCCTTCATTCTATTTCCACACATACAAATGAAGTATGAAACATGGGCATCATCAATGCATGATCCGGCTAGGAACAAATCCTTCCTCACAAGAGTAACCCGTGATGCACCCCCATGTACATGCGTAACACACCAATGTGGGCTCACCGATGCACTGACCGCGGCTAGGAACAAATCCATCCTCGCAAAGGTAACAACCCGGTCATTGCATCCCACGTGTACATACACAACCTACAACCATGGGCACCATCAATGTATGACTTGGCTAGGAACAAATCCTTCTTCGCAAGGGTAATTTGTCATACACCCCCATGGGTATCCATGTATATCCACACACAATGACATTGTTCTCATCAACATTATCTCTCATCAATGTCATTATCAACCTCAACATCATATCATCTCAATATCATCATCATGCATATCAATATTATCTCATTTCAACATCATCAACCATGTCAACATTATCTCATTTCAACATCATCAATTACATCAATGACATCTCAATTTCAATATCATCAATGATATCACAAGCAATCACATTTCACATCTATACATAATACATATGTCTGAGATTCACATTCCCCAGGTCTTCAGACAATTCAAATTTCATACATTCACAATTCATCACATCACAAGACTGATATTTTTAAGGAAAATTCTAAATTAAAGAGGAGGACTACAATATATTAAACATACTCTTATGCCCATTTAAAAAATTAATAAAAAAATTAAATAGGAAAACATATTATAAAATTTTGGGCAGAGTCTCCTCTGTAATTAAGACTTTTCCCAAAAATCCAATCATCACAATAATAATATCAATCACAATTTTATCCATCAATAAGCCAATTCATTGCATCTCATTGGTTAAAAACAGTTTTTTCTTGAAAACAAGCACACACAGGAACAAACACATATCAATCATAAATACATCGCATCCCATTAGTTAAAAACTTAATTTTTCTTGAAAACCAGCACACAACAGGGACAGACAGTTATCTTCATAATTGAACTCCCTGTCCCTCAACTATGGTATCAAAACTATAACTAAATAGTAAACTCCCCTTATCTATCTATATCCCTCTGTTAGCTCCTTGAAACGTCGTTTTGGGATCTCTCAAGTTCACGTGCTTTAGCCCAAATCGAAGACAATTTAATATAGATTTCCAAGGTAAGATCAATATTAACATTTGCGGTCAAATACCCACTCAAATTCAAAAAGGGGCTAAAAGGGTGTTTTAGGAGTCCACATCAAAAGACATCATTTTGAAATTCCAATCACACCAATGTGACCAAGGTTCAAAAACGATCACAGAAATGACATCAGTTTCATAAAAAGGAGACTTTTATAACATCTCATTTTCAAAGGGTTTTCAAAGGAAGTATAGAAACAGCCAATAACGTTACTCGAATCACAAGAGACATCAAGAGAGACTTAAACTAGCTAGAAGAAGACAAAGGAAACTAAGATTACCTCAAGGAAACCAAGAAAGGAGGATTGGGAGCTTCGTTCTCTACCGAAACTTTGAGGAGAGTTTTGAAGATTCCGCTCCAATTAAAGGGTTCTTCTCCGTGCCGAGGTCTCGTGGCAAGCAACGGCGGTCAGTGGTTGTCTCCGGTGGCTGTGGGTGGTGAAGGAGGATGAGGGGAAGCTTGGGAGCTATTTGGAGGAGGAAAAACCTCCACTTTCATGACTTGGAAGCTTAAAAACGTATTCAGCACCGCCGCCACTAGCCCAAGCGAGCAAAAATGCTTGCAAAATTGTCCTGGGCGAGATGACTCAATTCTAGAAATTTTTTTACTTCAATGAAAAATTAATTTCTCACGTTATAGACATTGTTTTGACAATCTCAACGGTCAAAAGTTTCATATATGGGTTAGAAACCTAGATTTAAAATTTGAAGACGATCCAATGGTTAACCAATCCAGAATAGTTATTTTACCAAAATAGATTTTGGGTCAAACTCGAAATAACACCATTTCAACGCACCTGAAGCAAATTCCCATAACTTGACATCTACACCAAGCAATTGTGCATGGATAATTCACATAACATTTCAATTAATCTAAACTAATCAAATAGTCAAACAACATAATAAAGACATCCAACATCTATTTTCGGTTATCGAAATTTCAGGGTGTTACATGATCAACTTTGATTAGCGGAACCATTTATAATTGTTAAAGAAGAACTGAACATCGTTCTATTTGAATGAACTAGCATAAACCAAGTGTAACACCTCGACTTACCATCTTGTTATTATTGATTTTTAATGAAAAATTATTTTCAATTTTCTTAACAGCACTCAACTGAACATAACAAAATTTTGCCAATAACTGATACTCCAAGAAAATTTTATTACTGAGTAATATTTATAAATCTGAAGTAACAAATAATAAGATTACAAACTGACACTGGTTCTATTACATAATACAAATAATTCAAATCACTTTGTAACAAAAGAATACATCTTCAAACAAAATCCTCTTCTTGTAAACAGCTAGTGGTCTCTCTTTGCTGTTTATCTGCTCGCCCGAATAAAATCGAGGTCATAGCAGGTGTCAACCACAGACACAAAATACAGGGTAAGTTCATGATAAACATAATTTAAGCAACATAATATATTCAATATGCAGATATTTATAACAACATCCTCAAAATTTTCATATGATGTATGACTCTCTTAGATTCTATCATGATGCATGATTCTCTTAAACTCTTATCATGTGGTACCAACAATCAAGATAGCCTCATCCCAGTGGCACAGAACTGAAACGATCAGTCAGGGTACCACAGTGTTGCAATAGGATTCTCACCCACACTTCATGTGATCATCATGGGTGGCGTGATTTCCCCACTGCCGAGTCACCCCCCAGCTCAGACTCCTCTTGTCTGAACGCTTGAACTCAGTTCCTACAGCTATCTGACACACCTCCTCTCTAAGACAACTCTTATACACACCTCCACTCTGAGGCAACTCTTATGCACATGAGACACATGAATCTGATTCACTTAATGCATAACTCTTTTCATTTTGTCAACTCATATTTATTTTCAACATCAGTCTTCAATCACTGTCTCATATACTTTACTCAGAAATTCAACATAAATCAAGTATAGAACTTAGCTTGATACTCATGTACAGAAACTCAACATATTGTTCATGTACAAAGATTCATAGAAACACTCAACAACACATAAAACTTCATTCAAGCACTCAATCATGTAACTATAACTCAAGTCCAACAATTTCTCAGATACAAGTCATACTACACAGAACTTCAAGCATTTATTCAAACACAAGCAACACTTAAACTATCTTTATCATAAAAATTCCCCATACATACCTTATAACCTCTTATGAAGCTTGTCTAACTCTTTCTAATGGTACTAGCTTCTACACGTGATTCTTCAAGGAAGTGGGGTCTCTTTATGCTTTGAAAATGAAGGATGAAAGTGAAATGAAGGAGAGGTTTCACGTGGAATAGGTGGAAGAATGGAATCTTGAATGTGACTTCCACTTAAGGCCTTCCTCCCTTTATATAGAGTTTGGAAAATAATAAAATATTCAAGGACATTTCTACCCTTTTCAGCTAGTTACTCCCATTTGGTTTCATTAGAACTTAGTTTCATCTCATTCAATTTCATTCTAACTAAGCTCATAATGGTTTTCCTAAATATCTTCTATCCTTTATAAAAATCTTCTAATCCATGATGACTCCTTTACAAGTGTCCTATCACTTGTCATGTGTCATGAAGCTTCTTTTCACTTCTTTAATCTTCACGTGAATCACCAAGGAATAAGAGAAGATTTTTCTTCTCTTCATGCCATCTTGTACACATGTCTTTCAAGGTTATGATGGCTTTTTATCCCTTCATTAATTGTAACTTACAAGTGGCTAGATATTTCTTAAGCCTTCATAATTGCACCTTATCATTTTAATTTATAAATCTTAAGATATTTTTCTACTTATCATGTCTTTATTTCCTTAAAGAGAAGAAAATTGTGTGGTTCTCCTTGTATCCACATGTCACCTTTCATGAAGAAGAAGAATTCAATTCCAACATGACTTCACACATGGCATTCCTTAAGAGGAAGTAAAGTTCAATTTGAACTCTTCTACCTAAAGGATAATATTAAATAATAGAACTCTAGAGTTTTCCAGAAACTAATTTCAATTACAATATAAATTACTCACAAGCAGTCTATACAGAGTGCTACACAGACCTTGTAACACCCCAAAATTTTGAATTACAGTCAATTCCTAGGGAAAATATTAATTAGAGGTAGTACAGAAGGAATTGGGAAAAATGACGAAAATACCCTTGGACATTTTCGAAATGACCAAAGTGCCCTAGGCATTTTAGCAAGATATTTTAAGGAGAAAATTTTATAAATACTCTAGGATATTTGAAAAATGAGCAGAATACCCTTAGGGTGACAATTACAGAGTTTCCCTGAACATTTTTGGAAATGACGATTTTACCCCTAGGGTGAAGGGTAAAATTACCAAAATACCCTTTAGGTCAAATAATGACCAAATGACTTTAGAAATTTGTGGGAACCTAAGGATGAGATAAAATACTCTTAAATAACCAATTATCAACATAGTTGGAGGCAAAGAATCATAAACTGTGATTTCTAGGAATTTTGGAAGATAAATTGAAAA
>PYAF01001348.1:11440-25752 GCA_007407185.1 Glycine tomentella | reverse complement strand
CGGACCAGAGGAAGAAGAAGATGGAATTCGAAACCCACTGAGTCAACTCGGCGAGTTAACCGAGTTAACCGAGTTGACTCGCGAGTTCACCGAGTTTGCTGCCATTTCCGAGTCTACTACCGAGTCGACTCGATTGAGAGGGTGGAAACGGTGACTCGGACGATTCTACCGAGTCAACTCGCCGGTTCTACAACATTGTATTCAAGGATTCATTTTTTACTTGGTCTGGCTTTTCTTACTAAACCTACAAGAGGGTTGCATTTTCGGCTGGCTGGTCCTATAAAAGTGTGATCGTGGCGTTTCGGTCTTCTGACACAGTTTTTCCCCTAAGTCAAATTGCATGTTTATTTTGTCGTTGCAAAAAGATTTTTGGGATAAAATGAGGTTTGTAAAAATATTTAAACTTTTCCTTTTATAAAATTAAGTTTATGTACCATTAGATTTATCTTGAAATTCATGCATCGTATTATGAACGAAAATCCAAATATAGTGTATAGATATACATTATTTGTTCTCTTTCTGTTTCCAAGTAAAAGGATGGGAATAATAAAATAATTTTCCATTTTCACTTTATTTTATTTTTTATTTTTAATTGAAATAAATTTTAAAATATTCCAAGAAATATTAAATTGTTACAAAAAATGTTGATAAAAATAATATTCTCAAAAATAGTATTTCCAAAAATATTATTTTCAGGAGTATAATTTAGTACGTAAAACAAACACCCATATGTTAATGTTAATGAAAAATTCAAGAATGACTGATCCAACATGGATGAAAAGATATTTACAGTGACTGATCCGAATTATTAATATCTAAACTGAACAGTGGTTATGATTTTTTTTTTTCTTAATTAGGAGAAAACAATGGTTATGCTAATCATCAAAACATTGCTTTTTGTGCGTGTGTATAATAATAATCCGGATTTACTCCAATTCCCAGTTTAGCATAGCCCGTTCTCATCTTAGATATTAAGCTTCAGCCATTGTAAATATTTTTTATGTATACTGGAATATCTCATATTGTATGTCTCTATTAATTAATTGGAATTTTTTTTTACCAAAATAGATTAAAAACAAAAACTAATAATTAGAATAAGTTAGTTAAAAAAGGATTTATGTGTAATTTTTAAATACTATTTTTATCAATTCGTTCTAATTATTAGTTTTTATTTTTAACCCATTTTAAGGATAAAGCCATTAATTGATAAGCTGAAACTGAAACAAGTAATTTAAATGTCAATTAATTTTAATTAACTTCAAAATATTACCTGAATTAAAAAACCAATCTATATTTAATTGTGACTATTCTTCTAAAAGTCTAAAATTTAAAGAATAAATAGTCATTTTAGTCTTTAAATGTGTAGAGAGTTGACAAATTCATTTTTAAAAGACGAAATTTAAATTGTAGTCACTGAAAGTGAAAAAAGTGTGATAAATTATCTATCAGATAACTTTCCTCAATTACCATTAATATCAATGAAATAGCTTAAGTGACAAATTCAAAGATGAATTTGTCAGTATTTTTACATATTCAGGAATGAAAATGACTATTTATCCAAAATATAATTTAATTTTCATCTTTTTCTATTTTTTAATCATTGCAAGTATAATATTACAATAAACACTAAAAAAATAGAAAAACAAACATAAAAAAGGTGATTTTTTTCTATTTTTTAATCATGTATTTTTTTTTCACTTTTATAAATTAACATTTGAATTTTTATTTTTTAGGATGAATTATCCAAATTTAAATGCGCTGGAAACATACGAATAATTTTTTATCATTAATTATTCACCATTAATATTTCTGTAATTTTTCAAGGGAGTTTTCAGTTAAGACTAAAAAAAAGGTGTGTTGCACACTACGGTCTAACGCGTGGAGAGATTCAGCCTCGATTCTAGTAACTGTGAACAGAAAAGAACCCAGAGAGTAGTAGTATTGTAGTAGTAGAACTCAATTGTAAATGGCGGCGAATTCAAGGTTGTCCACCACGTTATGTTCTTTCTATCTCTAGCTGTTAAAAAAGTTAAATAAAAATCCATTTTGAAAAGCTAAACCAAATTAAAAAAGATTAAAAGCCTTTTAGCTGTTAAAAAATAATTATTGACCCACACACATATGGCAGAGCTTGGGAACCCGGAACCCCACGGTTGCCACTAGCCAGAACAGAATGAAACGTTTCCAATTAAGACCCTCTAATCACTAACTATACCAAATTACCCTCGTACAATTTCACTTTATTTCTTAAGTAGGATATTACTAACTCTGAAGTTAAAAATCAAAAATCAATCTTTTGAAATACTGATATTCATTTAAATGAAATTGATCTCTTCCAATAAATATTTTTACGTACCCATAAATCAGATATTAAATTATTTAAAAAATAAGATTATCTATTAATAATATCATACTTCATTCATATTCCACTTTATCTTATTGTTTTTTTCTGTTAATTTTGAAGTGCAATAAGGGGGCAAAACAATTTTTAGAGAAAATAGATACTTTTTGATTAGTCAAAACAATTTGACTTGCTAATAAGCCGAGTATCTTGAGCTCACGTGACAGTCATCACAGTACTCGAGATTTAACGCACACATTGTTAGTAATTGTTGATGTTTTTTTTCTTCTCATTAGTTACTTTAGATGTTTTAAAGAGTCAAATGAAATCGCAACAAAATCACAAATATGCGGCAGCTAATACAGTAATACATTACGTTAAAGTAAATATTGTATGTTTGGATGTTTACTACTTAATATAGTGTTTAAATTTTCATCAACAATGCAGTTTTTCATATAAAAAAATTCATGTTAAATTAAGAAAAGAATGAAGAAATTACTCTCATTAGCTTCGTTATGATACAAGCGGTGAGTGAATTTCATTCTGGCAAATTCGTTGAAATGAAGTAAAATAATTTGTTGGAAGAAAAGGAAAGAAAATATTTGATGAGATTTTTATATTTCAGTTTTTATAATATGAGAAAAAGAAAAATAAATAAAAACCCGGATACCTTTCCGATTTCGGCTGATTGATCCTATGAAAATGTGATTTCGGTGTTTCAGTTTTGCAACTGAAATATTGTTTCTCATTCAACACTACTAATACTTCGTCACTTTCTTCTCAAAACTCCACACCAAACACTTGAAGGAAAAACACACACACACACAATCTGCATCTTCTTTTCCTTCCCTTCTCCTCTCTTGAATCCACATTTTTTTTTTCTTTTTGAAGGACACAAAAAGAAGTTTCAACGAAAGTCTCCTTCAGCAACTATAGTTACTCAAACAAACACACTGAGAATCACCCTTTACATAATTTTTTCTTCATAGCACAGGAGACATGGTGTTATGTTTTGCTTTTTCACTCTTTAAAGTCCTTTCCTCTTTATTCCCATACCATCTTTCTCTCCCAATTTCATCCTTCACTCACTCAAACAGTGACCCCTTCACATATTAAATACTTTCTTTCCATCTTTTCACATCCTTTTGATGCCTTTTTGGCAGGTTTCTGCACACACAACCTTTCCTCAATCTTCTAAATCACACATCCTCTCTATTTGTTCAAGCAAAACACAACAACACAATTTTTATTGTGTTCTCATACCTAACAAACAGTCATGAAACCACAAAACAGCAGCAATAGCATCCTATGCAAATACACTGAACACGAAACCGTTACGAGAAAACACATGAAATCAAAAAACAACACTTCTCATTTGCCTAAAGTCATTACCATATCCGTGACGGATCAATATGCTACAGACTCATCCAGCGACGAAGAAAGAGTCCCGCGCCGCCAACGCATGAAGCGTTACATTAACAGAATCGAGCTTCAGCCGGCGTTTAAATCCGTCGCTACCAGAAAGAGACACGCCGGAGACGCCGCGAAACTCCGGCCGCCGCATGCGAAGGTGACGAATTCCGGCAGCGTGAAAAAATTCCGTGGTGTGAGGCAACGGCCGTGGGGGAAATGGGCGGCGGAGATACGGGATCCTGTGCAGCGCGTGAGAATCTGGCTCGGAACCTTCGAAACCGCCGAGGAGGCTGCCTTGTGTTACGACAATGCCGCGATCACGCTCCGCGGCCCCGACGCCCTAACGAACTTCGGGATGTTGCGGTCGAAGGAAACGCTGGAGAAAGAAGAAAGAAAAGAGTTGGATGAAAAGGAAGAACTCAGAACCGAAAAACCGGAAATGAAGGTGTTCGTGAAGCCGGAGACTAAAACTGTTTCTATCTCCAGCTTCTACGACTCGAGTGACGAGTTTTGTGTCAACCTCTCGTCACCCACTTCAGTTCTTCGGTTCAATGAATCAGCTGAACCGGAGAATCAGTACGAGCCGTTTCCCGGTCTAACCGAAGCCCACACCGTGCTGGAAGAGTGTCAAGAACAAACGGTGTCGTTTCACGAAAGTAGTGAGTTTATGTTACAAGACATCATGCCGTGGGATGATGTGTTTAATTTTCCGGTTATGTTCGACGAGCCGGTGTCGCACTTGTTTGACGATACGACGCCGTTTTCGAGTAGTGAGGTTTTCAGTGAGGAAAAGTTTTTGCCGTCAGCAACGTTGTGCCAAGTGGACGATTATTTCCAAGACATTTTGTTAGGGTCAGATCCTCTGGTGGCTCTGTGAGTGAATGCAAATTTTTGTTCCCGTAGCAAGAAAAAAAAAAACAGTTAATATTTTAATAATTTTGTTTAAATATTAGTTTGTTTTTTATTATTCATTTGGTCGAGAAACGGAGCGGGTGTTGAACGAAAAGTTTTGTTTAGATTCTATTTTATGTTTCCTTTGCCTAATAATCAGGGTTGTTGAGACTTGAGAGTGTAATATATTGTGTCTAGTATCAATCCAAGGGTATGAGTTCTTTCTTTAGCTCTTTTATTTTGGTTTGATTCTCGTTGGTTTGGTTTTGGCATTTTTGGGGGTGACCATTCAAGTTTTTTGACCCGTATTAACAAAACGATAATAAAGGTAGGTTTTGCTGTAAGGGACAACACACAATGTGTGAACTATAAATCTGGTGTATGTGAAATTTTTAAGTGCCGACTCGACCCTTGTAGGCGGTGATTGCGGTCGTGACTCGTGACCGATTGATCCGTCGTGTAAAGGAACGGTCGTGTGAATTCGACACATTGCAAAAACAAATTCCATCACGTTTTCCTAAAAATATGTTTTTAGATTGTTTCGTACACCACCTACCACAATTAACACAAATAATTATATCTGGTCTAAAATTTAAATTCTAATTGATGATTGAGAATAAAATAAATTATGTTAACAAAATTATTTACCTTATCTATGTTCCTGATTACTGACAAATGTTGGTTATAATTTCTAATGAGATTAATTAGTAGCAGATAGAATGATAAAAAAAAATAAAAATATTTCGTTCTGCTGCTTAATGTACCCTGGAGTAAGTGGAGATTGGAAATATAAAATAAATAATCATTCTTATAATTTTTCAATGTTTCTTTATTTTATCAACATCTCTTTTTGCATCGTTCGCCTTCTCTATTTTTTTCTATACAATTTTGTGCGACAAAATGGTATAAATACAATTTTTTTGGAAATAAAAGTCTCTCGTGAATATGGTGAAATACAGTGAAAGATGGAAAACTATATAAAAAAAAAAATACTAAAGAGAATAGTAACAGGTGCGATTGTTTTATATATATATGGAAAATAAAAAAAAATAAAATGAAATTACTAATTTAGAAAAAATCATATGCCTTAATAAAAGATAGAATTCTTAAATATTCTTATTCAAAAATAGAACTTAAATTTATGACTGGATCTATTTTATTTACCAATACCATAATTTTGACAATCGTTTATATTATATTTTATTATAAGACAACTTTAAATTGTTAAGATTTATGCATTCATCAAGCCATATATGCAATTGAAATGTATAAATTTATAATATTTTCCTTTAAATGCACTTAGTCTTAAAATTACTTTAATAAGAGGCAGTTGATTTGATTCTACTTCAAAAAAAATGCAGTTGATTCGCTAGACCTTTATTATCTTTAAATTGTTAAGTTATTCGTTCACCAAGCTCAACATGCAACGTAGGCAAATCAAATATGCGGTACAAATATTAAATATCTTACATTTTGGGTGAACTTTAAATAGATGTCAATGATTTCAAAAAGAATAGAACAAAAAAAAAAGATGGTAAAGTATATAGTGAGTTCAAAATTTTAAAACTTATATATCGTTAGTTCTTAAAATTTATTTATAACCAAGTAGAGAATTAGGAGAATATGAAATTTCATTGGACCTCCTTAGGGGTAGGGGGTTGACCATGTTTAAAGGGTTTTACTACTTATACTTCCTAATTTATTAAGTGCACCCTATAAAGAATACCCTTCTGTATAAAAATAATAAAACTCTATTTTTATTTCCACCTTCATTATTCTTGAAACCTTATTTTCGCACCCTCCATCTTCATTATTCTTTCAATCCTAATTTTTACTCCACATCTTGATTATTCTTTAAATCTTAATTTTACATCTCATGTCCATCTTTCTTTAAATCTTTACATATATTTTCTTCATTCTTTTTTCTTCTCTATAAAAAATAATAGAATTTTATCATAATTTTGTTCCCTATATTGAGTTTTCCATCAAACTCGATACTAACACAATGTGTTTTTCACCAATTTGCTGAGTACAATTTATTTGTTACTTGTTATAGGCTTTATTTTTGGTTTGACTATACCTATTTGAAAGTCTAGTGTGGCCAATTAATTTACTTAAAGACTTATTTCATATTACAACTTTTATGTAAGTCTAATTTCTCTCTACATGGACTAATAAGTTTACAGACCATTGAGAAAAAAAAAAGTTTTATGTAAAAAAAAAACTATAACATATAAAAAAAATGAAAATCATTCTTATTCAAAGCATGAGTAAAGGTGAAAATACATGAACTAATTAAATTTTCTAAGTCAAGTTTTAACATGTTATATAAGTTTATTACCTTCATGATAACTTAATTAAAGGCCTATTATGTAATAAAGCCTCTAAATAAAGCATAAATTTTATTTGGCTTTTGATCGTGTTTATTAGAACTATCTCCTAAGCCTTATAAGTAAAATGGGTTTTCATCCCAAATGGGTTGGTTGGATGAAGTTGTGTTTGCAAAGTGTCCAATATTCAATTATGATAAATGCAAATGTTGTTGGGCCTATTCTTCTAGGGAGATGTCTTAAGCAAGGTGACCTTCTGCATTGAAGGACTTTCTGCACTTCTAAAAATATATGAGTCGGGGGTATATTCATGGTATGAAGGTGTGTCAAGAGGCCACAATCCTCACACATATTTTATTTGTTGACGACTATTTTTTGTTTTGTAGGATAGATGAGAAAGAGACCACAAATCTTAAAAGTATTCTAGATATATATGGGACAACATTTAGTAACCTTATAAACTATTAGAAGTATGAGATTTTCTTTAGTTCCAACACTCATCAGTCAATGAGGCAAACAATCTTTTTTCCATTGGAGTGACATTGAGCATTGACACAGGCAAATATTTAGGACTACCATCTATTGTTGGAAGGAAAAAAAAATGTTATTTTTGGTTTTTAGAAGGACAAGATTTGGAAGAGAATTAATCATTGGTCAAGGAAGCATCTCAAAGGCAGGTAAAGAGATTCTCGTAAATTAGTTGCATAAGCCATACCCACATACTATACAAGTACTTTTTCTAATTTCCTCAACTTTCGAAGTTGAGCTTCAAAAAATGATGAACTCTTTTTTCTTTTTCTTTTTCTTTTTTGGGAAGGGAGCGGGGAAGGGGATTCTAGTGGAAGATCTTTTAAAGGAATTAATTAGGATAGCTTGACCATGAAAAAAGAATTTGGTTATTTGTGTTTTAGAAATCTTCATGCTTTTAATTTGGTCATGCTAAGGAAGTAAAGTTGGAATTTATTAACCAACCAAGATACTATTGTTTATACGATTTTTAAAGCTAAATATTTTCCTAAAGTGAATTTCTTGGATGATCAGCTTGAGCATAACTCTAGTTTTGTTTGGCACTACATCCATGCTTCATAGGTTTTGGTTAACATAAGGCATGATATGTCTAGTGGCTAATGGTGAACTATTAAATATTTGAGTTAACCGTGGCTTAGATCAAAGGATATTTCTTATATTAGTGCTCTTATTGATCATGAAGCTCAATCTTGGAGGTTACTTCTTATTGATAATATTATTAATGAAAAATATGGCTTTGAAATAAAATAAAAAGTGCCTCTTTTGAATATCAATGCAACTAACCGAATGATTTGGAAGCATAACTCCACTGGTGACTATACAGTCAAGGTTGCTTATCATAGTCTTATGGAGCATATTTTGAATACCACAAATCTCAAAGTAGTTGGTAAATAAATGTGTATGTGGAAGCTCAACATTCCACCAAAAATTAAGCACTTTATGTGGAGAGTTTTAAGAGTTTGTTTTCCCAAAAGGTTCAAACTTTGTTTGAAGTTAATTTTATGACCAACTGAAAGTGTTTATTGTTCATCAAATTTTGAAAACAAATATATTTTTTGGTGGGAAAGTTCAAAAGAGCTTTAGCAATTTGCTACATTCTGGCATCGTATTGAAGACAAAGTCACAAATGTTGAAGGAGCAACAAATCTTATATTTGACTTTGTTAACACCTTGACAAGCATACCAATTCATACAAGTAGTAATAAACAGTAAGATCGAGTGTCAAGTCCAAAGGGACTTGGGCTCGTAGTTTGTATATACCAAATTTTAAGCAATGAAATGAAGAAAAGTTGAAAAAGTTCAAGAGTAATAAAAGACATGAAAAACAGAGCTAGGTTCAAAGAGAGAGGGAAAACAAACACTTTGGGTCTAAAAATGAGAACTTGGTAGAGATTTTGGAGAAGTGTTGGGTGCTTGACCTACCAAATATACTCTTGATGTAATGTTAAGGATTTTTCACCATTTAACGTTATTCCAACTATTACATTCACCAACTAATATACTCTAACCATGACCCTTCATGTGAAAGAGCCTAAGTCACTTAATTTCACTCCTAATCTGATAGAGGTCCATGGCAATCTAAAGGTCTAGAAGGAGAGCTTGAAGCACTTCCTTTGGTGAGCTTTAAAGGACCAATGACAAGAGCTAGGACTCAAGCACTTCAAGACCACATCCAAGCTAACTTGGACAAGCATGAAGAAGCACACCAACTCAAGGATGGCAAGGGTTGGATTTTGATGTCTCAAGTCTAATTTAATTGAATAAATTCTAGCACTTGTTAGAAGCAAAAATGGTAGAAATAAAAAGGCTTTTTAGTGCATTTGTGTAAAACTTTGTAAGTGCACTTGTGTGTGAATTTGTGGGTTGCACTTGGAGGCTGAAAACTACACTTAGGGTTAAAAATACTGCACCTTTTGACACAAATTGGATCAGCCAAGAGCCTTAGGGAAGCTTGCACACAAGCTTCATTTAGCTTGCATCTAGGTTTCATTAAGTGTACATTACAAGCTTCATTTCATTGTAATTTTTCTTGAGCTTGTATTTTCGTGCATATATAAGCTGTCCCAAAAACTGTTGTAACTAACTTTGGTTCATTTGAATACAATTCTGAAATTGTTGTGAGAGTTTCTCTCAAGTTCTTGTGCAAGAATCTCTTGTTTCTTATCAATGGCTTCAAGCTATTGTGACAATTCTTCCTAGGCTTATTGGAGATCTTCTCCATGGTGCATCCATCTTCATCTCTTACTTTTTCCGTCTTCCATTGCTGCCATTAAAGAAAGCTTGCAGCCCAAGGTTCCACGTGAAGTGCTGAAGTTTGTCCTCTTGAAGTTTGCTTGAAGATTGAGTTTCATTGCAAGGTAGATTTGGGAAAACTAATGGCTAATGGGTTCAGCCATACATCATGTGGTATCTAGAGCCTAATCCTTGTGGAATTCTTCTTCAAGTTCAATTTTTAAAAGTTCTTCAAAGGTAAAATTCTGCACTTTTTGAAAATATGAAAAATCCATTTCAAGTCCTTGTTTCTTGTTGTTTTTGTTTGATTCTTGGTGGGTTGGTGATGTGTTGCAAACACATCTTAGTTTTAGGCTAGTTTTAGGTTATAATTTGATTAAATAATTAGAAAATAGGATAGAATTAGCTTAAATTATTGTTTATGCTTAATTTAAATCCCTATTATGTTTGCTTTAATTTATTCTGCTGTTCATTGTTTTATTCTTGTTTAGAATTGGCCATTCTACCTAAGTACTGAGGGTTAGGATTCACAATAGGGATGTTGGGATTCTAATTTCTGACATGAATAAATTAACAGTTTTTCATTATCTAGGGATAGGGATGCGTGGCTGCAGGACCTTATAATAAATTCTTTCAATTGCTTAACTCGATAGAATTCACTAAGGGATTAGGTTTTCGATTCAGGTTAAAGGGTTAATTCACTAAGGGATTAGGGATTAACTAAACTAGGAAAGATTTATTCTCTCAGTAAACAGAAGTAATCAAACTTGATAACCAGTTAAGTGAAAGAGGTAGGGATCAAAGGGAATTGTGCCGGACCACAATCATTCATTCCATTGGTAACAACTTCACTCAATTTTACTGCATTTATTTCTGTTTTTATTCAATATTCAACAACACAACAACCAATTCTTCACAAACATTTTCTTTTCCCTTTCCAATTGCCGAGACTAGAATTATTGTAAATTTCACATCAATCCCTGCGGAGACGATACTTACTTACCCACTTTATTACTTGAACGAGCGGTGCACTTGCCGTTATCGCAACAAGTTTTTGGCGCCGTTGCCGGGGATTGGTAAACTGATTTTACAGTGATTTTAACCTTTGTAATTGGAATTTTTGTTACTAATCACTTCTCTAAGTTTTATGCGAGGTGCAGTTAACCCCGAGAATTTACAGTTCGATCCGGAAATTGAAAGAACTATCCGAAGGAGACTAGCCAAACAAAGGAGGAGAGAAGCTGAAAGCTTTGATTTTGATTCAATCCCTGAATTAGAGTCTGAAGAAGAGATGACTGAAGAACAAAATAATCAGCCTAGACCAAGACCAGAGGATGAACTAATGGAGGATATTCTGGCTCCAATGTTCACAAGACCAAACTCTAGTATTATGAGGCCACCAATACAAGCAAACTACTTTGACATAAATCCGTCATTGATAGCATTGGTGGAACGCAGTCAGTTTGGTAGGGAAGACTTTGAAGACCCACATGACTTCATTGACAGATTTCTCAGAATTTGTGACACTATCAGACACCAAGGGGTCTCAGATGATGCAGTAAGACTAAGCCTATTTCCTTTTGCTGTTAAGGGAAGTGCCTTGAGATGGCTGAACAGACAATCATCAAATAGCATCTCGACTTGGGAAGGCTTAGTCTCTAGATTTTTTGCACAGTACTTTTCCACGGACAAATACAACAGGTTGGTTAATGAAATTACCAACTTCACTCAGAATGGAAGAGAATCCCTATGTGCTGCCTGGAACAGATTTCAAGAATTGATCAGGAGATGCCCACAATATGACATGCCTGTGGGTAAGCAGGTACGCATTTTCTTTAATGGTATGACTCCTGAAACCCGTATGATCGTTAATGTAGTAGCAGGGGGTACTATAAGGTCTAAAACTACAGCTCAGACATATGAGCTGATTAATTCTCTGGCCCGAAATGAAAATAAGAGTATAACCATTCAGCCGAAGAGAGAACCAATTCAGCTGTCCAGCAATGATGCTACGCTTGCAGAGCAGAAAATCTTGGCCCAACAGCTGGCCAAGTTGACTGAGAAAATTGACAGACTTCAAGTCTCTGCAGCCCAAGTTGCAGCCAGCCAACCACATGTGATCTGTGAGTACTGCCAAGGTGAGCATGAAGCTAATGTTTGTCCTATTCTTGTTGGAGCTGACCCTGTGCAGGTTAATGGTATTTGGAATGATCAGAGACAGCAGTAGTCATATCAGAGGAATCATAACTTTGCTCCGGGAAATAACTATCAGAGGCAATTTCAAGGAGGCGGATTAGACTATAAGTCTAATAATTATTTGCAGCCTCCTCCCATCCCCAACACAGACATATCTGAATTGCAGAAAATGGTGTTGCAGCTGTCCAAAACCACGAATGAGCATATTCAGGCAACAAATGCTTTCATAAATGAAACCAGAGCTCACAAAACAAACCAAGATGCTTCCATCAGAAATCTGGAAAACCAGATTGGTCAGCTTGCAAAACAGTTGGCTGAAAGACCACCTGGCCAGTTCCCAAGTGACACAGTGATAAACCCAAGGGAACATGCCAAGGCTATTACAACCAGAAGTGGTAAGGTACTCCACCAGAAAAGCCTCAGGTGAGTAACAAGGAAGCTGAGAAGAAAAGTGCAGCAGCTGACACAGATGAAGAAAAACCTGCAGAAAATTCTAAAGAGCAAGATTCTGCACCTCCATAGAAGAAGTGGGATTTCTCTCGCTTTGAGAAACCCCCATATCCGGTGCAGACCAAGCAACAACTCCAGAAACAGCAGTTTGCTAGGTTTTTAGATATGTTTAAGAAGTTACATATAAATATTCCATTTGCTGAAGCATTAGCCAATATGCCTAACTATGCAAAATTCATGAAGGAACTTTTGTCTAAGAAACATAAGCTGCAAGATTGTGAAACAATAGCACTCACTGAGGAGTGCAGTGCAATAATTCAGAGAAAGCTTCCTCCTAAATTGAAAGACCCTGGAAGTTTTAATATCCCTATAGCCATAGGAAACACAAATGTAGGGAGAGCACTTTGTGATTTAGGGGCTAGTATAAACTTAATGCCATTGTCAATGTGTAAGTCCTTAGGCATATCTGAATTAAAACCTACTAGAGTTTCCTTGCAATTAGCAGACCGTTCTTTAAGGAAACCATCTGGGGTAATTGAGGATGTATTAGTTAAGGTAGATAAATTCATATTCCCTGTTAACTTTATTGTGTTAGATATGGAGGGTGAAAGTGAAATCCCTCTACTGTTAGACAGGTCTTTCTTAGCCACTGCTAGGGGCCTTAATAGATGTAGAGCAAGGAAAGCTTGAATTAAGGATGGATAATGAATCTGTTGTCTTTAACGTATTTGATGCCATGAAGCATCCAGCTGATGAACATGATTGTTTTAGGCTGGATGTATTGGATAATGTGATCTGTGCAGGTATGACAACAGGTATTACAGCCGCTGGAGATGAAGAGGATGCAGAAAATGCAGTAGCAGTAGATTATGTAGCAAATAATGCAGAAGAAAACTCAGCTGCAGCAGCAGATTTAGCAGAAAGTGCAGTAGAAACAACAAGTGTAGCAGCAACAGAATTTGCTGTAGAATTAAGTACTGTAGACCATGAAGCCACACCAGAAAGCAGTAAACCTGTGTTAGAGGAGCTGGAGGAAAATGATGATGACATTCCAGCTGGGGCACCTAAAGTTGAGCTTAAAGAATTACCTGCACACTTGATGTAACGCCCCAATCCACTAATCAGGGTCATTACTAAACACAATCACATCAAGCACAGATAATCAATCAGAGTTTAAGCAGTTTAGAAGCATATACTAAAAGTGACATCATCAAATGTCATCTGTATAACACTGTACACTATAATATGGTGTCTATACATAAAAGTTTCTTTGTACAGTACAAAATTATATAAATATCCCATCAGGGTACATCAAAAATCCATAACTAAAGGCTAAATATAAAACATCTGAGCTACATGCTCATGTCCTCTAGCCTAAGGTGTCCATCAGCAGCTAATCCTGCATAGGTTTCTTGCCTTGGGATCTATCTGCTACTCTCGAGGAATCACCTGCATCATAAGTCCCACAAACGGGGTGAGATATAAAATCTCAGTAAACTCAGGGCCCTTGAAGGTATTTCCTTCCCCTGGTTCACTGACAACACACACACACACATATATATATATATATATATATCAACCATTATCATCATCAGTGAAACATTAAATCAATAATCAAGCACATCAATGCACAATACACCTGACCACAATCAGGTTATACACATCCATCAGCCAAAACCCAGGGCATACTCATGGCATAAAGCCATTCATCACATCAATAACTGCCATGCGGAGGCTACATCTAAGTATATAGGAACATCTCCTCACAGGGAGGCTACCTCTATATACTCGGCACATCTCCTGCATGTATCCCTAGCGGAGGCTTCCTCTAGATATATAGGTACATCTCTATCTCGAGGCTTCGTCTATATATCAGGTACATCTCCTTTTGGTGAGGCTACCTCTGTATACATAGGTACATCTCTTGTCAC
>PYAF01001347.1:94915-106501 GCA_007407185.1 Glycine tomentella | reverse complement strand
ATAAAAGGCTCATTTATCTTATTAATTCAAATACCTAATATCTTAACCATCAAAGGATAGGAAGATATGGCAAATATTATAACTGCCACTTATCAGTTATTCAGATAACCGAAGGTAGTGGAGATAACAATCCTATAGCCACTAAACCCACTATCAGTCAATCTCCATATACAGATAATAGATGAGACTCACTACTCAAATAACTCAGGTCAGTATTCTCAAAGTTATAAATAAGGACGTCCTCCATGGAGAAAGACACAAAGACACACGCTCTAGCTCTCTTTCTCTTTCAATTACACAGAGCACACACCCCACCCCAAATTCGTGTACCTCTGTGATCATCTGCTTCGAGATATCATTTACCATTGATATCCTTGAAGTTGCAAAGTTAGAGTGATCAAACAGCAACCATACGGTATATTCGTACTGTACATTTGTGTTCTGAAGAACATACAGAACAGTATGCCTCCAAGATATATTGGGCCTTCAGTCTATATCTCGGTTGAGTGCTCAATATGCATCCGGCAACCCGGTGCAATGGGTTGGTGTGGATGTTTTAGATGATGACGATGTAGTCTTAGTTACAAAAGCGTGCACATCTGACGGAGGAGACCCCATATTTATAGAATTGTATGCTGAAGTGAATTGTGGTGGACAGTCAAGCGGTTCGAATTTTCTAAGAAACAATGTTTTGATTGACCTTAACGTAAAGCTGATGGTGAATTCCGAAGATAGAGATGTATCATCGTCACCACCAACAACAACGCAACCAGCACAAGAAATTGATAGAGAAGATACTGAAATGGTGCCGGAGCAAGAGGCAGCTTGGGACATGGACAGTTCGGAGGAAGAGGTTGACGAAGGTGTTGTTCCAGATACTGACTTATCGGATACGGACGTAGACGGTGATTTCGATTGTGCTTTTGCTATGCCTTCTCCGGGCATTGTTGGAATGCAAGCTCCGCTTCCGGATCAAGGTATGGCCGCAAAATGGTCTGTGACTTAGTTGTGTTAATAGTGGTTGCGAGTTTAATATAACAACGTGTTTAATGTCTCATTATACAGGAGAGGCCAATGTACCATTTTGGTCTAACTTAAGGCATTACACAAATATTAATTGGGCACACCCAGATGAGGAGGTAGATGACATGCAGGGAGTGCAAATACCTAACTGGGAGATAGGTCAAGAGCTATATAAGGGTCAGGTGTTTCAGAGCAAGTTCGATGTGCAAATCGCAATAAAACAATACTGTATGGTCGAGCATCGCACAACCGTAGTTGCAAAAAGTGATACGAGAAGACTTATAATGGTTTGTGAAAATCATAATGAGGGTTGTGCATGGAGGATGAGGGCATACGAAAAAAAGGGTGGCACGAAATGGATTGTAGGCATATGGAACAACCAACACATGTGCGTTACTCATAATCTCTTTCAAAATCACAAGCAAATTGACTCAAATTTCATATGTTCATTGATCCTAGGTAATTCAAATACGTTGGGTAATGAAATTAAGAAAATTAAGTAACATGTTGTTGTCTAATGAAATGTAGAAATGATTAGGGAGGACCCGAGTGTTAAAATTGGGTTAATTCAAGAAAGGATTTTGACAACGCTTGGATTTCATATATCATACAGGAAGGCATGGAAGGCTAAGCAAAAGGCTATTGTGAAGGTGTTCGAGGATTGGGATGAGTCTTATGCATTCTTGCCAAGGTGGTTGGGTTACATGCTAAATTTTGCTCTGCCTATAAGCTGGAAACGATGAATCATTTCGTTGATGGGCAATTGGATGGGAGTGCTAAAGTCTTCAACAGGCTATTTTGGACATTTAAGCAGTGTTGTGATGCTTTTAACTATTGCAAGCCCGTTATCAGCATCGACGGTACCCATTTGTATGGGAAATATCGTGGCACATTGCTCGTTGCAACATCAGTTGATGCCAACAATTACGTCCTTTCAATTGCATTTGCGATTGTTTTCAGTGAGAATATTGACAACTGTTCATGGTTCTTGGCACTAACCCATATTCATGTTATGTAGAAACACGGAATATGTCATATTTTCGATCGGCATGCGGACATTTTGGCGATCGTGAACAATGTAGAACTCGGATGGCAACCACCCAGGGCATACCATGTATTTTGCATTCGGCATTCGGCGAACAATTTCAATCATCACAAGTTCAAGAATATGACGTTGAAGAAACAATTGAAGAAGTTAGGTAATAATTAATATTAATGCACATGATTCACAACCTATGTATCACGTAATATTTACGTGTTTTTGTATATGTAGGTTACACAACTTCCTGGTTAGATTTTGATGCCGACTTAGACCAATTTAAATAAGCAAGTTCTTAAATAGTTGTGTGGATTGATTGAATCCCAAAGGAGAAGTGGAGTCTAGCTTATGATGAAGAAGGACAAAGGTTTGGGCATATGACAACTAATCTATCTGAGGTCTTCAACAAGGTACTTAAAGGTGTTAGAAGCCTTCCTATCACGTCACCTGTCTGATTCACATACGCTCGACTAGTGTCATATTTTTTGAAACATCGTCAAGAGGCCCGTGAAGAGTTGACGAGTGGTAATCAATTCGCCAAAGTAGCATGGCAAAAATATTTGACGAGGATAGATATATTCGTGACACATTCAGTAACTACTTACGACGCACTGCATACACAATTTGAGGTGCAAGAGTCATACAACATACGTACTCATCAGGGAGGAAGAAATGGTGGGTGTCGTTATCGGAAAGAAAATGTCAATGTGGTGAGTTCACTGCATTGAGCTTCCCTTGTAGTCATGTGGTTGCAGATTGCCGATCTATACATGTCGATGCCACACAATATATAGACCTTGTGTATAGTAACGCGTATCAATCTCAAGTGTATTCAGCACAGTGGTATCCAATTGGAAATGAGGACTTCATACCACCAATTGGACAACCACCAATAATCCCTGATGTTTTGCTAAGACGCACAAGAGGACGACCTAATTCTACACGCATTCGCAACAACATGGATTCGCGGGAAGGATCAAGCAGTCGAACAAAATGTGGTTATTGTAAGGTGGTTGGTCACAATAGGTGGAATTGTCCTTCACGGTTCCAGGATCATTGATGTGTACGTATGAAATGTATATTATTTTGCAAGTTAATCTTTTTGAAATCGTATAGGATTTCTGCAAACAACATTTGTCGATGTGTAAAACAAGAACGCAAGCATCGTTTTATAAGCAACAAATATTCAACATGATTAATAAACAACAAATACCCAACACAAATAATAAACAACAAATATCCAACAAATAAAGTGCATGAAAATTAAACAAACAAAAAAGTAAGATAACATAATATAACTGTAGGATCAGTGATCATCTCCATCGTCTCCATGATATCCACCACATCATCTCATGTCATTCTCATACGGTGACAGATGACATCGATGATGTGCACCCCTCACTGGATTTCTCCTAATCAGTTGGTCAGGGTCCTCATCAGCATGTTCATCATTGGCTTAATCACCCCCCTGCGTTGTCGCCTCTAAAAAGTCCATAATAGGACTATCACGACTGCCGGATGATGGGGATTGCATCTGATGTGTCGAATGTGCAATGAGAGTCACAAATACGGGATCCGACTCCGATGTTGATGCGCAGGCCTATTCATATTTGTTGAGGTCGATGGGGCTTGTGAACTAGGCCCAACTGCATACATAGGATACGATGGAAAGACAAACCCATGTTGCAGCATTGAAGGCATTGTAAACCATCGGGGGTACTGCGATGGCGGAAACGTGTCTTGTGCACTCCTAGACAATCCTGACTGAAACTGCAAGGGCCAGAAGTACTGCTATGATAGTCCGGAAGGGTAGCCAGGTGCGTAGAAAATGCCTGGAGGAAGAGGAGGCATAGGTGGTACAATGACGTGTGTATTAGTGTAACATCCCAGCTACAACCGAGGTCATTACCCAGCCTTAATTACTATCATTACCAGATAATCATCAGAGTTAAGCAGTTGGAAGCATACATTAACATAAACATGGCATCAACAAATGTCATCATCATATACACTGTACATATAACATGGTGAAAATACATTAAGTCTCTGTGTCTTATACAAAACTGTATATAACTTCCCTCTCCGGGGTACAAAATAAAACCAAAGGCGAATACAAAATATTTGAGCCACAAGCTCATGTCATCTAGCCTAAGGTTATCAATCCAAGTTATTCCTGCATAGGCTTCTTCCCTTGGGATCTATCTACTCCACTCGATGAGTCACCTGCAAAACATAAGCCCCACACACGGGGTGAGATATAAAATCTCAGTAAACTTAGGTCCCTTGAAGGTATTTCCTTCCCCTGGTTCACTTTCCAACATATACATAGACACAACATACTCAGGATATTCAATATCAGAATCATCATCAAGCAACCAATAACCTCAAATTATCATCCACCTGGCCACAACCAGGTGCCTCAAGCACGGTCTACAACCGTTCACATCATAAATCAATACCAGACCACAATCAGGCTATGAATCACTACCTAACTACAATCAGGCTATAACCATTCCCTGACTACAATCAGGTCATACTCATGGTATACCGCCAATCATCAAATGCAACTCTATCCTGCTGAGGCTACCTCTAGATATATAGGAACATCTCCTCTCAGGAGGCTACATCTATACACTAGGAACATCTCATGCCAGGATTCAATCATCTACATGAGGCTACATCTGAATATATAGGAACATCTCCTCTTAGGGAGGCTACATCTATATAACAGGAACATCTCATGTGTCTAGCGGAGGCTTCATCTGTATATATATATAGGAACATCTCAATCAAGAGGCTACATCTATATATAACAGGCACATCTCCTTCTAACGAGGCTACATCTTTGTATATAGGAACATCTCCATTCAGGAGGCTACATCTATATCACAGGAACATCTCGTATCCTATCTCAACACAACTGCCTGAGGAGGCTACATCTGTGCATATAGGAACATCTCCGTTCGGGAGGCTACATCTATATCACAGGAACATCTCACTGCAGGTCTTACACAATCCCAAGTCATATATCCTACTACCATAGGATTATATCCATCCAATTCTAGAATTCACAATCAGTCTAACAGTTAATCAAGCCTATCACAGGCTAAATGGCTCACAACCATCTCAATCAATCTCATACCACAACATTCATATTCACTACATATCATTCCCTCTACAAAGGGTTCAGCATGCATTCCAAGCATATACAATCAATACATGTTATTCCCTCATCAAAGGGTTCAATCACATCTCAAGCGTATACATTCAATACAGGTTATTCCCTCATCAAAGGGTTCAATGCACATTCCATATATAACAATCCCTCATCAAAGGGTTCCATCCACATTCAATATATAACAATTCCCTCATCAAAGGGTTCAATCTACACTCAACATATAACAATCCCTCATCAAAGGGTTTAATCCACCTTCAATGTAGAACCATCTCTCATCAAAGGCTCAATTCACATTCAATATATAACATCCCTCATAAAAGGGTTCAATTAATATTCAATATAACAATCCCTCATCAAAGGGTTTAATCCACATTCAATATATCACAGCAAAACCATACCCTCACCTGGAGCATGGTGAAACAAAGCAAAGGACATACAATCAAGGTCCAAGAGCTTACCTGCTCTACGCAAAACACCGGCTTCCCGGTCTCGTGGCTACCACCACCAAAGGTATCAGACTCACGTCCTACATAGGCAAACACACAACGTATGAGCAACGGTCCTAAGCCGTTATAGCGAAAGGAACTACAATCCCTTTCTACAGAACACATATCCAATCACTCTGCAAGTGATTCACGGACCCTCACTAGGATCCCTCTCAGCCTAACCAAAGCCCCAAAGTCTCTCCTAAGACTCCGCTCAGGCTAACACAACCACATCCATGCCTTAGCCCTACCATGTCCAAGCTCAATCATACAACCCAAAATCAGCTCATGGACAACATCTATAACATCCCAAGAGTACTTTATCATCTACTCTAGGGTTCACAATAACCATGCACTCAATCCCTTTCCCTATACATGCATATCTAGAGCCAAAATCAAACTTCATCAATAATGATTTCTGAAGGCTCTAACATCATCACAACAACCCCCTGAACATAAGTCTCTACAGGACCCTGGGCTAATTCCAACCCCATCACATATGGGTTACTATTCATGTAAACCCCCAATCTCAAAATCAGACGGAGAAACTTGAGTTTCTTACCTCAACGGTGTCAAAGAAGACCCTAGGACCACCTACTCGAGCTCCGGTGTCCTTCCCCCACGATGGGTCTCAGCCACTCTCAAGTTCTCTAAGCTTTTCCTTGGGGATTTCAAAACTCACCAAAAGGGGTTTCTCAAGAGAAAGGATGAGTGATTCAAGCTTCCATAGTGTTTCTCTCACAATCAAGAGCCAAAGGAAGGTGTTTTGGTCAAGAAATATGGCTCAAGGAAGCTTGGGATGGTCAACAATGGAGTCTAGGGCAGAGGAAGAAGAAGAAGACCCCTTTTTCCTCTTTATTTCGCATTTTGGACTTTATATAGTCACTTTGCCCGACCCGCGGTGCCTTTGGCGCCAGCCCGGTGCTCACAGCGCCACATTCCAGAAGCTCCGGCGCCATCCGCGCCACATCTGGCGCCCCTAGCGCCACATCCCAGAAACTCTGGCGCCATCCGCGCCAGCTGGGAAACTTGCCACCCCTGGCGCTACGTCTCAGAACTTCTGGCGCCCCTGGTGCCGACCTCCAGAAACTATGGCGCCACCCGCGCCAGCTGGAAACCTTGGCGCCCCTTGCGTGAACCTGCAGAGATCCCCGTGCTCCCAGCGCGAACTTGGCGCCCCAGGCGCCACTCTCCAGAGAACATGGCACCCCCAGCGTGAAACTGGCGCTCATGGCGCCATATACCAATGCTCTGGCGCTCTCAGCGCGATGTTGGCGCCCCTGGAGCCACCTTCCAGTGTTCTTGGCGCTATCAGCGCCAGTCCTGGCGCCATCAGCGCCGCACTCACAGGGTTTTCTGCTAAAAGTTCTCTTTCGAATAATTAACACATGATTATGGCCTTAATCACAGGGTTAATTACATGCTTAAGATTCAAGGTATTACAATTAGCAACAGGCGAGGTTGAGTGATAGAAAGGCAATCCCTCATAACGGGCATGCCGATTAGTACGAACCACCGATGGCGGCGCCTCAGTCTGACTGCGAACAGGTGGAGCTGCAATATCTCCAGGATTTGTGACTCTGTCCAAGTCATCACATGCAGCAAAAAGCTAAAGTGCCTCGTCATACACCTGACTCATGTCGAATGCCCGCTGCGCCTACGACTCAGGCGATGCCATATGCACAATTATCCCAGCACGATCAGTCTGCATATTAACTATTAGTATGCATGCACAATAATATGTAAATATTACATAATAGAAAATTAAATAACATACTAACGACATGTGCATTGAACGCAACTCTCCGAGTCATCCATCGACGTGTGACATAGTAGTACCACTGCATGTACTCATTGTTCATGGATAAATAACCATCTCGCCTCATAGGAGTCATATCCTGCAACACAAGGGCATCTCTGCTGACTCATTGGGCAATGAAGAACCCATGTCGATGCCTCCAATCCACTTCAGTCTTGCCGGTTATACTGATCGTCAGCAGCTCACTACAATTAATCGTCTCCTCTGGGATATGTTGGTCAACCCAAATTGCCGCAGAACACGATCCGACTGTTGGTATACTATGATCTCATAACAAATTAATGGACAAACGACCAAGCAGCTGATAGAGTGTTTTTAGTTGAGTATTTTTCTATCCTTCTTAGCGTATTTGACCTCTTTTGGACCTTTATGTTCCCATTCTAATTCAGTTTTTGGCTTAGGCAAGTAAGTGGGCATAATTGCTAATTGTTGCGTACTTTCAGATTTTTGGCTCACTTCTGACTTGTGCAGGACCTATAGGGTGCTACCGATCTCCAAATGGAGCGTTCTAGGAGTCCCTGGAAAGATAACGAAAAGATCTACAAGTTTGCTAGAAATAGCCCGAGGCCAATTCTGTCATTTAGAGGGTTATTTTAAGCTTTAAAGTTGGCATCTCTGCACTTGTAATTTTGGACTGCGAATTTAACTTTTATGGTTGTAAATATCAAATAATTAGATTGTTGGGTTTGTTTGTGGCCCATTTAATTTTCAGAACTCAGTAGTGAAATTTGGACACCACACTTACAATTCAATAAACAAGTTTTACATTTCTTTTCTTTAGTTTTTAGGATCAAAAGTTTGTTCTTCATTTTCTCTCAAGTGTTCTTCATTGTTCTTCATCTTCTTCATTTCCATTTTTCTATTCTTCCATTTTTCTGCACTCATTTCATGGGGCTTTCCTTGGTGATCATCATGGAAGGCTAAATCACTAATCAATCCAAGGATCTAACTCAAGCAAGAGAAGAATTGGAGTTCTGATTCGGTATTTCGAATTCTACTTGAATGTTCACCTTCTTCTTCAATTTCTATTATGTTTTCATGATTATGAATGCATTTAGGATTGAAAGTGAATTAGGATTATGGATTCATGTCTTAATTTCAAATGATAATCACAAGATTCATTGAATGATAGTTCAGTTAGGGTTGTGGTTTCAATTAATTTAGGAGTAGGATCGATTGAACTGCTTCTATTGAGATTGAATGAATATTCATGATAGAATCAACTTATGAGAATGATGATGATTCGAATTGCTTGGGTTAGTGAATTGGATTGATACTTTCTAATCTGTTTTACTTTATTCCTTGATAATCTTGTTAATTTTTGCATTGTTCTTTAATTTTAGTTTGTGTTCTTGCATGTTTTACTTTACGCATACCAACTGTTTGACAAAATCTCCCCTTATTATTACCAATGATTTGAAGCTAGAACCATATTGATCGTGTCTCTGAGTCAACCTAGGTTAGCTCTGTGCTACAGAATTAGCTTAGTAAAATTGTTTTGGTGCGTGTCGACAACGAGTTTATCACCAGCGTCTAGCCATGTCAACATCCGCTGGATGAACTAGGTCAACAATATCGTATGGCCTCCACCGAATGTCTCTCCTACGCATGACATCCATGTAATGACGATATCTGCGTATATGGTTGAATCTGGTTTGACATGTCTCGTACACATTAAACCTGCAACAACAAAGTATTAGCAACAACAACATAAACTCGCCATAATTAGAAACCCACAATTGCAATACTTGTTGCCATAAATCTCATGCTGAAGGGCATCTTGATCATCAATGGGCAGAAGGTCCGGAGAGATAGTGGGGAATCTCATTCAAGCCCACAACTGCAACAACAGTGCACATCCACCCATATCACTCCTTGATACACGTGTATCCCTACATAACTCCCTGTAAAGCGACACAAGCACAGCAGATCCCCAACTGAAAGTATCGGTGCGCTCGAAATCATCTAGAAAAAGCAAATAATGAGTTGGCACAAAGCTGGAAGCCGTGTTGACAAACAACATCCCGTCTAAAATGTGCAAAATGAGTGTGCAAATGTATCTAACGCGTCCAACTTCAATGTCAGCGTGGATGGTATAATCATTGAACTACTCCAGTAAATAGTGTAGCCCGAATAATCCTCCATGTAAATCACGACCTGCAGTAGGCTGAACCCCTAAAAGCTCACCAACTATCTTGTGATAATTGTGTTGTCCGTGGTGACCTGAGACCACCTAACCATCTGAATTAAGTATTTTTAGATAACTTTTGGATTCAGCCAAAAATTTCATTTTGAATTTTACTATTAACTTATTTTTAAAATAAAAATATTTAAATATAAATTACATTACTTTAAAATCAATTTGGGAAATCAATTTTTGTACCGTTCACCAAACACATGCGCAATCTGCTTCAATACAACTTGTCTCACATACCATTAAAGCACAGGAACTTAATTATGCACAGTACCCTTGCAGGCTTGGCTTGCAGCCATCCACACACATCACAAAGAAAAAGGATAAGTGTTTTGTGAAACCTGCAAGAAATTCCAGAAATGAAAGAAAAAAGCATACACCACTGGTCCACACGGTTTGGAAACAGAAATGAAACTAGTCTAAAGTGAGAAAGCTGGCCATGACTAACTTTAATTAAAGCATTTTAGAAATATAATCCATTTTAAATAGAAATATGAAGAAAGCAACATGTGAGGAACAAAAGGAAAGAGACTCCCAAAAAGCATCCAGGCCACGTGATAAGTTACCCACCACCATCATAATAATCAATAAATGAAAAACCGTACTTTTTGTCTTGCACAGCAGAACGAGTGAAAATGAAGAGAGTTGACGTAAGCCAAATCTCATCACATCAGTTCATAGTAACCAATTCCTTGCCTTTGTCTTTCTACTCTGATCATCTTTTGTTATTGAGATAATGGCAACAGCAGTGGTAGGTGGTGCCTTTCTCTCTGCTTTCCTTAATGTAGTTTTGGACAGGTTGGCTTCACCTGAGTTTGTTGGCTTGATCCGTGGAAAGAAGCTTAGCAATGAGTTGCTTCAAAAGTTGGAGATCACTCTGACAGCGGTTGGAGCTGTGCTTGATGATGCTGAGAAGAAACAGATCACAAACTCCAATGTCAAAGACTGGCTCAATGATCTCAAAGATGCTGTCTATGAAGCCGATGACTTACTTGACCAAGTTTCCACCAAAGCTGCGACCCAAAAGAATGTAAGCTACTCGTTTTCTCCCTTTTCCAATAGGAAGATCGTTAGTAAGTTGGAAAACATAGTTGTCAGATTAGAGTCTGTTTTAAAACTCAGGAAAAGTCTTGATTTGAAAGAGAGTGCAGTGGAGAATGTGTCATGGAAAGCTCCATCAACATCTCTGGAAGATGAATATCATATATACGGTAGGGAGAAAGACAAGCAGGCCATAATCAAGTTGTTGTTGGAGGATAACAGTGATGGTGGAGAAGTGTCTGTGATTCCTATTGTGGGCATGGGTGGGATTGGAAAAACTACTTTGGCCCAATTGGTGTACAATGATGACGATTTGAAGCAGATATTTGATTTTAAGGCATGGGTTTGTGTTTCTGAAGAATTTGATATTCTGAAGGTCACAAAAACTATTTTAGAGGCTGTTACTCGACAGCCTTGTAAATTGAATGATCTGAATTTACTTCATCTTGATTTGATGGACAAACTGAAAGATAAAAAATTCTTAATTGTTTTGGATGATGTTTGGACGGAGAATTATGTTGATTGGAGTCTTCTTAAAAAACCATTTCAACGTGGGATCAGGAGAAGTAAAATTCTTCTGACAACCCGAAGTGAAAAGACAGCATCCATAGTCCAAACTGTTGAAACCTATCATCTAAACCAATTGTCGAATGAAGATTGCTGGTCAGTGTTTGCGAACCATGCGGGTCTTTACTCGGAGTCTAACGAGAAGACAACAACACTAGAAAAAATTGGAAAGGAGATTGTTAAAAAGTGTAACGGATTGCCTTTAGCAGCACAGTCGCTCGGAGGCATGTTGAGAAGAAA
>PYAF01001347.1:71759-94815 GCA_007407185.1 Glycine tomentella | reverse complement strand
TTAGCAGCACAGTCGCTCGGAGGCATGTTGAGAAGAAAGCATGATATTGGGGATTGGAATAATATTCTGAATAGTGACATTTGGGAACTTTCTGAAAGTGAGTGTAAAGTTATTCCAGCACTGAGACTTAGTTACCATTATCTCCCTCCACATTTGAAACGGTGCTTTGTTTATTGTTCGTTGTATCCCCAAGATTACGTATTTAAAAAAAATGAATTAATCTTGTTGTGGATGGCTGAAGATCTTTTGAAGGAACCAAGGAAAGGTAGGACTTTAGAAGAGGTTGGCCAGGAGTATTTTGATGATTTGGTTTCAAGATCATTTTTCCAACGTTCAAGTACAAGTGGTTGGCCTGATCGGAAACGTTTTATGATGCATGACCTCATGCATGATCTAGCGACATCACTCGGTGGAGATTTTTATTTTAGATCAGAAGGACTTGGGAAAGAAACAAAGATCAATGTCAAGACTCGTCATTTGTCATTTACCAAATTCAATTCCTCAGTCTTGGACAACTTTGATGATTTTGGTAGAGTAAAATTCCTGAGAACTTTCTTGTCCATTATCAAATTCGATGTTGCTCCATTCAACAATGAAGCCCCATGTATCATAGTGTCGAAGCTTATGTACTTGAGAGTTTTATCATTTCATGACTTCCGCAGTCTGGATTCTTTGCCTGATTCAATAGGTAAATTGATCCATTTGCGCTATTTAGATCTCTCTTGTTCAAGTATAGAAACACTGCCAAAGTCATTGTGTAAATTGTACAATCTGCAAACTTTGAAGTTGTCTAATTGCAGAAAGCTGACTAAGTTGCCTAGTGACATGCACAATCTTGTTAACTTGCGTCATCTTGATATTTGTAATTCTCCTATAAAAGAGATGCCAAGAGGAATGGGTAAATTAAATCATTTACAACATCTGGATTTCTTTGTTGTGGGCAAGCATGAAGAGAATGGGATCAAAGAATTGGGAGGACTTTTGAATCTTCATGGTCGGCTTGAAATTAGGAATTTGGAGAATGTTTCCCAAAGTGATGAAGCATCGGAGGCAAGGATAAGGGATAAAAAACACATTAATAGTTTATGGTTGGAATGGTCTGGATGTAACAACAGCAGTACCAACTTCCAACTTGAAATAGATGTGCTTTGCAAGTTACAGCCTCACTTTAACATTGAATCGTTGGTAATAAAAGGTCATAAGGGAACCAGATTTCCAGATTGGATGGGAAATTATTCCTACTGCAATATGACATATCTAACCTTGCGTGATTGTGACAACTGTAGTATGCTTCCTTCACTTGGGCAACTACCTTCTCTCAAGGAACTCTTTATTTCAAATTTGAATAGGCTGAAGTCTATTGATGAAGGTTTTTACAAGAATGAAGATTGTCCTTCTGCGACGCCCTTTCCCTCCCTTGAATTTCTGGTCATTGATCACATGCCTTGTTGGGAGGTGTGGAGTTCCTTCCATTCAGAAGCTTTTCCTGTGCTTAAAAGTCTTCACATACGTGACTGCCCCAAACTAGAGGGAAATTTGCCGAATCACCTTCCTGCTCTGAAAACACTTGAGATTACACATTGCGAACTGCTTGTCTCTTCTCTCCCAACGGCTCCTGCCATTCAAAGTCTGCAGATACGTAAAAGCAATAAAGTAGCACTGCATGTGTTTCCTCTCTCGGTAGAAAGTATAAAAGTAGAAGGAAGCCCAATGGTGGAGTCCATGATCGAGGCCATCACTAACATCCAACCAACTTGTCTCCGGTCTTTATCATTAATGGATTGTTGGTCAGCCATATCATTTCCGGGTGGTCATTTACCTGACTCACTGAAGACTCTGAGTATCTTGAATCTTAAAAAACTGGAATTCCCAACGCAACACAAACATAAGTTACTGGAATCACTGTTAATAGAATGCAGTTGTGATTCACTAACATCTCTTCCATTGGTTACCTTTCCAAATCTCAGAAATCTCAACCTTCAAAACTGTGAAAATATGGAATCTCTTCTGGTTTCAGGGGCAGAGTCATTTAAGAGTCTGTGTTCTTTGTGTATTAACCAATGCCCCAACTTTGTATCATTCTGGAGAGAAGGATTGCCTGCGCCCAAATTGATTCGTTTCACAGTTATGGGCTGTGACAAGTTGAAGTCGTTGCCTAATCAGATGAGTACTCTTCTCCCAAAATTAGAATATCTTGAAATATCCAACTGCCCAGAAATTGAGTCGTTTCCTGAAGGGGGTATGCCACCTAACCTGAGAACAGTTTGGATCGAGAATTGTGAGAAACTACTTAGCGGCCTAGCATGGCCGTCCATGGACAAGCTTACCGATCTCACTGTTAGGGGTCCATGTGATGGCATAAAGTCCTTCCCTAAGGAGGGTTTGCTGCCTCCCTCCCTTACGTCTCTGTCTCTAAGAGGCTTCTCAAATCTGGAGATGTTGGACTGCACGGGGCTTCTCCATCTCACATCCCTGCAAAAATTAGAACTTGAGAGATGTCCAAAGCTGGAGAATATGGTAGGAGAAAGTCTTCCTGTCTCTCTAATAAAATTAACCATATGGAAATGTCCTTTGCTGGAAAAACGATGCCGCATGAAGCACAGTCGAATTTGGCCTAAAATATCCCACATCCCTGGCATCCAGGTTGACGATAGATGGATTTAGTGACCAAGGATGATCAACAGGTAATTCTCCTTCTTTGACCTACTTCATCATCATCTAAGTCTAACCAACTAGAAAACTATTTCTGTCAAGGATATGTTTCCTTTCATGTCTTTCTCCTTTTATGTTTAACTTAGTTATTGCATTGCAACAAGTTTTGGATTAGTTGCTCAACACGATACTTGATGAGATTTTTTTTTTTTTTTTTTTTTGGATCCCCAACAGGTATTCTCCTTCGGACAGTACTGTTTGAGGTGCAGACATTGGTTCGCTACGTTACAAGGTACTAAATTCACATACGGTCTACCGCGAATTATAACCCAAAGCAAATTTATTTGTATATACTTTCTCTACCGCGAACATTCATTTATTTTTAATCAAATCTGTTCTATACTTCTTGTATGCAGTCGTAAACCAAGAAGGAAAAAATAAACATTTCATTCATCAGTGCAATAATAATATAATATAGCACGTGATGTTTCCTTTCATTTATTTGTCAAAGAACTAAAACTGAAATTGAAGATGAAATTAATGCCAGTTTATGTAAGTAGCTATGTTGAAACTCCAGGCTCACACTTTTCTGTCTCAGTGTATGATTTACTAAATCCAATTGGTTCTGAAATGGAAATTGACGTTGTTTATATGTTTCTGAATCTACAGAGAATCAACAAATTATCAAAGGCAACATGTGATATCATCTAAATCAAATTGACTGAAGAGTGCTGCTTGACCCATAGCTTCGAAGAAGTAACGATAAAGGTACTAAGTAACAACATTGATAAATACTATGCTACACATCAGTGTTGTTATATTCTAACTTAATTTCTCCGTAAGTTTTTAAGGCCAGAGTCAAAATCACGACCTTGGGAAACTTATTTTTGTTTTTCAGATATGGTAGATTGGCCTGGAGAAACTGTACCTACCCATGGATGATGGATCTAAGTTCAAATTTGAACAAGAGCTAAATGTAACTTTTGATTTAATTGTTAGGTTTTTCATTGGGTACAATGTGAAGGATGAAAAGGTGTACCAAGTGAACTTCATAAAGATAGGATGATTTCAGCTTATCTCTTTTCCCCTGTCTTATAAATTAATAGTGGTATGATTATTCTAAAAATATATGATAGATAAATAGATATGTAAAAATTGATAATATATATATATATATATATAATTGCAATTCTGTAAATTAAAGAACATATATTCTTCTTAGACATTACTAAACTCAAAAACAAAACATTGTAAATCATTTTTTCCTATTGTTTACAAATTAGAATGGTACTATCAATGATTAATCTCATTTCTTTCTTGAAATTATCTATAAAGAGAACAGTTTTCATATTCGGTTGATCAAGAAACAATACTTTTTATATTTCTACATTATACTTACTTCTATGTTACACATGTCACTATATTTTCTTTTCATATTTTTTTTAAAGATTTGGCCACTTCACATATATGTATCAGTGAAATATATCAATATAATGGTATCAGATATAGATGCATGAAGCAAAATAAAGAATCAGTACTTTGTAGCAAAACACATCCTTCAAAACATGACATGAGGTAAAAAAGATAAGATGATATTTTTGTAAGTATTGGAAAAAAAAAATGAAGTTTCTGAAATCAAAGAGGCTCTAAATTTTCCACAACTTCCTTCAATTGGGCCCAAGCTTCCTTTCCTGTTGACAAATAACTGATTGTCCGTGCCAGCCTTTTACTCTTTCCAGTTTTCCGTTGATGGTTAAAAGCTAATATTAACCTGTCACTCCTTAAAATTTCCACCTAAGATTGATAAATAAATATACAGGAGAGTGAATAATACAAGCCTTTCATTCTATCTCTAAGTGTATGGGTATTTGGTTTTAGAAGGTATGCGGTTCATCACTATTATAAATAATAATTTTAAATATTTAATACAAATACATATTCATTACTCAAACTTTAAAATACTAAATTTTTTCTTAGTTTAGTTGGATATTACTCTTTTAACTAATGTTTTCATTTTAACAATTTTTGATAGTTAATTTTAAATTTAAACATTTCTTTTTATTTTTCCAGTTTGTTAATAAAAGGAATGAATTAAAATATTTCAAAATTCTCTCAACATAAATAGGTACTAAATGTCCACATTGGGAGTGCATTCAATATTTCTTCAACTAAAATAGAGAATGTAGAAAAGTAACCTCGATCCTAATTCTTCATGAATGTTTCAAGGCACATGCATGGGGCGCTAAAGAAAAATGGTTTTCTGCAATTTTATTTCCACGTTCAAGTTGTTATATACTGAACTTTGGTCAACATTTTCACCTCATTTGATACAATTCACAATACCAAAATTGGAGCAGACAACTTAGGTCTTTTAAACTTGGTCTTGGATTGAATCTTGGAATTCATGTGCATAAAATAAAGTTCCAATTGAAAGTAATCCCAGCCTTTAACACATACGAAGGAGATTTTACCATGTATCAAACCAACTAACCAAGGTAAAGCCAACATGCCAATATATGTATAAACATTGAAAGAATAGATAGAGAAACCTCATACATGATAATTATAACATCATCTTACAAGAGTTAAATTCACATAAAATACCTCTACAAGTAGCACTCAAAGGATGGATCAGCGTTTTCTTTGCCTAGCATCTGGCCAAGTTTATTTTGTCAAAATAAGTGTTTTTCAACAAAAAATTTAAACAAAATTATCACTTTATCTATAATTATTAATAAAAATAATTATTTATTTTGGTTTACTCATTTATTGTTATTGAATTACCCTTCAATATATATAATTGTTTCTATTTGTTGCGTCGATAGAGTGTACGTAACTCAGTTGATTAAGTAAAATGATATTCAGTAAAACTAGTTGATAACGGAATAACTAGCTAAAGTTAGAAAATGAAAGACCAATTTATTAAATTATAAATATTCGATAAAACTAGTTTTTGAAGTAGCTGAAATTAAAAAATGACAAAAAAAAGTAAAATAATGATTTATTTAAAAAAAAAGATAACAAAAAAAATGAAAAAATATGATTGGAATAAAAATAGAAGAAAATATAAAAAAATTAAAAACTAACATTTTAAAAAATATTACATCAAACAATGTAAATTAGTGTAAACCTCTTAACATTATCTTCAATTCTCATAGATAAAAGAAATATAAATAAAAGTTTCTCTTTTTAATCAATAATAATAATAATAATAATAATAATGAAAAATGTGAAAGGAATTAAGATTGTTTAATTATATATAAAGAATGTGCAAACATTAATAGCAAAGTTTAGAGCGTTTATTAGGCCATTTGGACTTGTCAGTGCAAAGCCATGCTGATTTGGCAATTATACATATATAATAATTATTATTAATTTGGTTATTCATCAAGTAATTATGCAGAGGCTAATTATTGAGAGAAACATGATTTATTAATTTAGTTAGATTTTTGCCGGCATTTATTGTGAAAGATAAAACATGACAAACATTATTGACGAAGACTTTACGCTTGGGGTTGAAGATTTTTGTAAGATTAGTGTTGATTGTTTTTAATTTATTTTCTTTGTCCCTTGGCTACGTCTTTATGTGTTTGACCATGATGAATTGATTAGTAATTGAGTTTAATGTTTGTGCATCCATAGTATAAAATAATTTTATATCATCATTCAATCATAAATCATACATAATAGATTATAATTGAATAACTTTTTAAAAATTTCTAAATAATTATTAAGATTGATTCTATAAATGAAAACCGAGCAAGTAATTGGTTATTTTATATAAAATAATGCTCGATCATCAATCTTAAGACATAATTTTGATCTGTAAAAGTTAAGTTTCAAGGCTTGATTAATTTGGATGTAAGTATTGTTAATATATATTAATATTAAGGGTCTATTTGGATAAATTAATGTATTTAGAAGTATTACTATAAAAAAAATTAAAATTAAAATTAAATTAACTTTTCTATAAGTTAATGTTAACTTATATATAAGTTAAAAATTAACTTTTGGAAAAACTAATATGAAAGAACTTCATTAGCTGATCATGATGTATAAGGTAATTATGAAAACTTTTTTCTTCTTATTTTATTAGAAGTCTTTGTGAAAAAGTTTAGGTAGACAGGTTGTTCTTAAAAAACTTTTTAGAAATTTGAGAACATTGTAATATATACAAGCTTGTAAGTTACAAAATAGAGAAAATCTAGAGAAATAAAATGCATCCTTTTGTATTTAATCCATTCCTTTTTGTTTGATTATGTAACTACTATCAACTAACTTTAATTAAAATAACATTTATGCTCTCTATATATTCCTCATCCTATATCACCATTTATTGTCTTAGTATTTAATGGTTCTAAAGAATAATTAATCTTGACAAATATTATAGACAACAATAAGTGCTTCAGTTCTTTCACAAATTAGGAAATGAAAATTTGGATTTTTTTAGGTTTCAACAGCAACACCAAAGGAAGGAAGCATAAGCTCAAAATTAACCACGACATAATGCAATTCTATTCGATTTTGATCTCAGATTTTGTTTACAAAAACCAACTTGAAAATGTAAACATAAAATATTAAAAAACTTGCAAACATAGGCAAAAAAAATTAAAATATTACAATTTTAATAATTATTTGCAAAATTATTATAGTTTGGAAACTGGTTGCACATCTATGACACTTAATCACGTTTAGGCTAGACGTGTTGAAACACATCCCAGCTAGGCGTGACCAAACACCAAACCTGCCCCATCCAGACATGTTTAATCATGTCCCCAACAAGCAGTCACCCCCCATACAGGCGTGACCATGCTCCCCTATTTAAACCCCAAATTCAACATTTGAACACCAGTTCTGCATCTATATAGCTTTGCTATGAAACTTTGTCAATCAAGTAAGTGTTGCTCAAATATCTGTTTTTTAAATTACATGAAATATATTATATTATTGTCTTAGAGAATTGTTATTGATCTAGGAAATTTTTAGTGACTTATATTGAAAATAGTTACTTGTAACATATTTTAGCGATAATTTGTTAGTTGTTATAGGTTTATTGGTTTAGAATATTATTAGTTAGTGGCTTAGGTTATCATTAAGTAACTCTGTAAGACGTAGTTTACAATATTATTAGTTAGTGACTTAGAATATTATTAGTTAGTGACGTAGATTATAACCTAGGTTTTCATTAAGGACCTACGTAAGACATAGATAATCAATTTTTAAAAATAATTTTTCTTCCAAATTAAATAAATTATCATAATATGATTATAAATTTTTCTCTTTTACAGGCGTGACCATGCTCCTTTCAGCCATTTCTCCTATTTAAACCCAATAAGAACTTCACAACTCCTCACAACTCTTCTTCATCATTTTTCTACTCTTGTAGTTGTTGGTCATATATATAAAAATGTCTGGAGAAGGTGATTTTGTTCGTCTTGTTATATATTATAATGGTAGCAAAATTGAAAGTCGACATAGTGTTGTTTTTGAAAAAGACAAAAGGGCAACACGTATCAAGCGCAACTCAACTATTGAAAAATTGCATCAAAAATCAGTCAAAAGTTAGTTCTCAAAGGTAATCAATCTATCACTATGATCCCGACAAGAATATGGTGTGATGATAAATATATTAGCATGAAAGTAATAGACGATGAAGACGTAAAATTTGTAATAGGAAAATTCTTCAACCAATCAAAAAAAAAAATTTCTATTACAAATTTCTCCTATTACCAATGCTAGAGTAGAGAAAAAAACTACTAAATTTTTCCTTGATTGATTGACTCTCTTTATAATAAGATGAGGTCAAACATAACGTTAAAATGGAATTTTCTTGAAACGTCATTCCTACATTGTTGACTCGACAAATGACTTAAAAGGAAGGGTAGTTGGATTAATTAATGTTTGTATTATTCAAACGCACATGTTCAATACTAACCGACCTAGATAATTAGTTATCTATCTAGGTATATATCAGATCTGCTATTTGTTAGGATGGCCGGCAAGAAATATTTATCAAACAAATATTATTTTAAACAAACAATTATCAATTGACTGCATGAAAGCGGAGGTGGGATGGTGACATATATTTTAAGGAAATATTGATTAAAAATTTAAAAATATGATATAAAATTTAATGGAATCGCAGTCGTCTAATTAATTTTGACCAAAAACAATTCGAAATAATCGGTATTTGTCTTTCTATTATATATACATATATATAGGAAATATTGGATTTTTTAATTGCATGTTAAATTGATTTGATTAATTTCAGAGTTAATTTTCTCTCCAAAATTGATTAAAGAATTATCTATTTTTCCTTTCATATTAATAAATTCATTTTGTTCCTTTTTACTTTTGATATTAAGGGTATTGGTCGATCAGCGTAAGTGCCTTGATTGTGAGTCGTGTTAAACTCTGTTAAACTGAATTCACAGCTCTGCAATACTTTGAGTTGCAGCTAGACAGAGATGGAGAGAATTGAGAGTTGAGAGGAGTAAGAGAACTTCTTCTTTTTCTATTATTGATACAACGGTGTATTTATATAATAGCCATAGGTAGTAAAAAAAATGTTTTAAAAACAGACTTAAAAACAGAATTATAACTAACATCATCCCATAATTCTGATTTCTACTCAGCTCTACATAGTAGCTTGTCTTTGAGTTCTTCAAATTTTGCTTTCCTGAGGGGCTTAGTCATCAAATCTGCAAGGTTATCTTCTGATCTGCAGTATATCAGCTTGATTTTGCCTTTACTCACTTTGTCTCTGATGAAGTGATATCTGATTTCTATGTGTTTGATGTTTCCATGATTAATAGGATGCTTAGCCAAGTTTATTGCAGACTTGTTGTCAATCTGCAGTGTCACAGGTCTCTTCTTCAGAATCTTCATTTCCTTTAACAATTTTCTCAGCCACATTCCTTGACAAGCTCTCATAGAAACTGCTATATATTCAGCTTCACAAGTTGACATTGCTACAGGATCCTCCTTCCTTGAGCACCAAGAGATTGGTGCTTCTCCATACTTGAAAAGATATGCAGCTGTGCTCTTTCTATCATCATTGTCTCCTTTCCAATCTGAGTCAGTATAACCTACTAGCTCAGTTTCAGTATTGTCTTTGCCAAAGGGAAACAGAACTCCAAGATGAATTGTGCCTTTTATGTATCTTAGGATTCTTTTAGCAGCCATCAAATGAGGTGTCTTAGGAGCCTTCATGAATCTGTTAATAATCCCAACACTGTAAGCCAAATCAGGTCTTGTGTTGCACAAGTATCTTAGTGAACCAACCATCTGCCTGAAAACCGTAGCATCAACCAATTCTCCCTCATCTTTCAAACTCAATGCTAGGCTTGCTTCTGCTGGAGTAGCTGCTGCATTACATTCTTCCATCTTGAACTTCTTCAAAATATCTCCAACATACTTTGATTGATGCATAATGATTCCAGCTTCAGTTTCCTTGAACTCTATGCCAAGAAAGTATGACAAAAGTCCCAAGTCTGTCATTTCGAACTCCTTCATTAGCAACTTCTTCACAGCTTCTATCTCTATTGCTTTGCTTCCAGTCAAAAGCAAGCCATCAACATAAAGACACAAAATTGTTAGCTCATCTGCAGATTTGTTCTTCACATAAACTCCATGTTCTGAGGGGCATTTGACAAAACCAATTCCAATCAACACACTGTCAATCTTCATATTCCAAGCTCTAGGAGCTTGTTTCAGTCCATACAAAGCCTTCTTCAATCTGTAAACCTTAGATTCATGACTAATAATCTTGAATCCTGGTGGTTGGTCAACATAGACCTCTTCTTCAATTGGTCCGTTTAAGAATGTTGATTTTACATCAAGTTGGTACATGGACCAGCCTTTCAAACAGGCAATGGCAGCTACAACCCTTATTGTTTCAATCCTTGCAACAGGAGCAAAGATTTCTCCATAGTCAATACCCTCTTTCTCCAAGAAACCTTTAGCCACAAGTCTAGCCTTGTGCTTGATCACTTCACCACTAGGATTCCTTTTAAGCTTGTACACCCATTTTACAACAATTGGTCTCTTCTCCTTAGGCAATGTCACAAGCTCCCAGGTTCCATTCTTCTCAATGGAATTTAATTCTTCCTCCATTGCAGCAACCCATTTAGGATTCTGTAAGGCTTCTTCACAGCTGACAGGTTCAGTTCCAGCATACAGTGCAAGATGCAAAAACTCACCTTCTTCAGTTATTTGCTGGTCAGTGTATATTTCAAAGTCCTTCAATATCTGTGGAGTTGGCTTGATTCTCTGAGATTTTCTTGTATTAATTCCATCTGCAGAGGTCTCAACAGCATCATCTTCACTACTCATGTCACTAGAAATACCAGCCATGATTTGAATTTTAACAGCTTTGTTTGCTGAATCTGCTCTCCATTCATAACCCTTTAGTTCATCAAATACAACATCCCTGCTTATTACTACTTGATTGTTTCTTGGATCATAAAGCCTGTAGCCTCCAGTAGTGTGATATCCAAGAAAAACCATCTGCACAGCCTTGTCATCCAATTTCTGCCTGAGTTGATCAGGTACATGTCTATAGCACAGAGAACCAAAAATTCTGAGATGGGTTATGTCTGGTTTGGTGTTGGACCAAGCTTCTTCTAGTGTTTTTTTCTTCAACCTGCTGCTAGGGCACCTGTTAAGTATATAAACTGTTGTAGAAGCAGCTTCACTCCATAGTGTGTGTGGCAGATTTTTGAATTTCAGCATGCACCTAACCATATTCATTATGGTCCTGTTCCTTCTCTCAGCAGCACCATTATGTTGAGGAGTGTAGGGAGGTGTGAATTCATGTGTTATACCTACTTCTTCACAGAAATCAACAAATTCCCTTGAGGTGTATTCTCCACCTCCATCAGTTCTCAAGGTTTTAATATGATTTCCACATTGTTTCTCAACAGCAGCCTTATATTTCTTGAAAATACTAAACACCTCACTTTTTCTTTTAATCATGTAAATCCATGTTTTTCTACTCAAATCATCAACAAAGGTTATGAAATACCTGTTTCCACCAAGTGATTCTGTTTGAATTGGCCCACACACATCAGAGTAGATGATCTCCAATTTCTGCTTTGATTTTACAGTAACAAAGCTTTTGAATGGTTTTCTTGTTTGCTTGCCTTCTAAGCAGTCCTTGCATTTTTCAGTAGTTGACTTCAATTGAGGAATTCCTCTTACCATTTCATGCATATGACTTAGATCCTTGAAATTCAGGTGACCAAGTCTATAATGCCATAATCATTCAGCTTTGCTTGTTGTTGTAAGTAAGCAGTTGCTTTCCAACACATTGATGCCTACTTTGAAAGTCCTGTTTCTGGATAGTGGAGAATTCAATATCAGTCTTTTCTGTTTGTCGTAGACTCTCATCCTTTTGTCTATCATAGTCATTTGGTAGCCTTTTTGTGCAAGTTGACCAAGACATAGTAAATTGCATTCAAAACCTGGAACATACAACACTTCTTCTATGCAGTATTCTTTGCCATCCTTTCTTTTGATCATCACACTGCCAACTCCTCCAGTGGTTAGAGTCCTTCCATCAGCAAACCTCACTTTGTTCGTCATTGATTCATCAAGACTGATAAACCAGTCTTTGTGCCCTATCATGTGAGTAGACCACCCTGTGTCAAGGTACCAGTGATCATCATCCTCTCCACTGGATTTTGTTGTAACCATCAGCAAAACTGGTTCAGCATCTGAGTCTCCTTCTGCAGCAAGCTGAGCCTCATCATCTTGGTCCTTGTCTCTATACCAACACTCAGTTGAGTAATGTCCCTTCTTACCACAGCAGTAACATTCTATGTTCTTTTTGTCCCAGTTTTTCTTGCCTCATCTGCCTCTTGATCCAGAGAAACCTCCTCTCTTCTTAGTTGAGCCACCATTCTTTTAAACAGATTGAGACTTCCACCCTTCTCTAGAGTGGTTTCCCGCTCTCTTGAAACCTTGAATTTTCCTCTACCTCTTGTGCCTCTATTGCTGTCTGTTGAAACATTTCTTGAATTGTTCTGAACTTGTAGTGCTTGTTCAGAAGCTTTGTCAGCTGCCCTTTCTTGAAGTCTATGTTCATGGGCTTCAAGAGAACTTTGCAATTCATCTACTGTCATGATCTCAAGATCCTTTGATTCTTCAATTGCAACCACTATGTGATCGAATTTTGGATTCAAGGTTCTGAGAATTTTTTCAATTATCATCAGATCATTGATTTTTTCACCACAATTTTTCATGGAATTTACAAGAACCTGCATTCTGTTGAAGTAGTCTCCTATTCTTTCATTCTCCTCCATTTGTAACATCTCAAATTGCCTTCGAAGTGTTTGCAATCGGACCTTCTTGACCTTATCTGTTCCAGCATGTGCTTTGTTCAGTATGTCCCAAGCTTGCTTTGCAGAACTTGCTCCTACGATTTTCTCAAGGTGAGAATCATCCACACATTGATGAAGAATTACCAAGGCTTTGCAATCTTTCTTCTTTGACTCATTGTTATCTTCTTTAATGCCTTTTTCAATTGTTTCCAACAAATCTTGGAAACCAAACACAGCTTTCATCTGAACATGCCATCTGTCATAGTTCTTTCCTGTGAGGACAGGAAGATTTGCTGGAAAATGACTATTGGAAGCCATGGTTACTGCAGTAAGATCCCTTCTTGGTCGAACCTATGCTCTGTGATACCACTGTTAAACTCTGTTAAACTGAATTCACAGCTCTGCAATACTTTGAGTTGCAGCAAGACAGAGATGGAAAGAATTGAGAGTTGAGAGGAGTAAGAGAACTTCTTCTTTTTCTATTATTGATACAACGGTGTAATTAAATAATAGCCATAGGTAGTAAAAAAAATGTTTTAAAAACAGACTTAAAAACAGAATTATAACTAACAAGTCGCAACGGAAAAGAAGCTGAACTACGTACAAAGTATATTTAGTTTCCTTGGCATTTACTCAATTAACATAATTTTTCTTATTATTGAAAGATTAGTAATAATTCACTTTTTCTCAACTACTGCTAGGTGCATGAGAGCATTTCCAAACCTCAATGTAGTGTAGTGGACCTACTTTGTGTGTGTAATTAATTTCAATGTAAATAAGCTTTAATGAGGTCTTTCTTTAGTGCAGCTTCTGCATATGCTGTCATTGATTAAACAAGACAAATACGCCGAAAAGGTCGACAACCAGAGGTATGAGTTTGTATTTGCTTGCTATATCATGCCTTAGTTATGTATATTGTTAGTATGCAGTTTCGAGACCTACTAACACTGACTGAACAAGTTGATGTCAAAAAGAATATTGAAAAGAATAGGTAAACACATATCCTTCACTTTCTGATTGGATTTGAATAGCTGAGAGTTTGTGAGCAATATAGAGAATGAAAAAACCTGCTTACATATCTTTAGGAATCATCTGAAGACAGTTTCTTTGAGATAGATGATGCAAAATTTAATGTCTCCCAATTATTTGATAATGTGTCAGAAAAAAATTAAATTGTCCAACAACATCAACTGTAACTTCTGAGCAAGAAAACGATGCTTGTAAACTGCTTCCAACAAGTGTATGTCTCCTGAATAGGGCCGGTCCAACGACAAGAGAGTCCAAAAAAGTTTGGACTCACTGACTTTGTTCATGCTGGAGAACGTTAAAACAAATTTGTGAGCCAGGTCTACCCTCTTCTAGGCTCCAACCTTGAAATTTCCTTGTCATATCATATGTGCTTCAGGTTATCATAGACATGATTGATGGGGGAGCAGATTATTGATTCAAATGTTTTGGCATGGCATCATTGGTGAAAGAAGCCTATGCTTTCTCTCTCTCTCTCTCTCTCTCTCTCTCTCTGTCTCTCTCTCTCTCTCTATATATATATATACACATACATATATATATATATATATATTTATATCAAGGATCAAGCTTGCACTATATATGGTGAAAGAAGCCTATGGTTTATAATTTCAAGGATCAACCTAACACAAAGCTTGAAAATCGAATAAAGGTAGCACCAGTGATAGTTTTCTTTTGAGACAAACTAATTTGAAATTCCTAGTACTTCATGAAAATGAAGTTAATTCCGGTCAAATTGAGATAGGTTTGATTGCACTTTTTCAATAATAAACTTTTATCCGATGCAAACTTGTTGAATGCGGTTTAAATAAGATGATTTGCCAACAGGGTTGGAGAAAAACAGTAGTTTTAGGAGTGGACAAGCCAGGATCCACGTCGGACCTTAGTTGTAGTGAAGTCCTGCATAGTGGGAAGAGCCTCGTGCGGTGCTTATTTGGAGGACTCAAACCCAAGTCTGATGTACCTATTCTCCTTAAATGCTACATGGACAAGGTACTGTGAGCTATTTCTTATAATTCTTTTAGTGTAAATCTGAGTCCATGACAACGATTTAGAAAATTGCCGAGGTCTACTAACTTTTAATTATGCCATGTTTGATGATACCTTAATTTGTAGTAGTGTCAATTGACTGAATTTTAAATTGCTTGAACTAGTTGATGGAGTACTCCTACTTGTTAGACCAAGCAAATGATTCAGAGGATCCATACATTCGGTTAGTTTATATGAGGAGATTACCAAACATAGTTAAAATAAACGGACATATATTTTTTATATAAAAATTACTTTCTACATCATATTGATCGTATAAATGTAAAACATTGATAAATTTACATATTTTAATTAACACATACTCTATATCAATTTTAGGCAAAACTAATGTAGAAAGATACTGTTTTACATCAATTTTAAAACTTTTGTTTAAAGTGTATGATTTTTAACAATATTAATTTTAACATCAATTCAAAATTATTGTTAATTAAAATCATTATTGTAAGTCATTTTTTAAGTAATGATTTATGATAATACAACAATATATTTGTCTAGACTGATCCGAATTTCTTCATCATTACAAATATGTTAGTCCCCCAAACTCTATGTTGGGTCAACAACCATAAATACAAAATAAAAATAAATTAAACATGATTAATATATAAAATACTAAAAGTATATATAAATTAAAAACAATACTTAATCAGATGGAGATTAACAGGCCTTTTTTTTCTTATATTTTTTGAGCCTAATCTAGCCTATTGGGTAGAGCCAAATAGTTTATTTGCCATAAATTTTAAGTTCCCAACCTGTAACGATCCAGTGTCACTATTAATTACTTAATTTATACTGTCATAATGTATACGATCCATTTTATAAGAAAACTCTTCATTAATTTGCATATAAAAATGTGTTAATTTTTTTGTAAGTTATGCAACCACTATCCAACTATGAAACAAAGATACACCAGCATGAGATAAATTGTACATACAACACAAAGCGTGGAAAGCATAAATATCCACGCCTTATGGCACTACTACACCAACATACTCATCATACCCTAGTTGGTCGCATACTACACTAGACTATGCCTAACAAGAAGGAACAATTAATGGGTGGAGAGTTAGTAGGCCACTAAACACGAGTAGCTCCTCAATGGGGACGAGAACCCTGACTAAGTTGGCAGCAATACTCGAACCACGTACCTTGGTGGCTGCAGGGACGTTTAAAGTTAAGATGGATGGTTCTTACTATGTTGTCTTTCCACTGGGTTGGTCCGTTGTAGCTTTTCATTCGTTTTCCCCATCATAAATGTGACTAGAAAGTATCACTCTATTAGTTATTAAGATTTTTCCTAATGTGTTTAATTCGTAAATTCATGTTAAATGATTTTTTAACTAATATTCACGTATTAACATGTAATGAACCTATAATAAATGTTTGTTTTTGGTATTTTAAACAATATAAGAAACACAAACCATATTAATTTGATCTAACATAACTTTTTATACATCAGAAAACTAAAAGAAGCAAAGCAAATTAACTAAACACGCGTACACAATCTAATAAGAATCTCAGCCTGCGCTGCATCTGCTCAAAGAGACAAAGACAGTTGAGGTGGGCAATGTTGCCAAACCAGAAATGAATTGTCACTAGCTTAAGGCTCCAAACTTGATTAGCAAGCCAATTTGCACAGACGTTGGCTTCACGAAGAGTATGATGAAGCCGAATTCTCCATTAATCTTGCTTCACCAGCAACTTGATTAATTAAGTTGATGAGGGTAGCATGAGGGTGAAACTTGCTGGTTTCTTCCAAGATGAGTTTTAAGAGCCACTGTAGAATCATACTCACATACTACATCCCTAAGCCTAGATTCCAGACATGACAGAGACCATGAAAGATGGCAAGGAGTTCACAGCCTTGAGATTGATACACAATCCAGTCCACATGATCCTGATGAAATTTATTTCAACTTTCATATTTAGGCCTTATTTTGATTCCTCGAACGATAATGCCACCCGCTTTTCGACCAAATTGATTCTTGGTGTCGTATAGACCTATCTCCACCTCCTTGTTTCCTCCGTTGCCGTTGAAAAAGACACCCAATTCGACCTCCATCCACCCATCATCACTCTCCTTCGGATACTGGACTCCGAGCTTCCGTCGTTTTCCTACTACCAAGTTCACAGTTCTTGAATCTGTATCCTCTCCGTTAACAATGGACACTTCAACGGGCATCTTCTTGAACCCGTAGGCACCATCACTGCTTTCTTTAAACACAAGGTATGCCCCGTACACTGTGTTTGGGCACAACATCCCAGTTTTGATTCTTCCCTCGATTATCAGCGAGGACACACTAACGATTTCGACCACGTCCGAATACCTGGGTAAAACAATAATAAAACAAATTAAATACACATAATTATGTTGAACCAGCGATGTTTTGTTGAACACATGCATTGTTCGATTTCAGATTAATAATAATAAATAATAATAGAAATGCTAACAATATCCTTTCTGCACTTTCTTTTAATAATTAATAATAATCAAGAAAATATCTAAAGATATAAAATTAATTTGATGGGTAAAAAAAAAAAATTAAGTGTTAAAGGAAGAAATAGAAGAAGCAGTAGGTTCAAATTCCCTTCTAAGATTCTAACATAAAAACTAACCAATAACCATCCCCTATTCTTTGATGCAAATATTCTTTAGTTTTGCCCTTTAACTAATTCTAGAAACTACTTTTCAATTACAACAACTATCATAAAAAACTCTTCAATCATGAAAGTTATTTATATCTCTTAATCATATTTTTATTTAAAAAGATAAATTACATATACAAATTCAAGGCACGGAGTAATTAAACCAAATAAAAACATTGGCACAATTAACTAATTAATTAGAAAACAAGAAATAATTACCTGATCCCTGGATCAGTCCCCGCCCAATACCTAGGATTGTCTACCACCTCTCTCCCAGAAATTGAGAGACTCCCGGCAGAGAGCAAGTAAACTTTTTTCCTCTTCAATTGTTTATCAAGAGCAAACTGCTCCCGCTTAGTGGAAGAAGTAAAACCTAACCTTATTAGAGACAGAAAAATCCATCTCAAAGCAAAAAATACCTTTATTAGCTTCCCAGCAAAGACAGAAATCCACTTCAAGAGCATTAACAGCGTGTTGTCAATTGCCTCCCCGAGGTCAAAGCGCGGTTTCTCAAGAATCCTAAGTATTCTCCTAACCTTAAGCAAGGTCTCCTTCTGATCTCTTGCCATCTTAGCTTGCATATCGATGGCGAACATTTTCACGAGCTCGTCGGAAAACTGGTCCAGTTTGTCCTTGTAACAAGCCCTAGTCACAAAGTTTAGCCACCGGATTTTCGAACACTCGAAAACAAGCTGTGTCCCCTCCTCCATCTTTCTGATCAACGATTGGAGTTCCTCCTTCGGAAGGCGCAACTGGTTGTTTTGCTCTTCTATCTGCTTGATCACCGGAGATATAGCTACTAGAGTGGATTGGAGGTACACCAAAGATGATTTGAAGCAAACCGTTTTGTTTTTAAATTCCAAAACGGTTCTCAGCAACTCGCTGAACACAGCTCCCACTGTTGCTCCCACGGTTGCTTCTATTAGTAGTGCCATGATATTCACAACAGAAACACCCACAACGATGAAAACAAGATGAAGAAATGAACCTCTCTTTATAATATATATATAGTCAGGTTAAACGTAATGTTATAAAGGAAGTTTCTTGGAACTTCATTTCTATCTTGTTGACTTTACGAAGTTGTAGCTAGGCTATATATACTTGTTTGTATTATTTACCGACTTGTATATATTTTAATTATTTATTTAATTTCCTGAACAGTTACTTGACATCAATTTTATTACTATTCAAAGATTTATGATATATCAAATACGTTTTTAAAATTCAAATGAAAGTTGATGCAGACTTATTTAATATCGTTAGATGCGATATCTGGGTTCACCCACCAACCCCTAGGATAATAATATACCGTTAATTTTTATATATTTTCTGATCAAGATTGGTTGAAATTATCTTATTTGCTTAACATATTAAAACATGTCATTTTTTAATGATATTATTGGTTTATATTTTTTTATCTAATATATTTAATATTTTTATATAAATAAATTGTATCTATTATTTCGCTCTAGTCTATGAAAAGTCATCAAAGGTCTATGAATGAGTAACACAACATGTAGAGTTTACCAAAGGCCTAAGAGTATCTTTAATGGGGTTCTTGTGTCCACCATATCTACAATTATTTTTGCTCAAGAGTTTTTCATTACGGAGGTTGGATTTTAGGAAAAGAACTTCCAAAAATTTCTCTATTTTTAAAAAATATTATTGATTTTTTGTGCAAGTAAAATCTAATAATCCAAATTGGGTTCGACCATTAGAGAAAAAAATGATAGAAGTTCTTACATTTTATGTAACATCATGGGACCCACAAAAAATTATCGAATAATTCAAAATTGATTCTCCGACTAAAGATGCTCTAAAAATCTCAATATTTTTCCACTTAAGAAACATAACTATCAAATCAATATAATATGAAACAAGTGTAATCTTTATTGATTCACTTGAGACAAGCTATATTGTATAACCGGCCTCCTTAGGTCAAATGAGAAATTTTTATCCATGCAAAGCATGTCCCCCTGCTAATGTTGTTAAATGTAGTGTCAATGCAGAAACGGTGAGGGTGAGCAAAAACGTGAAACGTAAACGAAACGTAAGAGTTTACTACATACTAAAATAAGCCCCAAAAAATATGAAAACTGCATAAAGCAAAACCAGGGGTGCAAAAAGCAACTTGTCTGGCCCAAAAACATAAGTGCACACTTTCTTCCTTGTTTCGTGTTCACTCAAAATAGCAGGGTTTTGCAGCTACGCCACCTTTTTCTCTTTCTCTCTCGTGACCTCTCATTTCATTCTCTTCCTATTGAATCTCTTTACAACACTCACATCACAACAGTAATGGGCGCTTCTCTGCACCCCAAGGAGGCCAACCTGAAGCTTATTCTCTACAACACTCACAACTAGGAAGACCAAGCAGCAGATGACGGAGACGGAGGTCGGAGAAGGAAGATGAAGATGACGAAGTACGGGAGCAAGAAGACCAGCGCACCGCACCAAGGAGAAACTTAGCACCTTTGGTTTGTAAAAATTCCTATCTTTACGCGTTTAAAACCTTTTTTTAAAAAAAAAAAACTAAGTCAACTCGGTAAACTCGTCGAGTCAACCGAGTTTACCGAGTTGACTCGTCGTTTCAACCAAGTTGACTAATTTTCCATTTTAACCACCGTTTTAACACGTTTTTTGGCTCAAAAACGTTAAAACAAACGTTTTGACCGAGTTAGCACTACGTTTTAACAACACTGCCCCCTGCAATTTTAACAAGTCGAAGTCTTTATGTTGGATCAAAATGCTCCATCCCGCAAATGTTGTTGTGCTATTAAGTTTATGTTAGTTGTCCCTTCATGAATATGACTAACTGTTACCGTAAACAATCCGTTAATCCCTTATTTTGCAAAAATAGTCGGATTATTGTCAATCACCCTTAAGGTGATCTACGATCTACGTCTAGTTCTGCTATATTTCTTGGTCCAAATTTGATTTCTTGGTAGTCTCGAAAGCAGAAAGTTACAGCCAAATCTAGCACTGAAGTTGAATAACAAAGCTTAGCTCAAACTTCTACAAAACTTACTTGGATTCTTGCTCTTCTCACTAAATTACGTGTTTTCACTAAATTACATGTTTTTTTCTCAACTCTTGCTTTGTTCTGTGACAACCAAAGTGATGTATGCATTGTTCATAACCCAATTTTTCATAGTAACACAAAGCATATGAAAATTAATGTTTTCTTTGTTAGGGAGAAAGTTCTGACTAAAGAGCTATCAATTGTGCACATTCAAGCTCTAGACCAATGGGCTGATATGCTAACCAAGCCCCTGTCATCAACAAGATTTGAGTTTCTCAAAAGCAAACTCAATATGAAAAATTTTTCTTCTAAAAACTCTTCCACTTAAATTTGAGGGGGATATTAGAATGTGTATTATACAAACTGTACATAAAGGTTGTAATATATGTACAGCTGTTAGTTAGTTATTATTGTTAGTAGTTTTTCTGTTAGATATGGTTAGTTTCATTCAACGATTATTTTCAGAGAATAAACAGTATTCATTTCTTTTTCTATCTTCAGTTCTCACTTCCTCTAAAAGTTAGACCAATCAGATGAATCATAGGATCCATACATTTGGTAAGTTTATATGAGGAGATTACCAAACACTAGTTAAAAATAAACGGACATATATTTATTTTATTTTTTTATAAAAAAAACTACTTTCTACATTGATTGTATAGATATAGAACATTGACAAATTTACATATTTTAACACATATTCTACATTAATTTTAGGCAAAACTAATATAAAAGAATGTTTTTTTTACATCAATTTAAAAACTTTTGTTAAAAGTGTTTGACTTTTAACTATATTAATTTTAACATCAATTCAAAATTATTGTTAGAATCATTATTGTAAGTGTTTTTTTAAGTAGTGATTTATGATAATACAACAATATATTGGTCTAGATTGGTTCCAATTTCTTCAACATTACAAATTTGTTAGTCCTCCAAACTCTATGTTGGGCCAACAACCATAAATACAAAATAAAAATAAATAAAACATATTTAATATATAAAATACTAAAAAATATTAAATTAAAAAAATAGTTAATCAGATGGAGATAAGGCTTTTTTTTTTCTTACATTTTTTTAGCCTAATCTAGCCCATTGGGTAGAGCCAAATAAGCCTAGTTTTATTTGCTATAAATTTTAAGTTCCCTACCTGTAACGATCCAGTGTCACTATTAATTGATACTAACATAATATATACGATCCATTTTGTAAGAAAACTCTTCATTAATTTGCTTATAAAAATGTGTTAACTTTTTGTAAGTTATGCAACCACTATCCACCTATGAAACAAAGATACACCACCATGAGATACATTGTACATACAACACAAAGCGTCGAAAGCATAAATATCCACGCATTATGGCACTACTACATCACATACTCATCATACCCTAGTTGACAGGGGCGGATCCAGAAAAAAAAGTAAGGGGGGACACTAGTGGTGGAGGTTTGGAGGCTGTGCCTCTGAAATTTTTTTTGTACAGAAAATTAAAAGAACAAACTATCATAAAAAAAAGTGTGAAAAAGCTACAATTCAAAAGAGAATAAATTGACAAAATTAACATGTAATTGGTGTTTAAAAATAATAAGAATGTAGCCACTACATTCATAAAAGTTACAAACATACATACATACACTCACTCCTTTCTTATTTTTCATCTTTTTTATTATTCTTTTTCTATATTTTTCAATTTTTCCTCTTATATAAATGTTTAAACTATTTTTTATTTTATTTTATTTTATTATTATAAAAAAAATTCCATTGTTAAGAATTTAAGGGGGGGCACTGCCCCCCATTATAAACGTGCGTCCGCCCATGCTAGTTGGTCGCATACTACACTAGACTATGCCTAAGAAGAAAGAACAATTAATGGGTGGAGTGTTAGTAGGCGACTAAGCACGAGTAGCTCCTCAATGGGGACGAGATCCCTGGCTAAGTTGGCAGCAATACTCGAACCACCTTGGTGGCTGTAGGGGCATTTAAAGTTAAGATGGATGGTTCTTATTATGTTGTCTAGGGGTGTTGTTGTCTTTCCACTGGGTTGGTCCGATGTAGCTTTTCATTCGTTTTCCCTGTAACACCCCGTGTGCACCCGGTGCGTTAACCTTATCAATATCGGAATCGCGTTATTCGCGTCATAAAGAAGGGGTGCGGAAACTCAAGAATCGATTATTCTTGATTACATTATGTACGGAAATATAAAATAACACACAACATCATACATAAGTCCCTGTTGATCCAGATACATCACATGCGCTCTATATCTAGGCAGATATATATATAACTCAATACAGAGATAATCAGGAGGTACATAACTTATACAATAACATAAATAGTTGTACATGA
>PYAF01001347.1:59000-71659 GCA_007407185.1 Glycine tomentella | reverse complement strand
TCGCGCCAACTTCACGTATGTCGCGTGAGGTGGCAGAACCACTTAGCCTATTTTAGCCATATGGCGCGGGTAGCGCCATATTCCGCGCTGGTCGCGCCAATTGCCTGGCATAGCTTGTTTCTTCCTTTTTCGAGCCTTTCTCTCTGGATTCACCTAAGCATGTTCATTATCCCTAATCATGGCCTTAATCTAGGCGTAACTACATGCTTAAAAACTCCGGGCATTACATTCCCCATCATAAATGTGACTAGAAAGTACCACTCTATTAGCTATTAATATTTTTCCCAATGTGTTTTATTAGTAAATTCATGTTAAATGATTTTTTAAGTAATATCTACCTATTAACATGTAATGAACCTATAATAAATGTTTGTTTTTGTTATTTAAAACAATATAAGAAACACAAACCATATTAACTTGATCTAACATAATTTTTTATACATAAAAAAACAAAAAAGAAAAGCAAATTAAACACGCATACACAATCTAATAAGAATATCAACCTATAGGTAACCTAGCTTGAATTATTATTTTTGGACCGATCCGCTGGTCCACTTAAAGTGGAACGAACTCACATTTTTAGTTCATTTTTCAAAAATAGATTAGCTCTTTTTTTTGGGGGGGGGGGGAGGGTTGGACTAGTTCGGTCAATTTTAGATGGACTGGTCTACCTTATCATCTTTAACCTTAAAAATATCAATATCCTAAAAACAAAATAAAATATACTGTACATAATATTTTTTAAGGTCTTTTATGATTTTCTTAATAAATATTTTAGTTTTTTATAGTTTTCTATCCAATATCCTAAAGAGCTAACAACATCCAAGTTTATGTCAACTTTCATATTTAGGCCTTATTTTGATTCCTTGAACAATAATGCCACCCGCTTTCCGACCATCATAATGCTTCTTGGTGTCGTATAGGCCTATCTCCACCTCCTTGTTCTCTGTGCTGCCGTTGAAAAAGACACCCATTTCGACCTCCATCCACCCATCGTCACTCTCCTTTGGATACTGGACTCCGAGTCCGAGCTTCCGCCATCTTCCTACTACCAAGTTCACGATTCTTGAATCTGTAACCTTTCCCATAACCCCAATGGACACCACAATGGGTATGTCCGTAAACCCGTAGGCACCATCACTGCTTACTTTAAACACAAGGTATGCCCCGTACAATGTATTTGGGGACAACTTCCCAGTTTTGATCCTTCCCAGGATTTTCAGCCAGGACACACTAACGATTTCAGCCACCTCCTCCGAATACCTGAGAAAAACAATGATAAAATAAATTAGATACACACATATAATTATGTTCAATAAGCGATTTTTTGTTGAATACATACATTGTTCGATTTCAGATTATTAATAATAATAAATAATAATAGATATGCTAAAAATAGCCTCTCTGCACTTCCTTTTAATAATTAATAATAATAAAGAAAATATCCAAAGATATAAAATTAATTTGATGGTTAAAAAATATTAAGTGTTAAAAGGAGAAATAGAAGAGGCAGTAGGTGCAAATTCCCCACTAAGATTCTAATATAAAACTAACCATCCCCTATTCTTTGATGCACATTTTTTAGTTTTGCCCTTTAACTAATACTAGAAACTACTTTTCAATTGCAACAATTATAATTAAAACTCTTCAATCATGAAAGTTATTTATATCTCTTAACCATGTTTTAATTTAAAAAATCAACTACATATACGAAATCAAGGCACGGAGTAATTAAACCAAATAAAAACATTGACACAATTGACTAATTAATTAGAAAACAAAAAATAATTACCTGACCCCTGGAACAGTCCACTCCCAAAACCTAGGAGTGTCTCCATCTCCCCAAAAAATTGTGAGACTTCTGGCAGAGAGGAAGTAGTCTTTTTTCCTCTTCAATTGTTTATCAAGTGCAAACTGCTCCCGTTCAGTGGAAGAAGACGTAAAAGCTACCCTTATTAGCGACGGAAAAATCCATCTCAAAGCTGAAATTACACTTATTATCATCACAGCAAAGACAGAAATCCACGTCAAGAACATTGACAGCGTGTTGTCAATTGCCTCCCTAGGGTCGAAGCGCTGTTTCTCAACATCCATAAGTATTCGCCTAACCTCAAGCAAGGTCTCCTTCTGATCCCTTGCCATCTGAGCTTGCATGTTGATGGCGAATATTTTCACGAGCTCGTCGGAAAACCGGTCCAGTTTGTCCTTGTAACAAGCCCTACTCACAAAGTTTAGCCACTGGATTTTCGAACACTTGGAAACAAGCTGTGTCCCCTCCTCCATCTTTCTGATCAACGATTGGAGTTCCTCCTTTGGAAGCCGCAACTCGTTGTTTAGCTGTTCCATCTCCTTGATCACCGAAGATATAGTTTCTAGAGTGTATTGGAGGTGCACCAAAGATGATTTGAAGTAAACCGTTTTGTTTTTAAATTCCCGAACGGTTCTCAGCAACTCTGTGAACACAGCTCCCGCTGCTGCTCCCACGGTTGCTTGTATTGCTTGATCCATGATATTCACAACAGATACACTCACAACGATGAAAACAAGATGAAGAAATTAACCTCTCTTTATAATAATAGATAGTCAGGTTAAACTTAATGTTAAAAAGGAAGTTTCTTGGAACTTCATTTCTATCTCGTTGACTTTACGAACTTGTAGCTAGCTAGGTAGTATACTTGTTCGTATTATTTACCGACTTGTATATATTTTAATTATTTATTTGATTTCCTGGACATCAATTTTATTACTATTCAAAGATTTACGATATATCAAATACGTTTTAAAAATTCAAATCAAAGTTGATGCAGACTTATTTAATATGTTAGATGGGATATCTTGTTCCACCCACCAATCCCTACGATTATTAATAATTATGAAATAATTACTTTTGCAGTTATTAAGTATATATATATATATATATTAAAAATTTACATTATCTTAAAATAATTTAAATAACAATTTATGATTAAATAATAATATAAAATTATTGTATTATCAGTATAAACATTATATATATATATATATATATATATATATATTCTGATCTAGATTAGTTGAAATTATCTTATTCACTTAATATATTAAAACGTGTCATTTTTAATGATATTATTGGTTTATATTTTTATGTAATCTATGAAATATTTTTTAATATTTGTATATAAATAACTTTATCTATTTTTTGGCTCGAGCCTATGAAATGTTAGCATATGTCTGTTAATGAGTAGTGCAACATGTATAATTTGCCACCAAGGTTGAAGAGCATCTTTAATGGGTTCTTGTATCCACCAGATTAATTATTATTCTTATTCAAGAGTTTTCCATGATAGATGTTGGATTCTAGGAGAAAAACTCCCAAAAACGGCTCGTTTTTTTAAAAAATATTATTGTTTTTTTGCAAATAAAATCTAAGAACCAGTAGAACCAAAATGATAAAATTCTTACATCAAGCATAATGGGACTCATAAAAATATCCAAGAACTTAAAATAATTTTTTCTACTAAAGATGTTCTAAGAATCTCAATATTTTTCCACTTAAGAAACATAACTATCAAATCAATATAATATGAAATGATTTCAATCTTTATTGATTCACTTGCGACAAGCTATATGCACAGGTGACTTGTAAAAATGAATAAAATATGATTCATTAATATTATAAATATTTAAAATTTCAACATTTGGAGTCCTAATATTAGCATTATTTAAAGTCAAACCAAAAAACTTTAAATTTTTTTAATCAATTTTTATCAATTCAATTTTGTTTTGATCGGATTTATAGATCTAAATCCATAACTCAATCCGTAAATAAACGATTTTTATTGATTCAGTTTAATTTTGACTCAAATATATAAATAATTCAACCCAAATTATTCGGATTGATTTAAATCAATTCCAATTTATGAATTATTCATACCCGTAAACACCCATAATTCGAAGCTAGCTATTTTGTTGAGATAGAAATATAATGTAACCGTGGAATTGCTTTCTTTCTATGTATAAGTTTTTGGATGTTAGGTAGCTTTTGGTAACATTTAATACAAATCATTTTGTCGGGAAAAAAAAAACTAAAAACTACGGTAGACTAAATGCAATATACAAAGAATAAAATTGAATTACTATATTATCATAAATAGTAGAGGATAAGAAGTAACGAAAATTGTAAAGATAAACATGCATTAAAAATTATATATATGAAACTAAAATTAATATACATATAAATATATATAACAAGACAATTTTTAATATATATATATATATAACATTTTTGGTTAGCATAATAGAAATGCGAGTACAATAAAAACCAAAAACATAATAGGAGCTTGACAAACCAAAATCATAATATGGGCTTGACAACACCTATTGCTAATATACAATAAAGACAATAAAGTTTTAAACTAAAACCTATATTGTCCAAATATGATAAAATTATACATGATTATCATGACATGATCATTGTACACGTGAACACTTTTATATAAACGGACATATATTTTTTATATAAAAATATAAAAATTAATTTATATGAGGAGATTAAGTGATTCAGAGGATCCATGCATTTGGTTAGTTTATATGAGGAGATTACCAAACATAGTTAAAATAAACGGACATATATTTTTTATATAAAAATTACTTTCTACATCATATTGATTGTATAAATGTAAAACATTGATAAATTTACATATTTTAATTAACACATACTCTACATATTAATGTAGAAAGATATTGTTTTACATCAATTTTAAAACTTTTGTTTAAAGTGTATGATTTTTAACAATATTAAGTTTAACATCAATTCAAAATTATTGTTAATTAAAATCATTATTAAGTCATTTTTTAAGTAATGATTTATGATAATACAACAATATATTAGTCTAGATTGATCCGAATTTCTTCATCATTACAAATATGTTAGTCCCCCAAACTCTATGTTGGGTCAATAACCATAAATACAAAATAAAAATAAATTAAACATGATTAATATATAAAATACTAAAAGTATATATAAATTAAAAACAATACTTAATCAGATGGAGATTAACAGGCCTTTTTTTTTCTTATATTTTTTGAGCCTAATCTAGCCTATTGGGTAGAGCCAAATAGTTTATTTGCCATAAATTTTAAGTTCCCAACCTGTAACGATCCAGTGTCACTATTAATTACTTAATTTATACTGACATAATGTATACGATCCATTTTATAAGAAAACTCTTCATTAATTTGCATATAAAAATGTGTTAATTTTTTTGTAAGTTATGCAACCACTATCCAACTATGAAACAAAGATACACCAGCATGAGATACATTGTACATACAACACAAAGCGTGGAAAGCATAAATATCCACGCCTTATGGCACTACTACACCAACATACTCATCATACCCTAGTTGGTCGCATACTACACTAGACTATGCCTAACAAGAAGGAACAATTAATGGGTGGAGAGTTAGTAGGCCACTAAACACGAGTAGCTCCTCAATGGGGACGAGAACCCTGACTAAGTTGGCAGCAATACTCGAACCACGTACCTTGGGGGCTGCAGGGACGTTTAAAGTTAAGATGGATGGTTCTTACTATGTTGTCTTTCCACTGGGTTGGTCCGCTGTAGCTTTTCATTCGTTCTCCCCATCATAAATGTGACTAGAAAGTATCACTCTATTAGTTATTAAGATTTTTCCTAATGTGTTTAATTCGTAAATTCATGTTAAATGATTTTTTAACTAATATTCACGTATTAACATGTAATGAACCTATAATAAATGTTTGTTTTTGGTATTTTAAACAATATAAGAAACACAAACCATATTAATTTGATCTAACATAACTTTTTATACATCAGAAAACTAAAATAAGCAAAGCAAATTAACTAAACACGCGTACACAATCTAATAAGAATCTCAGCCTGCGCTGCATCTGCTAAAAGAGACAAAGACAGTTGAGTGGGCAATGTTGCCAAACCAGAAATGAATTGTCACTAGCTTGAGGCTCCAAACTTGATTAGCAAGCCAATTTGCACAGACGTTGGCTTCACGAAGAGTATGATGAAGCCGAATTCTCCATTAATCTTGCTCCACCAGCAACTTGATTAATTAAGTTGATGAGGGTAGCATGAGGGTGAAACTTGCTGGTTTCTTCCAAGATGAGTTTTAAGAGCCACTGTAGAATCATACTCACATACTACATCCCTAAGCCTAGATTCCAGACATGACAGAGACCATGAAAGATGGCAAGGAGTTCACAGCCTTGAGATTGATACACAATCCAGTCCACATGATCCTGGTGAAATTTATTTCAACTTTCATATTTAGGCCTTATTTTGATTCCTCGAACGATAATGCCACCCGCTTTTCGACCAAATTGATTCTTGATGTCGTATAGACCTATCTCCACCTCCTTGTTCTCTCCGTTGCCGTTGTAAAAGACACCCAATTCGACCTCCATCCACCCATCGTCACTCTCCTTCGGATACTGGACTCCGAGCTTCCGTCGTTTTCCTACTACCAAGTTCACAGTTCTTGAATCTGTATCCTCTCCGTTAACAATGGACACTTCAACGGGCATCTTCTTGAACCCGTAGGCACCATCACTGCTTTCTTTAAACACAAGGTATGCCCCGTACACTGTGTTTGGGCACAAGATCCCAGTTTTGATTCTTCCCTCGATTATCAGCGAGGACACACTAACGATTTCGACCACGTCCGAATACCTGGGTAAAACAATAATAAAACAAATTAAATACACATAATTATGTTGAACCAGCGATGTTTTGTTGAATACATGCATTGTTCGATTTCAGATTAATAATAATAGAAATGCTAACAATATCGTTTCTGCACTTTCTTTTAATAATTAATAATAATAAAGAAAATATCTAAAGATATAAAATTAATTTGATGGTTTAAAAAAAATTTAAGTGTTAAAGGAAGAAATAGAAGAGGCAGTAGGTTAAATTTGATGCAAATATTCTTTAGTTTTGCCCTTTAACTAATTCTAGAAACTACCTTTCAATTACAACAACTATCATAAAAAACTCTTCAATCATGAAAGTTATTTATATCTCTTAATCATATTTTTATTTAAAAAGATAAACTACATATACGAATTCAAGGCACGGAGTAATTAAACCAAATAAAAACATTGGCACAATTAACTAATTAATTAGAAAACAAGAAATAATTACCTGATCCCTGGATCAGTCCCCGCCCAATACCTAGGATTGTCTACCACCTCTCTCCCAGAAATTGAGAGACTCCCGGCAGAGAGCAAGTAAACTTTTTTCCTCTTCAATTGTTTATCAAGAGCAAACTGCTCCCGCTTAGTGGAAGAAGTAAAACCTAACCTTATTAGAGACAGAAAAATCCATCTCAAAGCAAAAATTACCCTTATTAGCTTCCCAGCAAAGACAGAAATCCACTTCAAGAGCATTAACAGCGTGTTGTCAATTGCCTCCCCGAGGTCAAAGCGCGGTTTCTCAAGAATCCTAAGTATTCTCCTAACCTTAAGCAAGGTCTCCTTCTGATCTCTTGCTATCTGAGCTTGCATATCGATGGCGAACATTTTCACGAGCTCGTCGGAAAACTGGTCCAGTTTGTCCTTGTAACAAGCCCTAGTCACAAAGTTTAGCCACCGGATTTTCGAACACTCGAAAACAAGCTGTGTCCCCTCCTCCATCTTTCTGATCAACGATTGGAGTTCCTCCTTCGGAAGCCGCAACTCGTTGTTTTGCTCTTCTATCTGCTTGATCACCGGAGATATAGCTACTAGAGTGGATTGGAGGTACACCAAAGATGATTTAAAGCAAACCGTTTTGTTTTTAAATTCCAAAACGGTTCTCAGCAACTCGCTGAACACAGCTCCCACTGTTGCTCCCACGGTTGCTTCTATTAGTAGTGCCATGATATTCACAACGGAAACACCCACAACGATGAAAACAAGATGAAGAAATGAACCTCTCTTTATAATAATATATAGTCAGGTTAAACGTAACGTTATAAAGGAAGTTTCTTGGAACTTCATTTCTATCTAGCTTGTTGACTTTAATTACGAACTTGTAGTTAACTAGGCTATACTTGTTTGTATTATTTACAGACTTGTATATATTTTAATTATTTATTTAATTTCCTGAACAGTTACTTGACATCAATTTTATTACTATTCAAAGATTTATGATATATCAAATAAGTTTTTAAAATTCAAATTAAAGTTGATGCAGACTTATTTAATATTGTTAGATGCGATATCTGGTTTCACCCACCAACCCCTAGGATAATTATATATATATATATATATATATATAAAAGTTTTACATAATTATCTAATTACAATCCATTATCTATGTAATAAATTTGTTAATTTTTTAAATAATTATCTCAAAATAATTCAAACGATAATATGTAATTGGATGAATAGTTTTACATTATTACTATATAAACATTAAATTCTCTCTCCGTACATATACTCTGATCAAGATTGGTTGAAATTATCTAATTTGCTTAACATATTAAAACATGTCATTTTTTAATGATATTATTGGTCTATATTTTATCTAATATATTTAATATTTTTATATAAATAACTTGTATCTATTATTTCGCTCTAGTCTATGAAAAGTCATCAAAGGTCTATGAATGAGTAACACAACATGTAGAGTTTACCAAAGGCCTAAGAGTATCTTTAATGGGGTTCTTGTGTCCACCATATCTACAATTATTTTTGCTCAAGAGTTTTTCATTATGGAGGTTGGATTTTAGGAAAAGAACTCCCAAAAATTTCTCTTTTTTTAAAAATATTATTGTTTTTCTATGCAAGTAAAATCTAAGAATCCAAATTGGCTTCGACCATTAGAGAAAAAAATGATAGAAGTTCTTACATTTTATGTAACATCATGGGACCCACAAAAAATTATCGAATAATTCAAAATTGATTCTCCAACTAAAGATGCTCTAAAAATCTCAATATTAATTTTTCCACTTAAGAAACATAACTATCAAATCAATATAATATGAAACAAGTGTAATCTTTATTGATTCACTTGAGACAAGCTATATTGTATAACCTGCCTCCTTAGGTCAAATGAGAAATTTTTATCCATGCAAAGCATGTCCCCCTGCTAATGTTGTTAAAATGTAGTGTCAATGCAGAAACGGTGAGGGTGAGCAAAAACATAAAAACGTGAAACGTAAACGAAACGTAAGAGTTTACTACATACTAAAATAAGCCCCAAAAAATATGAAAACTGCATAAAGCAAAAATAGGGGTGCAAAAAGCAACTTGTCTGGCCCAAAAACATAAGTGCACACTTTCTTCCTTGTTTTGTGTTCACTCAAAACAACAGGGTTTTGCAGCTACACCACCCTTTTCTCTTTCTCTCTCGTGACCTCTCATTTCATTCTCTTCCTATTGAATCTCTTTACAACACTCACATCACAGCAGTAATGGGCGCTTCTCTGCACCCCAAGGAGGCCAACCTGAAGCTTATTCTCTACAACACTCACAACTAGGAAGACCAAGCAGCAGATGACGGAGACGGAGGTCGGAGAAGGAAGATGAAGATGACGGAGCACGAGAGCAGGAAGACCAGCGCACCGCACCAAGGAGAAACTTAGCACCGTTGGTTTGTAAAAATTCCTATCTTTACGCGTTTAAAACCTTTTTTTTTTTTAAAAAACTGAGTCAACTCGGTAAACTCGTCGAGTCAACCGAGTTTACCGAGTTGACTCGTCGTTTCAACCAAGTCGACTAATTTTCCATTTTAACCACCGTTTTAACACGTTTTTTGGCTCAAAAACGTTAAAACAAACGTTTTGACTGAGTTAGCACTACGTTTTAACAACACTACCCCCTGCAATTTTAACAAGTCAAAGTCTTTATGTTGGATCAAAATGCTCCATCCCGCAAATGTTGTTGTGCTATTAAGTTTATGTTAGTTGTCCCTTCATGAATATGACTAACTGTCGTACCGTAAACAATCCGTTAATTCCTTATTTTGCAAAAATAGTCGGATTATTGTCAATCACCCATAAGGTGATCTACCTCTAGTTCTGCTACATTTCTTGGTCCAAATTTGATTTCTTGGTAGTCTCGAAAGCAGAAAGTTACAGCCAAGTCTAGCACTGAAGTTGAATAACAGAGCTTAGCTCAAACTTCTACAAAACTTACTTGGATACTTGCTCTTCTCACTAAATTACATGTTTTTTTCACAACTCTTGCTTTGTTTTGTGACAACCAAAGTGAAGTATGCATTGCTCATAACCCAGTTTTTCATAGTAACACAAAGCATATGAAAATTGATGTTTTCTTTGTTAGGGAGAAAGTTCTGACTAAAGAGCTATCAATTGTGCACATTCAAGCTCTAGACCAATGGGCTGATGTGCTAACCAAGCCCCTCTCATCAACAAGATTTGAGTTTCTCAAAAGCAAACTCAATATGAAAAATTTTTCTTCTAAAAACTCTTCCACTTAAATTTGAGGGGGGATATTAGAATGTGTATTATACAAACTGTACATAAAGTTTGTAATATATGTACAGCTGTTAGTTAGTTATTATTGTTAGTAGTTTTTCTGTTAGATATGGTTAGTTTCATTCAACGAATATTTTCAAAGAATAAACAGTATTCATTTCTTTTTTTGTCTTCAGTTCTCACTTCCTCTAAAAGTTAGACCAATCAGATGAATCATAGGATCCATACATTTGGTAAGTTTATATGAGGAGATTACCAAACACTAGTTAAAAATAAACGGACATATATTTATTTTATTTTTTTTATAAAAAAACTACTTTCTACATTGACTGTATAGATATAGAACATTGACAAATTTACATATTTTAACACATATACTACATTAATTTTAGGCAAAACTAATATAAAAGAATGTTTTTTTTACATCAATTTAAAAACTTTTGTTAAAAGTGTTTGACTTTTAACTATATTAATTTTAACATCAATTCAAAATTATTGTTAGAATCATTATTGTAAGTGTTTTTTTAAGTAATGATTTATGATAATACAACAATATATTGGTCTAGATTGGTTCCAATTTCTTCAACATTACAAATTTGTTAGTCCTCCAAACTCTATGTTGGGCCAACAACCATAAATACAAAATAAAAATAAATAAAACATATTTAATATATAAAATACTAAAAAATATATAAATTAAAAAAATAGTTAATCAGATGGAGATAAGGCTTTTTTTTTCTTACATTTTTTTGAGCCTAATCTAGCCCATTGGGTAGAGCCAAATAAGCCTAGTTTTATTTGCTATAAATTTTAAGTTCCCAACCTGTAACGATCCAGTGTCACTATTAATTGATACTAACATAATGTATACGATCCATTTTGTAAGAAAACTCTTCATTAATTTGCTTATAAAAATGTGTTAACTTTTTGTAAGTTATGCAACCACTATCCACCTATGAAACAAAGATACGCCACCATGAGATACATTGTACATACAACACAAAGCGTCGAAAGCATAAATATCCACGCATTATGGCACTACTACACCACATACTCATCATACCCTAGTTGGTCGCATACTACACTAGACTATGCCTAAGAAGAAAGAACAATTAATGGGTGGAGTGTTAGTAGGCGACTAAGCACGAGTAGCTCCTCAATGGGGACGAGATCCCTGGCTAAGTTGGCAGCAATACTCGAACCACCTTGGTGGCTGTAGGGGTGTTTAAAGTTAAGATGGATGGTTCTTATTATGTTGTCTAGGGGTGTTGTTGTCTTTCCACTGGGTTGGTCCGATGTAGCTTTTCATTCATTTTCCCCATCATAAATGTGACTAGAAAGTACCACTCGGGGCATTTTTAAAAATAATACAATTTAATTATTTAATTTGAAAAAGGGGGCAAAATTAAGAAAATTTGACAAAATGGGGCAGTGAAACACGCCCATCTGGGGCGTGTTTAACCACGCCCAGATGGGGCGTGTTTCACCTGGTGGCACCACGTGGCAGGCAATGGTGGATCCTAGGGTTTCCGCAGCGTTTTCGTAAATTACGGAAGCTCGTAACTTTTGACTGGAACATCCGATTGACGCGAAACCGGTGGCCACGCACTCGAAATTGAGAGGAGAATGTCTGGACAAGTTCCCGAAGGGTTTATGTTTTAGGGCTTCAGATTTTGGATTTTGGGTATCGAATTTAGGGTTTAGGATCTAGAGTTTAAGGTTTAGGGTTTCAGATTTAGGTTGATGGATTTCAGATTAGGTTAGGGGTTTACGTTGTGATTAGGGTTGCAGATTTTGGATTTTGGGTATCGAATTTAGGGTTTAGGATCTAGGGTTTAGGGGCAAAAAATTTAAAAAAATACAATTTAATTTTTTAATTAGGAAAAGGGTGCAAATGAAGCAATATTTAGGCATTTGGGGTAATGCGATGTATGTTTAGGGTTGACAATGTGATTAGGGTTTATGGATTGTCTGTACAAACTTAGGGTTTATGGGTGCCGGATTAGGGTCCAGGGGTTATGTTGTGATTAGGGTTTAAGCCCTGGGGTAGTGATTAGGGTGTACGTAATTCGGGTTTAGGGTTTACATTGCAAGATATTCTTTGCTTATGTAATTACTCCTCTCAATTTCGAGTATTCTGACATAGAATACGTCTTCATCGGACATTGCTACGAGAAATTACGATTTAGGGTATCAAATTT
>PYAF01001347.1:36991-56278 GCA_007407185.1 Glycine tomentella | reverse complement strand
AACAGAAGCAAAGTGAAGAGATAAAATCAAAGAAAATTGCAGCTAAGGAAGTGCTTGCCAAGGCAAAACTTGAATTGGAAAACTAATTACTCAATATTAGTGAAGTGTATGTAACACTCATTAGGTTGTTCACTGGCATAAACCCTAAACCGGAATCCATAACCCCTAAGTCTGTAACCGAAGAACTAAACCCGAATCAGAAACCTACCTCCCATAACAGAGTAACCCCAACAAACCTTCATATCCTCCAATGTTATAGTTGCTTCTCCCCAACGAATTTATATTATTATCGTTGTTGTTATTATTACTATTATTGTTGTTGTTGTTGTTTTTGAGCATATGATGCCCTAAGTCCCCTAAGTCTGTAACCGACGACCTAAACCCTAATCACAACATCGGACCTAAACCCTAAACCCTAAACCCTAGGTCTGTTCCCAACGCCATAAACACTAATCACAATGTAAACCCCTAACCTAATCTGAAATCCACCAACCTAAATCTGAAACCCTAAACCCTAAACCCTAGATCATAAACCCTAAATTTGATACCCAAAATCCAAAATCTGAAACCCTAATCACAACGTAAACCCCTAACCTAAACTGAAATCCATCAACCTAAATATGAAACCCTAAACCCTAAATTCGATACCTAAAATCCAAAATCTGAAACCCTAAAACATAAACCCTTCGGGAACATGACCAGGCCTTCTCCTCTCAATTTCGAGCGCGTGACCATCGGTTTCGCGTCAATCGGACGTCCCAGTCAAAAGTTACGAGCTTCCGTAATTTACGAAAACATCGTGAAAACCCTAGGACACTGTTGCTGCTGCCACGTGGCGCCACTAGGTGAAACACGCCCCATCTGGGCGTGTTTAAACACGCCCCAGATGGGCGTGTTTCACTGCCCCATTTTGCCAAATTTTCTTAATTTTGCCCCCTTTTTCAAATTAAATAATTAAATTGTATTATTTTTAAAAATTTGCCAGTACTACTCTATTAGTTATTAATATTTTTCCCAATGTGTTTTATTAGTAAATTCATGTTAAATGATTTTTTAAGTAATATCTAACATGTAATGAACCTATAATAAATGTTTGTTTTTGTTATTTAAAACAATATAAGAAACACAAACCATATTAACTTGATCTAACATAATTTTTTATACATCAAAAAACTAAAAAAAGAAAAGCAAATTAAACACGCATACACAATCTAATAAGAATCTCAGCCTACAGGTAACTTAGCTTGAATTATTATTTTTGGATCGATCCGCTGGTCCACTTAAAGTGGAACGAACTAGCATTTCTAGTCCACTTTTTAAAAGTAGATTAGCTCTTTTTTTTTTTGGGGGGGGGGGGGGGGGGTGGACTAGTTCGGCCAATTTTAGATGGACTGGTCTACCTTATCATCTCTAATCTTAAAAATATCAATATCCTAAAAGCAAAATAAAATATACTGTACATAATATTTTTTAATGTCTTTTATGATTTTCTTAATAAATATTTTAGTTTTTTATAGTTTTCTATCCAATATCCTAAAGAGCTAACAACATCCAAGTTTATGTCAACTTTCATATTTAGGCCTTATTTTGATTCCTTGAACAATAATGCCACCCGCTTTCCGACCATCATAATGCTTCTTGGTGTCGTATAGGCCTATCTCCACCTCCTTGTTCTCTGCGCTGCCGTTGAAAAAGACACCCATTTCGACCTCCATCCACCCATCGTCACTCTCCTTTGGATACTGGACTCCGAGTCCGAGCTTCCGCCATCTTCCTACTACCAAGTTCACGATTCTTGAATCTGTAACCTTTCCCATAACCCCAATGGACACCACAATGGGTATGTCCGTAAACCCGTAGGCACCATCACTGCTTACTTTAAACACAAGGTATGCCCCGTACAATGTATTTGGGGACAACTTCCCAGTTTTGATCCTTCCCAGGATTTTCAGCCAGGACACACTAACGATTTCAGCCACCTCCTCCGAATACCTGAGTAAAACAATGATAAAATAAATTAGATACACACATATAATTATGTTCAATAAGCGATTTTTTGTTGAATACATACATTGTTCGATTTCAGATTATTAATAATAATAAATAATAATAGATATGCTAAAAATAGCCTCTCTGCACTTTCTTTTAATAATTAATAATAATAAAGAAAATATCCTAAGATATAAAATTAATTTGATGGTTAAAAAATATTGAGTGTTAAAAGGAGAAATAGAAGAGGCAGTAGGTGCAAATTCCCCACTAAGATTCTAATATAAAACTAACCATCCCCTATTCTTTGATGCACATTTTTTAGTTTTGCCCTTTAACTAATACTAGAAACTACTTTTCAATTGCAACAATTATAATTAAAACTCTTCAATCATGAAAGTCATTTATATCTCTTAATCATGCTTTTATTTAAAAAATCAACTACATATACGAAATCAAGGCACGGAGTAATTAAACCAAATAAAAACATTGACACAATTGACTAATTAATTAGAAAACAAAAAATAATTACCTGACCCCTGGAACAGTCCACTCCCAAAACCTAGGAGTGTCTCCGTCTCCCCAAAAAATTGAGACTCCTGGCAGAGAGGAAGTAGCCTTTTTCCCTCTTCAATTGTTTATCAAGTGCAAACTGCTCCCGTTTAGTGGAAGAAGACGTAAAAGCTACCCTTATTAGCGACTGAAAAATCCATCTCAAAGCAGAAATTACACTTATTAGCATCACAGCAAAGACAGAAATCCACGTCAAGAACATTGACAGCGTGTTGTCAATTGCCTCCCTAGGGTCGAAGCGCTGTTTCTCAACATCCATAAGTATTCGCCTAACCTCAAGCAAGGTCTCCTTCTGATCCCTTGCCATCTGAGCTTGCATGTTGATGGCGAATATTTTCACGAGCTCGTCGGAAAACCGGTCCAGTTTGTCCTTGTAACAAGCCCTACTCACAAAGTTTAGCCACTGGATTTTCGAACACTTGGAAACAAGCTCTGCCCCCTCCTCCATCTTTCTGATCAACGATTGGAGTTCCTCCTTTGGAAGCCGCAACTCGTTGTTTAGCTGTTCCATCTCCTTGATCACCGAAGATATAGTTTCTAGAGTGTATTGGAGGTGCACCAAAGATGATTTGAAGTAAACCGTTTTGTTTTTAAATTCCCGAACGGTTCTCAGCAACTCTGTGAACACAGCTCCCACTGCTGCTCCCACGGTTGCTTGTATTGCTTGATCCATGATATTCACAACAGAGACACTCACAACGATGAAAACAAGATGAAGAAATGAACCTCTCTTTATAATAATAGATAGCCAGTTTAAACTTAATGTCAAAAAGGAAGTTTCTTGGAACTTCATTTCTATCTCGTTGACTTTACGAACTTGTAGCTAGCTAGGTATACCTGTTCGTATTATTTACCGACTTGTATATATTTTAATTATTTATTTGATTTCATGTACATCAATATTATTACTATTCAAAAATTTATGATATATCAAATACGTTTTAAAAATTCAAATCAAAGTTGATGCAGACTTATTTAATATGTTAGATGGGATATCTTGTTCCACCCACCAATCCCTACGATTATTAATAATTATGAAATACGTACTTTTGTAGTTATTATGTATCTATCTATATATATATATTTTGTAAAGAAATTTACATAATTATTTAATTATAATTCATTATATATATGATAAGTTTATTAATTTTTAAAATAATTATCTTAAAATAATTTAAATAATAATTTATGATTAAATGATAATATAAAATTATTTTATATTATTAGTACATAAACATATTATATTATATATATATATATATATATTCTGATATAAGATTTTAACATATTAAAATGTGTCATTTTTAATGATATTATTTGTCTATATTCTTATGTAATCTATTAAATATTTTTTAATATTTGTATATAAATAAGTTTATCTATTATTTCGCTCGAGCCTATGAAATGTTAGCATATGTCTGTTAATGAGTAGTGCAACATGTATAATTTGTCAAAGGTCGAAGAGCATCTTTAATGGGTTCTTGTATCCACCAAATTAATTATTGCTTGTTTAAGAGTTTTCCATGATAGAGATGTTGGATTCTAGGAGAAGAACTTCCAAAAGTCGCTTGTTTTTTTTTTTTAAAAATATTGTTTTTTTGCAACTAAAATCTAAGAACCAGTAGAACTAAAATGATAAAAATTCTTACATCTTATGTAATATCATGGGACTCACAAAAATGATCCAAGAACTCAAAATAGGTTTTTCTATTAAAGATGTTTTAAGAATCTAAATATTTTTCTGCTTAAGAAACATAACTATCAAATCAATATAATATGAAATGAGTTCAATCTTTATTAATTCACTTGCAACAAGCTATATGCACAACTGACTCGTAGAAATAAATAAAATATGATTCATTAATATTATAAATATTTACAATTTTAACATTTGGAATTCCAATATTAACATTATTTAAAGTCAAACCAAAAAACTTTAAATTTTTTTTATCAATTTTTATCAATTTAATTTGATTTTAATCGGATCTATAAATCTAAACTCGTAACTCAATCCGTAAATGAACGGTTTTGATCAATTCAATTTAATTTTAACTTAAATATATAAATAAATCTAAACTATTTGGATTGATTTAAATCAATTCGAGTTTACGAATTATTCATACACGTAAATACTCCTAATTTGAAGCTAGCTATTTTGTTGAGATAGAAATATAATGTAACCGTGGAATTGCTTTCTTTCTGTCACTGGTGTATATGTTTTTGGATGCATGTTAGGTACCTTTTGGTACCATTTAATACAAATCATTTTGTTGGAAAAAAGAAAACTAAAAACTACGGTAGACTAAATGCAATATACAAATAATAAAATTGAATTACTATATTATCATAAATAGTAGAGGATAAGAAGTAACGAAAATTGTAAAGATAAACATGCATTAAAAATTATATGAAACTAAAATTAATATACATATAAATATATATAACAAGAGAATTTTTTAATATATATATAACATCTTTAGTTAGCATAATAGAAATGCGAGTACAATAAAAACCAAAAACATAATAGGGGCTTGACAACACCTATTGCTAATATACAATAAAGACAATAAAGTTTGAAACTAAAACCTTATCTGTATGGTCAATATGGTAAAATTATACATGGTCATCGTGACAGGATTATTGTACACGTGGACACTCTCCACTGGAAGTATTGTTACATTAATAGTGTTGATTCATTCTCTAAGTGTCAATTTGGAAATCCGTGTTTGTCCTCTATAGTAGTCTTGCTAGAGGAGCACAAACACAGTCTACTATAGGAGTCTGTATCCTCACATATTATCTATAAGTTGTTACTTATCTGCAAGTAACAGTATATCAATAAGGTGCACATTATTTTTTATTTGAATTAAGATAACTGTTTACTATTATATATTATTATCTCGTCAACATATTATCAAAAAACAAAGGTTCAAATTCCATACTTCACACTATAAATACAATCTTACATGTTCCCTTTAATTAACTCAATTCTCACTTCACTTATACTCTTATTCTTATGAAATAACACTTAGTCATTCTCTTATGATTGATGTATTTATTTGAATATTATAACAGAAGAAATTTTCAGATTTTTGGTAAAAAATTATCTAAACTATACAAATCTCCCTAATAAATCATGCGAATATTAGAACAGAAGAAATTTAATAAGTTTAATAACTATAGCAACAATAGAAGCAGCTTTAGCTAATGCCGCGATCACCCAAACAGAAAACTTTTCATCATTGAAGTATTCTATTTCACTAACCCTAAGCAAGATCTCAAGTTGATCAAGTGCAATAAGATCTAGCATTTCAATATTGCAAAACCTCTCAATTGAGTCAGCAAGATGTTTTAGTTTTCCACAGTAAGTAATTTTAAGCAGCTACACGGACTTGAAGGGAGGTTTCTTGGAAACTTCATTGCCATTAATTTGCAGGTTCACTCGTATTATCTTATGTGTGCGCCCTTATATTATTATTTTTCTAAAAATTTTCCTCTAGCATTATCTTACGTGCCCTTGTGTCATTTTTTATATAATTATATCTCCCGCCATGTTTACCGCTACATGTTTTCTACCATGTTATTTGAATTTCATTAAAAATCATAAGAAGCAAGTTTGAATTTTTCAGTGAAATTTACTTAGGCTTAGTTAGACAAACCCTATTTAAAAGCTATATTATTACTTTACTTATTAGATACGTACGGTGTTTATCCGAACCAAATCAATTAGTTTGGTTTGACTTTTTAGTTAAATCAAGTCTGGCATAAACCAAATCGAGCTAACCCTAGGTTAGTTCTTTTAAATGTCGGGTTGACGCGCTTTAAACTTGAGGACCCGTTCTGCAAACCGAAGTACCTTATTATTTAAAGAGTATCTAACATTTTTTTACATTATTGTTGAATCAATTTTATATGATTTTTTTATTATAAAATATATAAACTCAATTTACTTAATAAGATTTATATCAAATTCATGAAGGTAAAAGTAATATTTTTATCTTTTAATGTAAGGCTTGATTTCACTTTCGTCCTTTAACTATTTTTTTTATTTAATTTATTTCAGTGATCATTTAATATTTATGGGTTCTTCCTTATGGAATCTTGTTTTTCCTATAGTTTTCGGTTATTTATTCGAAAATTGAGAGGGGATCATCACCTCCAAATATTTCCTCCCATTAGCAAAAATTTCCAAACAATTATCTTCCTTCTAAAAATTTTGTAAGGTACCTCCACTAAACTCAAATATTCTATCAAACTTCATTTTCTTTGAAAAAAAATGTTGTCCAATTCAAGATACTTCAATATAAAATATTTAGTCGCTAGAAAGAGAAAAAAAAATGAATAAAAAGAAGGGAAAATATTTATTTTTCTTAATGTACTTCATGCTACTTATTTGTTGGCAACCATTATGGGCTTACTTGGACACCTGTGGCACTTCCAAGGGAAGTCCATAAGTAATCTATTCTACTGGCCAGAGAACCACACCAATCATATACCATATCATCACAGTGTACATCATATACATGTTCTCAATAAAAACAGTAACACATAATTTCAATACACATGCAACATGACATACAATAACCATTACTCTCTCGGAGTTTGGTGGAACACAATCAGTGGGAAACACTCCCAAGAACAAAGAGCTTACCTGCTCTCAGCGCTACACCGGCTCTCCCAGCTTCGTGGTCACAACCACCCGTAGTTCCGTATCACGCCTTACATGAAGGCATACAAACAATCAATAACGGTTCTCAACCGTTAGAATGAAAGAAATACCATTCCTTTCCATTTAAACCTCTTTATCCTCTATCTTAAGGTTGTCAAAACTAATCACCTAAAAGACAACTCACAGACCCTCAACAAGATCTATCTCAGCCTAACCAAGGCACTAGAGTCTCCCAAAGACTCTGCATCAACCAATTCAGAGAATTCCATACTATACAAGCCAAAACTCAAGGATTAACAATATGGCTAAAACGGTTACTTCAACACTCCTGAGCACATATTGTACAATCATCAAGGCTCATGCATTCCATAACATCACCAATATAACCAACATTCTTCCTACACATGCATGTCTCAGAGCCAAAATCCAAGGTCCATAAAAATCATGTTTCAAGGCTAATCCTTCATCACAACAACCTCCTGAGCATACTTTTCTAAAGGATCCAAGCCTTATTCCAGCTCTAACTCAAATGGGTCACTATTCACCTCAAGAACAAATTCTAAAATAAATGGTAGAATTTGTGTTTCTTACCTCTAAAACGCAAGGAAGGCTCGTGGTCAACTTCTCCAAGCTTAGGTGTCCGCAAATCGCCTCCTTTCCCCTCAAAATCGGAGTTTTGAGAAGTTCTCTAAAGAAAACGATCTCTCCGTTTGATGGTTTTTAGGAAAAAGTGATGAAGGATTCTAGCTCATAGGGTGATTCCATACAAGTTTCCTGTTGAAAGGGAAGTGTTTTGATGAAGATTGTAGAAGATATGGAGCTTTCCAAGCTCTTTAATGGTGGAAACTGAGTGGGAGGAAGAAGAAAGGCTGTTTGGCCTTCAAAATCGCGTAAATGGCCTTTTATATTGGCCCAAAACGTACACTGGCACTGATCGCGCCACTTCTGGCGCTGATCGCGCCAAATTCCAAAGAAAATAAGCTTTCTGGAGCAGTTCTGGCGATAACCACACCACTTTGGCACTATCCACGCCAAAATCCAGAGAAAACATATTTTCTAGAGCACTTCTGGCGCTAACTGTCTGGTGCTATCCGCGCCAGAATATTTTAATAGTTTTTTTTAGCCTTTGGGGTATTATATTCTCCCCATCTTTTTAAGAATTTTGTCCATAAAATTCGAATTCATACCTGTCAAGCAACTCAAGGTGCAGCTGTAAAAGCTCTTGCTCTCGCTCCCAAGTCGCCTCCTCAGGTGTCCTCCCTTCCCATTTTACCTTGAGTATAGGAATGGTCCTACTCCGAATCTTCTTCTCCATCCTGTCAAGAATCTGCACTGATTGTGTAGGGTAAGTCAGATTCTCCCTAATCTGAATGATGTCAGATTCCACCATGTGTGACGGATCTGCCACATATCTCCTCAACTGTGACACGTGGAAAACGTCATGTAGCCCTGACAACTGGGGAGGTAAAGCTAGCCTATAGGCCACTGGTCCTACTCTTTGGAGGATCTGGTAAGGACCAATGAACCTAGGACTGAGCTTCCTCACGCCCAACGCTCGTCCTACACCCGTGACAGGAGACAGCCTCAGAAACAAATCATCGCCCTCATCAAACTGCAACAGCCTGTGTTTTTGATCATAGTAGCTCTTTTGCCGACTATGAGCTCTCAACAATTTATCTCTGATCAACCGGATCTTCTGTGTTTATGAGGTGTATTGCTCATAATGATGGTTGCCCATGGAGGGTTAGGGTAATTAAATCGGCGTTCGGTGAGAAGTGGATTGTTTCAAGATGGGGTGGCAAACACAATTGCCTTAATGACCATATTTCACATGGCCATAGACAGCTTGATGCTGATGTTATTGCTTCAATTGTAGTAGGTACATTTGTTTAAAATTTCCTCTATATGTGTTGAATAATGGTTAAATTTAATGTGAATGTTACTTTTGCATTGTTAGGAATGATCAAGGAGGAACCGTCTGTGTCGATTGCATTGGTTCGAGAAAGGATCACCTATACATTTGGATTTAGAATTTCATATTGTAAGGCCTGGTTTGCGAAGCAGAAAGCAATGGCAATGATTTACAGGAATTGGGAAGAATCATATGCATTTTTGCCCAAGTGGTGTGGCTACATGCTTCGTTTTCCACCAGATTCTTTTTATGATATTCAAACCAATGATTATTTTGTGGCAAATCGACTGGTACGGGGAAAACATGTGTTTCATTATATGTTCTGGACTTTCGAATAGTGTTGCCAGGCATTTAATTTTTACAAACCAATGATTCAGATTGATGGCACTCATTTGTATGGGAAGTATACAGGGAAATTGTTGATTGCCACGACCCAGGATGACAATAACGAATGTCTGCCACTGGTATTTGCCATAGTTGAGGGGGAGACCTTGGAAGCTTGGTAATACTTTCTTGCTAACATTCATTTCCACGTTACTCAAAGGCAAAACATTTGTCTCATTTCAGATAGGCACCAAAGCATACTATCTGTTGTGACGAATCATGCTGGTTGGTAACCCCTTTCTGCTCATCACGTGTTTTGCCTTCGTCATATTGCTAGTAATTTTAATCAAAAGTTCAGAAATCAACACTTGAAGAAGACGCTGATGAATTTTTTAGGTATGGTTAACAATTGTGTGAACATATTAAATGGATATATCCGTAACTCGATTTGTGTTAGTGGGATGATTGTTTTGCAGGTTATACTCCCTGTATGATTGATTTTGAGGTGGTGTTAGCACGATTTCATGATAGCAGCCCTGAGGTTGCAAAATGGATTGATAGCATCCCCAAGGAAAAGTGGACACGTGCATATTATAATAACCCTGAGTCCCAGCGCGAACAGCGTGAGTTTTGGGCGCGAGCAGCACTGGATTCTGCAAAATTCTTCTGCAGAATTCTGCTGCATAACTATGGTGCTCTTGGCGCCAGGTTGGCGCGATCAGCGCCGTGGTTCTGAGTTGTGACGCTGTTGGCGCCAGTGTTTCTGGAGGTTGGCACCAGAGCTTCTGGAGGTTGGCGCTCTGGGGGCGGGGATGGTGCGGTTGGCGCCGTGGTCACTTGCAGTTGGCGCGATCAGCACGGCAGCTCTGACAGGACCACTATATAAAGTGGAGGTCGCAATTTCTGAGGAGAAAACTCTCTCTTCTCCTTCCTCCAGCACCCCACCTCCATTGTTGAAGCTCCAAGCTTCATTCCTCCGCCTTAGTTCACCATAATACGTCCCTTGATACACCAATCTTGTGGAAAACACTTGTAGAGCTTGAATCCATCCTCTTTCTTCCCTAAAAACTCCCAAATCAGAGAATCCCTTTCTCGAGGGAAGTTCGTGGAACTCGAGTTCGGCGAGGAACGGCGGCGATTCGTGGTTACCCAAGCTTGGGGAAGTCGTCCTTGGGCCTTCCTTGCCATCTTTGAGGTAAGAAACTCGAGATTCACCGTTTGATTTATGAGTTGGGGTTTTGGGTGAATAGTAACCCACTTGTGATAGAGCTAGTATTAGTCTTGGGTCCTTTGGGAACATGTGTTTAGAATGTTGTGAGGATGAAGGCTTAGCTCTCAATTGTTAGTTTGATGAACTTTGTTTTCTTGGCTCTTTGTGATGCATGTTAGTTGTTATGCTGAATTGCTTGGCTATGTTGTGACATGCAAGAATCGTTCAAGTCATGTCCTTGAGCTTTTGGGCTTGTGTAGAGCTTTAATCTCTTGATGTTGGCTTGCACCGAGTCTTGTGATGACTCAAGTGTCGTGTGGGCATGAGATAGACCACTGAGGGTCTATGGGATGGCTTGTGAGTGATAAGCCTTGATGAACCTCAAGATAGATGACCTTGTGGTTTTGGAAAGGATTGTGATTCCTTTCATTGAAGCGGTTGAGGACCGTGTTATGCTTTTATGCCTTGTGTGGCTGTATGGATGATTGATGTATGATTATGTGCCTTGTATAGGGCGTGACACCGTGAGTGTCAGTGGCATAGGCCACGGAGCAAGGGAAGAACTATAGAGTTCGGCTTTGCCAGGTAAGTTCTTGGTCCCTTGGGGATGTTTCCTACTTGCTTGTGCTCTACCATACTCCGAGGGAGTGATGGTTGCATTCATGACACATGCATTATTGGATATTGCATACTCATAATGATATATGCTTGTATCTGTGCTTGAGAAATGTATGATACCTGTTGTTAGATCTTCTTGCCAGTTAGATATATATGGACCTCCCTAGGAGTAGAGCGCACCTCCTAGTTTGGTTTGCTCATGGTTGATTGGATCCCAGGGTGATGATGATCCCTTAAGACCAAGAGATAGGTGTGTCCCGTCGCGGTTGATTGCCTATTCTCGGAGGTACCATATACGTGCGTCCATGCGTAAGGGGTAGCTCCCGATGGGATGGCATGGGTGTGAATTCCGGTTTCACACTAAGGTCGGTGTTGATGCGATCCACCGTACATAGAGCTAGATAGCTTATTTGTATTGTTATGAGGCCGGGAGGCCAGTTTGTTATGATGCCTAATGACTTGTGTCATGGAGAGTGAGCCAGGGTGGAGGAGATGCCTCCAAGGACCCTGAGCTTACGGAAATTTTATCTCACCCCGTGTGGGGCTTATGTTATTTCAGGTGATGCTTCTGGTAGAGAGGAGCGGTCTTAGGGCGGGAGGCTCCAGTAGAGACAGTGTTGCTTGGCTGTGAGTCAGCATGCGGAGAGCGTGGAGGCTCGACTTTTGATGTTTTGTACCCCTGTAGAGGGAAGACGTGTGTGTGTGCACATGTAGTCTTTTGACATGTATATGTTATGTATGCTTTCGTGTAAGGAAGGATCTTTGAGATCAAAAGCACTCGGATGCTTATTCTTTTGTGTAGACACTTTGAGTGTCAGACGTTGTATATTTTGTACATAACCAGTTCTGTTATGTAATTATGTTTCCTCCTGTGTATATCTTTGAGATATTTCTGTTATCTGCCTATGGTTGTAGTTTTATGATCTGGATCAGCAGAGGCAAGTGTTGCTTGCGATGATGTTTATATTCCATACATAATGAAATCAAGAAATATGGTTTTCGATTATGCTTCTGCAAAACGTTTTTAATTACAGTGATTAAGCGCTAATCTGATATAATCATAATGATAATACACCGGGTGCACACGGGGTGTTACACATATGATGTAGAGGGGAGGAGATTTGGCCATACGACAACAAACTTGTCTAAATCAGTCAACAGGGTGTTGAAGGGAGCAAGAAACATGTCTATCGCTGCTCTGGTGAAACACATGTACAGCAGATTGGTTGAATATTTTGTAACGAGGGGTCAGGCGGCTATTTCACAAGTAGAGACTTCGACGCGGCATTGCAAAAATATGGTTGATGCTATGAGGCATAACCAGACCGTTGCTACAGGCCACCATGTACGTACATATAATCTTGATCAAACACAATTTGAGGTGGAGGAGGGATGTGAGTGTAACACCCCGTGTGCACCCGGTGTATTAGCATTCATAATATCAGAATCGCGCTTAAAAACGTTATTTGAAAACTTTGCGGAAGCGATCAAACCGTATTTCTTAATTACGTTATGTATGGAATATAAAACACATCACCCACACACAATCATCAAGTAGCATAACAACATAATACACACCCCTGCTGATCCAGTTTAACGTAAGCATAGGCAGATAAACCAGAATATCTCACAGATATAATCAGGAGGAACATCCTTTCGTAACATCACCAAGTTCTGTACATATATATATATATATATATATATATATATATACATCAATATCAAACCACACCAATGGTTATACAAAAGAATAACTTCTCTCACATGAGGGTATACAAGACTATACAATCATATCAGGTGGGCATACACACCCAGCATCCCTCTACAGGGTACAAACAAACACCAAAACCAAAGTGAGCCAGTCAGCTCGGCTCCTGCAGTCCACAGCCATGCAATCAATGTCTCTACTGGGGCTTCCCTCACTGAGACCGCTCCTCTCTGCTAGAAACGTCACCTGTAACCACATAAACCCCACACGGGGTGAGATATACATCTCAGTAAGCTCAGGGTCCTTGGATGCATCTCCTCCACCCTGGCCCACTTTCCATGACACAAACAAAGGGCAATCACAATCATCCAAGCCTCTCGGCCCTCATAACAATATGAGCAAATCATCTTGCTCTATGTACGGTGGATCGCATCAACGCCAACCTCAGTGTGAGATCGAAACTTACACCCGTGCCATCCCATCGGGAGCTACCCCTTATGCATGAACGCACATATATGGTACCTCCGAGAATAGGTAATCAATCGCGACGGGACACACCTATCTCTTGGTCTTAAGGGATCATCATCACCCTGGGATCATCATCACCCACGAGCAAACCAAACTAGGAGGTGCGCTCTCCTCCTAGGGAGGTCCATATCTATCTTACTGGCCAGAAGATCTATCAACAGGTATCATACACTTTTCAAGCATAGATGCAGCATACATATCATTATGAGGATGTAACAACCAACAATGAGTGCATCATGAATGCAACCATCACTCCCTCAGAGTGTGGTGGAGCACAACAAGTGGGAAACATCCCCAAGGGACCAAGAACTTACCTGGCAAAGTCAAGCTTTGCAGTTCTTTCCCTGCTCGGTGGCCTATGCCACTGACACCCTCGGTGTCAAGCCCTAACAAGGCACATATGCACATATCAAAACCAATTCCATCATACAAACAAGCACAAGCATATCAAACAGTCTTCTAATTTAAGGTTCCTCATAGCCCAGCACACACTAGGCCTCTCACAGACCCTCAGAGGTCCATCACAGCTTAAAACAAGGCTTTAGAGTCACCACAGACTCAATGCAAGCCAAACATAGAGAGCTTTAAGCTCTGTACAACTCAATTTTTCAGATTTCCAAATATAGCTTGAACGGTCCTATTCACCCAAAACCTCAAATCACAAATTAATCTAAGAAACTCGAGCTTCTTACCTCAATGGAGACTAGAAAGGCTCGTGGACAACTTCTCCTAGCTCAGGTGTCCAAGACACACCAGACACTTAGCCACATACTCGGCTATGTCTCTCTTCATCCCTGGCCACCAGAAATTTCTCTTCTGGTCATGATACATCTTAGTGGCTCCTGGATGAATGCTGAACTGGCCCTTATGTGCCTCAGACAGGACAACGTCTATCAACTCGCCCTTAGGCACCACAATACGACCTTGGTACAACACTAAGTCGTGATCCTCCCAGGAGACATTCTGCTGGCCAATCATGGCCCTCATAGCCTCATCCTGTTTCTGGGCTTCTCGAATTCTCCTGATCAAATCATTATCCACTTTGGTCCTGCTCAACTCAAGACCACGAGCACCTTCTGTCACCATCAGGTGCATATCTCTGAATTGCTCTATCAACTTGCAGTCAGAGATCATCAAGCAGGCGACAGTCACATGCTTCCTGCTTAAGGCATCAGTAACCACATTCGCCTTGCCTGGATGGTATCTCAACTCAAAATCATAATCCTTGAGGAACTCCATCCATCTCCTCTGTCTCATATTCAACTCTTTCTAATCAAAGAGATACCTGAGACTCTTGTGGTCACTGAACACCACCAACTTAGCACCATATAGATAGTGCCTCCAGATCTTTAGAGCAAACACCACAGCTGCCAGCTCTAAGTCATGAGTAGGATAAGACTCCTCATGAGGTTTCAGTTGCCTGGAAGCATAGGCAACCACCTTCTTATCCTGCATCAGCACACATCCAAGCCCCCGCTTGGAAGCATCACAATATACCTCAAAGCTTCCTTCAGGGTCAGGAAGGGTCAACATTGGAGCTGTAGTCAACCGTTCCTTCAACTCCTGGAAACATTGCTCGCACTCATGGGTCCAAACAAACGGAACCCCCTTCCGCGTGAGCCGAGTCAGAGGTATCACCAACTGGGAAAATCCCTGAATAAACCTCCTGTAATAGCCCGCCAATCCCAGGAAACTCCAAATCTCAAATACGTCCTTGGGTCTCTCCCACAACATCACAGCCTCTATCTTGCTGGGATCAACTGATACACCAGCTGCTGAGATCACATGGCCAAGGAATTTCACTTCTGACAACCAAAACTTACACTTGGCCAACTTGGCATACAACTGCTTGTCCCTCAAAATCTGAAGAACAATCCTGAGATGCTCGGCATGCTCCGTCTTCGTCCTGGAGTAGATCAGTATGTCATCGATGAACACCACCACAAACTGATCTAGGAAAGGTCTGAATACCCTATTCATATAGTCCATGAACACTGCTGGGGCATTCGTCAGACCAAAGGGGATGACCTGATACTCAAAGTGACCATACCTAGATCGGAAGGCTGTCTTGGGTATGTCTGCAGGCTTGATCCGAATCTGATGATATCCGGATCTCAGGTCGATCTTAGAGAACACTCTGGCTCCCCTTAACTGATCTAACAGATCATCAATACGAGGTAGAGGATACTTATTCTTAATAGTAACCTTATTCAACTGCCTGTAATCCATGCATAATCTCATACTGCCGTCCTTCTTCTTCACAAAGATCACCGGTGCTCCCCAAGGTGAAACACTCGGTCTGATAAACTACTTGGACAGCAGGTCCTCCAACTGCACCTTCAGTTCTTCAACTCCAGAGGAGCCATGCGATAGGGTGCCACAAATATTGGTCCTACACCAGGAACCAAATCAATGGAGAACTCAATCTCTCTTTCTGGTGGTAGCTGAGTAATCTCTTCAGGAAACACATCCACAAACTCGCTCACCACCGGGATCTGCGACAGATCAACACTTGGCTTATCTTCAGTCACACACGAGAAGATATAGCCCAGAGCTCCTTCCCTAATGGTCTTGCGAGCTTGCAAGATTGATAAGAAAGAGGTGGAACTTGAACCAGCTCCATCAGAAGGCACAACAACCCTCTTCTGACAACAGTCTAGCATCACGCCATACTTGGCCAACCAATCCATACCCAGGATAATCTCAAGGGTAGGCATAGCTAGACAGTACAGATCAATTATATACTCTCTGCCCTCAAACTAGAACTGCACGTCTTTGCAACACGTGCTCACCTGACATCTCTCTCTAGATGTTGTGATCACCTCCATCGGAGGAGCAAAACTGAGCATAGGCAATTTAAGCCTATCAGCAATCACATCCTATACGAAGGAATGTGTAGCTCCAGAATCAAACAAAACTCTCACATCACAGTCATCGATCAGAAAAGTACCTCTGATCAAGTCTGGAGCTCTGGTTGCTTCCCTGGCATCAATGGTGTACACTCGTCCTGCTGTGGGTGCGGTCATCTCCACTGGAGCAGCCTGTGCCCGACCCTCTGCCTGTGGGCACTCTCAAGATATGTGGCCTGGCTTGCCACATCTGAAACAGATTATCTGACCTGAGGGGCACACTCCCCAGTGCTCCCTTCCACAGGCTGGACACTTCGGAGGTTGTCTCCTCCGAACTGAACCACTCTGCCCAGAGCCTTTCTTGAATCTATCAGATGGAGCAGAGATTCTCAACTCCTTGCCCTTACCCTTGCCGGGTGGGCCAGAACCGCTGGGCCTTCTCCCCTTTTGTCTGATTGAGGGAGTAGGTTGATTGCCTCTGTGTCTCTACAGCATATCTTCCACTTGGCGACACTGCCTCACCAAGGTGTCCATATCACGGGATCCACTGCCGACAACCCGCTCCTCTATACTCTCCCTAAGTCCCCTCTGGAACTTAGCAGCAAGGACATCAGCTTCATGCAAGGATCTCTGAAGTGAGCATATTTGGCCAGCTCATTAAACTTGGCCAAATACTCGTCCACTGTCATGCTTCCTTGGACGAGACTATCAAACTCTGCCTGCTTCTGCTCTCGGGCATCCCTGGGAAAGTACCTGTCCAGGAAGCAGGCCTCAAACGTCTGCCAGGTGATATCTTCTCCCCGGCCTCTCAGCAACGGGGTTGTGGTCGTCCACCACTCGTGGGCATCGCCCTGAAGCATATAGGTCGCATACAGCAACCTCTGGTGATCTGGACACTCCATCACCGTGAATATTTTCTCTGGAGCTTGCAGCCACCTTGCTGCAGCAACCGGATCATAACCACCAAGAAAGACTGGAGGGTCATGCTTACGAAAAGTGATAAGCATTTTCCCTCTGGCTGTTGTATCACTCTCAGCCTCAGCTTGGGACACCTGGTCCCCTCTCAGGTGGCTCCCACAAACCTGCTGGGGACTACCCTCGCCCTCATGTGCAGGAGGTGTGGAGGATACTCTGTCATCCCTCTTCAGGATCTTCACTTCCTCTAGCAACTCTTGATTAGTCTTCATCAAGACCTCATTCACCTCTCTGGTTGTAGCCATCTCACGCTGCATATCCTCCTGAATCTGCCTATTTGCAGCTATCTCTTGCTGCATGGCCGCCAGTGTAGCCGCTACTGGATCAGACTGGGCATTGGTCGCCCTACTGTTGTTTCTGGATCTCACCACGGCACTACACATGTACCTCAAACAGTGAGTTGATCAGGCCCACAATTAGTGTACCCACATGCAATGCTCATGTCAACACAAACAACAGTCAAAAGGAACACTCAAACACCATACATTGTTGATTCAAGTGAAGTCAAGCATCAAAGAATGAAGATCAAGCTTCAAAGTTTTGGAAATTCAAACATGCACAAAGGAAATGCCAAAAGGAATACTTGAAGAATCAACGTGTTATATTGTAAAAAGGAAGTATATGATCTGATAATCCAAATGTGCACTTTATGGATTAATCATTCATTTACGATCATTAGATTAAAAGGTTAATCAAAGACAGTTTGTATCTAAGGCACTTAAAAGGTTAAGTTTTTGGGAAAACACAGTTCTACTGAAGTAATCGATTACACATTTACTGGAATCGATTATTTTGTTCCTCGTGCCTTTGGATAACAAATCATGAACAGTGTAATCGATTACATATCGAATTAATCGATTACCTGAGCTTTGAATGAAAGATGAAGCTTTCTGTCTTAATCAATTACAGAAGTTGGTAATCGATTACATGCTGGTACATGCATAACTTAAAAATCATATTTCACTGGATTAATCGATTACATGGATTGATAATCGATTACATAGAACATTTAGAAAAACATGTCTGACTGGATTAATCGATTACATGGATTGATAATCGATTACATAGAACATTTAGAAAAACATGCCTGACTGGATTAATCGATTACATGGTTTGATAATCTATTGCATAGAACATTTAGAAAAACATGCCTGACTGGATTAATCGATTATATGGTTCGTTCTTGAAATCCAGGACTCACTATGAGCATTTTAATCGATTACTATCTTGAATTAATCGATTACAAATGATAAATAATCGATTACTGGAGCGTGTTTAATCAATTATTTTCAGTTAAATTCTGTTATAAAAGGAGCCTCTTGTGCTGAGGTAAAAAGGCTTTTGAGATTATTAACTTTTACGATCACTAAGGCATTCCTACATGTTCTGAACTCTCTTTAGTGAAATTCTTTCTAGTCTAAACACATTAGCTTCACAAAATTCATATGGGCTGTTGAATCAAGAAAGTGAAGTTCTATCATTCATTCAAGACATAAGGAAAGGATTGCATATGCTTGTGTGATAAGTCATTTCAACCTGAGTTTCATTCATTTTCATTCATTCATGGTTTATCAGGTGATATCCTTCCTTATTCTTTGTTGATGTAATCAATTCTTTGAATTCTTGTAAGGTTTTTGACTATTGTAAAAGGGATTTCTTTCAAGTATAGAGATAGTGTTTCTCTAGGATTTGCTGAGTAGTGTTCTTGGCAAAGGGTTTGGTCTCTAAGAGTCTAATAGGGTTTTAGACTTCTGAACTTCTTCTAGGGTTGAAGGAGAGAGGCTGGTGTAATTGCTTGTAAAGATAATTTTGCAATAGTGGAACTCTACTCTAGTGTTGAGTAGAAGAAACTGGATGTAGCCTCATAGGTTTTGAGGTGAACCAGTATAAATCACTTGTCTTGATTTATCTTTTGTATGTGTGATAATTCTT
>PYAF01001347.1:7284-17875 GCA_007407185.1 Glycine tomentella | reverse complement strand
TACCTGTTTAGTTTTGTATCTGCCTATTTTGTATATGGTTTATCTGGATCAGTATTAGTTGTGTTTTGCTTAAGTTTGTGTTTTAAATTTCATACATAATGTAATCAAGAAAAACGATTCTATCGCTTCCGCCACGCGTTTGATAACGCCGATAGCGCGCTTATGATACGATTAATGATAACACGTCCGGGGTGTTACAGGCAATTGTTTTGGTGTTGATGAACCTTCTTCAGCATTTGATTCAATTTTCTCATTGATAGACATCTTCTCCAATTGGATATTTTGCTCTGCATTTTCTGCATCATCATCACAAGCTTTTTCCTCTTTTGAGGAGTTAGATTCGTCACAAATTACATGGACAGATTCCTCAATGCACATGGTTCTTTTTTTGAAAGCTCTATATGCCTTGCTTTGTAATGAATATCCAAGAAAGATAGCTTCATCAGCTTTAGCATCAAACTTTCCTAGTGATTCCTTTCCATTGTTTAGTATAAAACACTTACAGCCAAAGGTTCTTAGGTGAGAAACATTGGACTTTCTTCCTTTATACAACTCATAAGGGGTTTTCTTTAAGATGGGTCTTATGAGTAGTCTATTTAAAGTATAACACACTGTATGAACAGCATCAGCCCAAAAATATTTTGGCAAATTTGTTTCATTTAGAAGTGTCCTAGCACCTTCCTCAAGTGATCTGCTTTTCCTCTCCACAACACCATTTTGTTGAGGTGTTCTTGGAGCTGAAAAGTTGTGGTTGATTCCATTTTCTTCACAAAATTTTTCAAAATCTTCATTTTGGAATTCTCCACCATGATCACTTCTAATTGAAACAATTTTACACTCTTTTTCATTTTGAATAGCTTTGGCTAATTTTCGAAAAGATTGGAAAACATCACTCTTGGATTTCAAAAACAAAGTCCAAGTGAATCTAAAGAAATCATCAACAATGACTAGTCCATAGTAATTGCCTCCTAAACTCATAGTTCTTGAAGGACCAAACAAATCCATGTGTAACAACTCAAGAGGTCTAGAGGTGGAAACAATGTTTTTACTTTGAAAAGATATTTTTGTTTGTTTCCCCTTTTGACAAGTATAACACAATTTGTCTTTCTCAAATTTGAGTTTAGGCAAACCAATAACTAAGTTCTTTTTGATAAGCTTGTTCATATGATGCATATTTATATGACTAGCTCTCCTATGCCACAGCCATGTTTCATCTATCTTACTTAATAAACATGATATCTTATGAAACAAAGCATGATCATTGGAGAGTAGATACACATTACCTTTCCTCTTGCCTATATGAATTACCTCATTACTCTTTGTTGTGAGATTTATTCGAATGTATACGGCAAGTGCACCGATCGTTAACAAGTAATAAAATGTAAGTAAAATATCGTTCTCCACAGGGATTGGAAGGATGTTCAGTAATGAGAAAGATTATGATTGAAACAAGAAACAGAGGAATACACAGAAGTTGTTGAATGATTGTATTGATTAAAAAGGAAAATTGAACAAAACAGTAAATTTAAAGTTGAAAGATTACCAATGAGAAATAATTGTGGTTGGATTCAATCCCTTATAAGCAGTACCTCCTTCAATTGACTGAATATTTTAACTTGAAGTTTACATAAGATAAATCTCTCCTATAGTTGTAGACACTAGATAACTAGCAATCTCACCCTTTAAATTGATCGAGAACCCTAACCTTCTAGCGATTCTGTCAAACTAAGAATTCAGAGAACAAATCTTATGGGTTCGTGTTATGTTTACTCGGAGAATAAGTCTTTTCTATTTTAGCTGATCCCTAATGTCTTAGTGAATCAACCCTTTAAACTGAGTTCATAACCTAATGTCTTAGCGAAACTAGTCAGTTCAAGCAATTAAAGAACATATTATAACCTCCGCACTCATGCATCCCTATGTCTAGGTGAAGAACAAGTGTTATTCTTAACAAGTCAGATGTTATAATTCCAACGTGTCCATTGCGAATCATAACTCTCAATACTCATTCAAAGTGATCAATTCTAAACAAGATTATATATAAGCACAGAAAGAATTAAAATAAACAAAACATATGCATTTAATACCAATCAATTTACAGAGGGAAACTCATAAGTTCATGGCCTTTCCACAATGAGATGATTAGCTAGCCATAGGCTTCAAGAACACCAAGCATAAGATGAATTCATAATTGTGCAGAAATTGGCTTCAAATCTTGATTCCTAGGGTTTGCACTGACTAAAGTTCTCTATGTTCTTCTCTCCTTCTGTCTAGGTCTCAGTGTATATCTAAAAGTCCAGAAAACTCCTATATATATCGAGTATTTTAATTATAGTAACAGAGCAAAACCTCCTTCCTAATTTCGAAACATATATCTATTAATTCAGGAAAGAAAAACGCAGCCACGCGACCCGCGCGCGCTACCACGCGAGTTGCGTGGATTGGCAGAAGAGATTGGCGCGTATCGTGTGAAGTGTGACGTGCCTCGCGTGAAGTGGCAGAAGGGAATTGCTTATTGCTTTGAGTCTTGACGCGACCCGCGTGATTACCAAGTTTGTCGCGTGAGAGAGCAGAGATGAAAAAGCTTAAACCTTGAAGTTTCCACACGACTCACTTGAATAACGGCGCTACCCGCGTGAATGGATAGAGAAGAATTCCTTAATCCTTAGGGTTCTGACGCGACCCACGTGGATTCCGCGCTTCATACGTGATCTTCTCTGGTCTTCCAAGTGGCTCGCGTGGATGGTGACGCGACCCGCGTGATGCTCCAGATCTTGTTTTCTTTGTTATTTGCTTTTAAATCCCTCTTTTTTGACCTGCAAATGCTTAAATGATATTAAAATGCTTTATATAATATAAAATACTAAATATGACTAATTTTTGAACTATTTCCTAACTATTTAATAAAAATATAACCTAAAACTAAGCTATAATTAAGATGTGTTTGCAACACATCAAACAATTCCCAGATTTGAAAGTTGTTGTCCTCAGCAATAGAAAGAATTCTAGGACATAAGAAGAAATCAATAATCAACACAAACCACAATTCACAATCATAAAATCATCATGAATGTATGATCGACTCAGTTAAATCCTCCATGATGCTTTCATTGCTGTCAAAATAAGAAACTACTTAAGTCTTCCTCACAGATGTGTCTATAATCACTCATTCACTCAAGTGTTTCAGGTTATAATTACCCTCTTACTCAACATCATTATAGCATTACCATAAGCTTGAAGATATTCTCATTAGTTGCAAGCATGACTTGATCAGAAGGTCTTTTAAGGCTTGTAACGTGGCTTGGCTAAGGGTATGAATCATTTGGGAAAAGTAGCTCAATCAGAGGCTAAGTCTGGTTCCCTAAGTCCAAGCGTATTGTGGTCTTCCAAGCTTCTTGTCTTCTCTGGTTCAAACTGGTACTTTTATTCAATTTCTTTTCTTCTAAACATAAAATAGACATAATACTAATTTTCTTTTTGATTTTTCAATTTTTCTTATCAAATATTTGTAATCAGAACATACTAGATATTGCAGCTTTTCAAATTTTTCAGCTGATAAATTCCAGCTTCTTCTCATTCATTTGATTTCTCTTATTGTCCTTCATTCCTTGTCAGCTGATAAATTTACTTGGGTAAGTCAATTTGGCCCTAGTTTCCCAGAACAAATTATGCCTTAATCATTTCAAGTCACAGCTGCACTTAGAGAAACAAGTCAAGTTCTAGAATACCATAAAGCATGGAGTCTCTCAGAAGAAAATTTACCGAATTTGGCCCAAAATCTTACAGGTGTTGTACTCAAGTCATTCTCAATCAACTGCATATCTGGCATCATTTCAACATTCAACATGAGTTTCACATACTATCAATCAAATTGTACTCATGCATTATGCAGTCCATGTCTCTTATTTCATCCAACTTAATTCAGAGAAATCCGTCTATCATTAAGTTCATTAGCTTTCTTAATCTGAAAAAGTTTTGTGTGCTGCTTATTTTTAAGAAAATTTATGAAAAAAATTCTGATTAGATAAAAATTTCAAAAAGTTCTGTTAGACTTTCTTTGATTCTTGATTGTGATTTGCGAAATAATGCGTAACCATTCCCAGATTTATATGTTGCTGTCCCCAGCAACCACAAACATGGTCATAGCGCTTTGGAAGAATTTGAAGCATTATTTGGAAAATCGCATTCAATTCACATTCGTCAAAACAGATTTGATTAGAAAAATTATAACCCATAACTGTACTATATATATATATATAATGCAGTACTATCAAAGTTTTAATAATAATAGAAATGTAAATGAAAATGTAAATGTGCAGAATATAAAATGTATGTAATGCAGAATAACTAAAATAACCCAAAAACATAAGTCTGAAAATAAAATATAACAATAAGTCCTGATCACTCTGCTGCATCTCGATCCTCTGTAGTCGCCTCAGCTGCTGTCTGCTGAGTCACAGGCTGAGTGATCGCTGTGTCCGCATCCGATGTCTGGTCGATCGGATCGGTGTGGTCTACTACTGGCTGAGGTGGCTGTGGTGGATGTGGTGGAGCTGAAGTCTGGTACTCTGAAGGATGGATGCCTAGATGATGGCATACTGCTCCCCACATGCGCGTCTGCATCTCTAATTGCGCGCTCTGAAACTCCAGTTGAGTCCTCACATACTGCTGGAAAGCAAGAAAGCTCGGGGAGTCCTCATACAGTGGAGTACGTGTGGGAGCTGTGGATGGTGGTGGCATAGAAGTCGATGGTGATGGTGGTGCTGTCGGTGGGATGGGTGATACTGGTGGTGTAGGGGCTGTCTGATCAGGCTGGGGATCCTCTAAAACTGGTATGTCACGAGGCGACGCAGCTGCAATCTCCTCAGGTTTGAGCTTGGAAGCTCTGACTACCTGCTCATCTGCTGCAGCATCCATGGCAGTAGTGTAGGTCTTATAGACCATGAGTGGGGCAATCGGCACGTCTATGTCCTCATCAATGTGTACCCCCGCGTGCCGACAGAGAAGAAGGATAAGAGAAGAATGTCCAATCCAGGACCTGCTGCTAGCGTCCTGAGTCATCTGCAGAATCCTATCAGATAAAACTGATGAGATTAGGAGGTTACCTGCCCCTCGTAGAATGTATAAAAGAATAGCTCGCTCTACGTTCACATCGGTTATATTAGTCGATGGCATAACCGTGTGATTTACAAATAGATGCCAGAAAGCTGCATCCCCCACTAACTCAGATTTTTTCAACTTTTCTGGTATATAGTCCAGGCCGGGCTTGGTCTTCCAAGTCGTGTATAAACCCGTGATAGCATGGCGGATGGTGGTAGCAAGCTCTGGGACGTCATCATTATACATTTTTGTCACTGCGTCCGGCTGCATATGCCAAAATAACCTGGTGAAGTCGTATGCTGAGTATGGATCATAATCAGTGTCCAGCAGGCTCTCGATCGTCTTCTCTCCAAATGGGACCGTGACTCCTCTCACCCAAGAGCTCCTAGTCCGGTATACAGTGTCGTGATCCACGTTCGATAAGAATTCCTTCAGGATCAAGCTGAAGCTAGGCTCTGGAAAGGTCACCAGTCTCTGCCACTGTCTGCGGACGATGACCTGTCGGATGGGATTATCCTCAGGAAAGGTCTCCCACATAATCTTCCGCTCCTTGATTATGCGTTTAGGGAGGTACCAAGAGTCGAACTTCTCTTGGCACTCGATAGTTCGGAAGCGAAGCTCATCAAATTCTGCTACTCGGGCCAGCTTCTTGCTACTCTCTCCGGTAACTTTCTTCTTCCCTTTTTTCACCGTCTTGGCTTGCTCAACCTGTTTGCCCTGAAATTCAGAAAAATCCAAGCATATATACATATATATATTAGATGTTTGAGGATTCCCAGATTTTATACTCTTGGTGGTCTTATTAATATCAACCAAATCATTTTATCAATAGCATATTGTTTCTCAACAGGTATAATTACATGAGCCTCTACAATACCATGCATTCTATTTAATGAAATTTTCAATTCCCAACTTATTACATTCACCTATCAATGCATCTGCTTAGTATTTTCATAAAATCAAACAAACGCAGTGGACTCAAGTCACCAGAACTGAACATCATAGCATATTTAATTTTTTTAACATCCTAAGCACACCAGTGAGCAATCGAGTTTTGAATAATTTTAATCCATTCCCAGATTTATGTTTTGGCTATGGGTGACTTAGGTTGGTTCAAATATCTTGGATGAGTGGCTTAACAACATTTCATTATTACTTTGAATCTAATATGGTATAAGTACTTAGTACATACTAGTGAGCATTCTAGTTTTCTACCAATCTTATTATGGAGCGTACAATTCATAGCAAGCATTCACCTTTGTGTATCAAATTACATATCATCAAGCCTTATGCAACAATTATTCTATCGAACAGTTTAGATCCTTAAGTTAGACTGGTTATAATTCATTGAAGTTCAAAATTGTAAGACCTAAATCACATAATGATGCATATTTTAGTTCAAGAACATTAATGCATGTCATAACCCTTAATGAGCATGTCTCTTAGTTAACATAATTGTGACTTCAATAAGTTTGGTCATCATGCGAAAGATCATGGAATAATGATTCTCATACTCCTAATGCCTATAGAGTCAACCATAGTTACCATTAACTCTTATTTTTCATTCAAGCATTTTATCGAACATGTAGTGTGCATAAAAGTGAATGTGTATGATATGTGTGTTGGAAGCATGGCAAACCCAAACATTTTGCAATGAATTCAGACCACAGACAAGAGCATAGTAGAAGGAAACAATTATTTATATGAAAATCGAAAATGTGGCTAATCCTAAGGTTCTCCAGAGTTTAGGCTTACCTTTTCCTTGGCCATTGTCTAATTCGAATGTAGTGAATGTAGTGAAGTGCAGAGACCTATGTGATTTGGTTATGAGCAATGAGAATGTGTGTGAATCCTGAAGTGATGGACGGTTTTTTTTAAAGGTGTGGGAATGGGAGAGGAAGTTGCGGAAGTTTGAGGGAGTTAAGGGAAGTTTGAGGGCAATGATTTGGGAGAGTGGAAGTAAAGGGGCGCGACTTTGGGTTTTTATTTAAAAACGGTTTCCGCGCAGTCACGCGAGTCGCGCCACTAATGAAGTATATCGCGTCATGCTCCAGAGTAGAACTGGTGGTTTCAAATGGATCGTGCAGATTTCACGCGACTCGCTTGATATTGGGCAATTTAATTCTGGACCTTCACGCGATGTGCGTCATTTTCCACGCAGGTCGCGTGAATTACCTTGGATTGTCTGCTGAGTTTCTATATATATGACGCGTGTCGCGCCATTTATCACGTGGGTCGCGTGACTTAGTGCTTTTAGGCACTGCCCCATGGCGCGAGATACGTGGTATCCGCGCTAATGGCTTGGATTTGTGCAGACAATAAATGCTTTTAGTAGCAGATGACGCGACTCACTTGGATTCCACGCGAGTCACGTGGATGGACAGTATGTATGGCGCGAGTCGCGCAGGTTATGACGCGAGTCGCGTGACTCCCCTTGTCTGAATTCCTTTAGTTTTCTTCCTGCTATTCAATTCTCCATCCTAATAACTAAATTTACCTAACTACTCCTAAATGAAATAACTAGAACTACTACTTATTTAAACTAAATTTGAATGATTATGATGCATGAACTTAAAATTACATGAATAAATTGTAGAAATTTAAATCTACTGCTATCAACTGAATTTAAAACTTATATACATGAATCGGTGCGTGTTTAATGTCTTTAAGCTAGACACTTATTGCAGTTCATTCATCATTAGCTTTGAGTGGCACAGAACTTGAATTTCTGTCCACCTTACCTCCAAAGTAATGTTTCAGCCTATAACCATTTACCTTAAATACCTTATCATTATCCAAGGCTGAAATTGCTACTGTGCCATAAGGAAAAACTTCTCTTACCAAAAATGGTCCAGACCATCTTGACTTCAATTTACCTGGAAAAAGTTTCAGTCGGGAGTTATAGAGTAGCACTTGTTGGCCTGGAACAAATTCCTTATGTCTGATGTGGTTGTCATGCCACTTTTTCGTCTTCTCTTTGTAAATACGGGCATTCTCATAAGCCGTTAACCTGAACTCATCTAATTCGTTCAACTGTAACAACCGCTTTTCATTAGCCTTGGTTAGTTCAAAATTTAAAAATTTGGTTGCCCACATTGCTTTATGTTCAAGTTCAAGTGGTAAATGACAAGACTTACCATAGAGAAGTTGAAAAGGAGACATACCAATTAGAGTCTTAAATGCAGTTCTGTACGCCCACAAGGCATCGTCTAACTTCTTGGACCAACCTTTCCTTGATGTTCCAACGGTTTTCTCTAGGATTCGCTTCAGCTCCCTGTTGGAAATCTCAACTTGACCACTAGTTTGAGGGTGGTATGGGGTTGCTACCTTGTGCTTCACTCCATATTTAGCTAACAAGCTTTCAAGTTGCTTGTTGCAGAAATGAGTTCCACCATCACTTATTATTGCCCTTGGTACCCCAAATCTTGTAAAAATATGCTTTCTTAGAAAATTTACTACCACTTTAGCATCATTTGTGGTTAATGCAGTTGCTTCAACCCACTTAGACACATAGTCTACAGCAACTAGGATATATTGGTTGCCAAATGACTTAGGAAATGGTCCCATGAAGTCAATACCCCACACATCAAATAATTCCACTTCTTGGATGTTGTTCAAGGGCATCTGATCTCTGCGAGACACATTCCCGGTTCGTTGACAGCTATCACATTGCTGCACAAAGTCCTTTGCATCCTTAAATATAGTTGGCCAATAGTAGCCACATTGTAAGATCTTTTGTGCAGTCCGATTAACACCAAAATGTCCTCCGTAGTTGGATGAATGGCAGTGCCACAGAATATCCGACACTTCACTTTCAGCTACACATCTACGGATAATATTGTCAGCACAATGAAAGTATAAATAAGGATTATCCCACAGATACCTCTTAGAGTCATTCAAAAACTTCTTCCTCTGCTGCCAAGTGAATGTTTCAGGGATGACTTTAGCAGCTTTATAGTTTGCCATTTCAGCAAACCATGGAGTAACTCTAACAGCAAATATTTGTTCATCAGGAAAAACTTCATTTATCTCCACCTCCGGTCCATCTTGCAGCTCTTTATGCTGAATTCTGGATAACTGGTCTGCAACCTTGTTCTCTACTCCAGCTTTATCTCTAATTTCCATGTCAAATTCCTGCAAGAGTAACATCCATCGCAACAAACGAGGTTTTGCATCTTGTTTATGCAATAAAAATTTAAGAGCTGCATGGTCAGTATAAATAATCACTTTAGACCCTACCAAATAAGATCTAAACTTATCTAGAGCATAAACTACAGCTAGCATTTCTTTTTCAGTGGTTGCATAATTAATTTGTGCTTCATTAAGAACTTTACTAGCATAGTAAATGACATGCAATCGCTTTTCCTTTCTTTGTCCTAAAACAGCACCTACTGCATAATCACTAGCATCACACATTAGTTCAAAAGGTAAACTCCAATCCGGAGCTGTTATAACTGGTGCAGTGGTGAGTTTTTGTTTTAAAACGTTAAATGCACTAAGACATGCATCATTAAACACAAATTTTGTATCTTTCTCCAGTAATTGGCTTAGTGGTTTTGCGATTTTGGAGAAGTCCTTGATGAATCGACGATAAAATCCTGCATGGCCAAGAAAACTACGAACACCATTAACATTAATAGGAGGAGGTAATTTTTCAATAAGTAAGAGTTTAGCTCTATCTACCTCTAGTCCCATTTCAGAAATTTTGTGTCCAAGGACTATACCTTCTCTAACCATAAAATGACATTTTTCCCAATTTAAAACTAAATTAGTCTCTTGGCATCTCTTTAATACTTTAGCTAAATTAGTCAAACATGAATCAAAACAAGGCCCAAAAACAGAGAAGTCATCCATAAATACCTCTAGGCCTCTTTCTACCATGTCTGAAAAAATAGAAAGCATGCACCTTTGGAAAGTTGCGGGTGCATTGCACAACCCAAATGGCATCCTTCGATATGCAAATACTCCGAACGGACAGGTGAATGCGGTCTTTTCTTGATCTTCCGGTGCAACTGGAATTTGGTTATATCCAGAATAACCGTCAAGGAAGCAGTAATAGTCATGACCAGCTAATCGTTCAAGCATTTGGTCTATGAATGGAAGTGGAAAATGGTCCTTGCGAGTTGCATCATTAAGCCTTCGGTAATCTACACACATTCTCCATCCCGTGATCGTCCTTGATGGAATCAATTCATTCTTTTCATTTTGTATCACTGTCATTCCACCTTTCTTCGGAACAACTTGGACTGGACTTACCCATGGTGTATCAGAAATTGGATAAATCATACCTGCTGTTGTGCGATTACGCTGATGCGTTTAAAAAACGGCAAGTGCACCGATCGTTTAACAAGTAATAAAAGGGTAAGTAAAGTATCGTATCCACAGGGATTGGAAAGATTTCTCAATAATTGTGAAAGTTGTAATCGAACAGTAATAAGAAAATACACAAGAGTTTGTTGGATGATTGTATTAAACTAAGGACAGAATTTAA
>PYAF01001346.1:3299-26038 GCA_007407185.1 Glycine tomentella | reverse complement strand
TGACAGGGTCTTCCTCAGTTCCTTTTGGACAGAACTTTTCAAACTTGCAGGGACCAAATTGAAGTTTAGTTCGGCTTACCATCCTCAAACTGATGGTCAAACCGAAGTGGTGAATAGATGTCTTGAATCGTACCTGAGATGTATGACAGGGATGAAGCCTAGACAGTGGCATAAGTGGCTAGGGTGGGCTGAATTTTGGTATAATACCAATTATCATTCAGCCACCAAAATGACTCCTTTCAAAGCCCTCTATGGTAGGGATCCACCACCTATTGTGAAAGGGGATAGTTCTAAGACTCCTATGGAAGAGGTAGCCCAACTTACTGTTGATAGGAATGAAGTACTACAGCAGTTGAAAGATCATTTGAGTCTGGCCCAGAATCGCATGAGACAACAAGCTAATGAACATAGGAGGGAGTTGACATTACAGATTGGAGACATAGTGTACTTAAAAATCCAACCTTACAAGCTCAAGACCTTGGCCAAAAGACTTAATCAGAAGTTGAGTCCAAGGTACTATGGACCTTATGAAATTATAGAAAGGGTGGGGGAGGTAGCTTATAAACTTAAACTGCCTGATGACAGCAAAGTGCATCCAGTTTTTCATGTGTCCCTGCTGAAACCATCAGTTGTAGATACGGCTACTGTACAACATCTACCTGCTGTCCTTAATGAAGAATTAGAGTTGCAAAGCTACCCTGAATATATACTTGCTGTTAGGGGAAAAACTCAGGCTGAGATGGAGGTTTTGGTGAAGTGGAGGCAGCTGCCAGATTGTGAGAACTCATGGGAAGCACTGAGCAAAATGGTTGAAAACTTTCCTGAGCTTCACCTTGAGGACAAAGTGAGTTTTAAAGGGAGGGTATTGATGCAACTTCAAGTGTAAAAGGGCATCCTAGTCAATTCTCTAAAGTGTATATCAAAGGGAAATGGAAGCATGGAGGATGGGGGGGCCAAGGATGGACACGCACCAACATAACAAACTCTGCCAGCTAGCAGAGTTGAGTAGATATGTGAATATTCTTTCTGTTAGAGGAGAGAGAATTACTATATATTATCACTATTATGCTTATTTTCTTTTTAGGATGGATTTAGCAATCTGGGAAAGGGGTCAAGAACTTGGTACACGCAATAGGATTGCGTAGTACTGTGCCATTGGTTTCTGTATACCTCTCTATACTTACTTCAGCAATTTCAGTGTGAGCCACTGTAATTGCTTATCGATAATACCATAACCCAACTATTTCTATGTTTCTGTGTTTGAATACTTAACATTGTGTCTCCTAAGTAGTGTAAGTACATCTCATCAATATTACTTTTTCCTTTTTGGACTAAGAGAAATACTTATAATATATTTTTTAACATACTTTTTTAACATACTTATATATTTCAACACAAGTACAGTTAAAGTCAGACATACACTATGTATGTCTCCTAAGTACATATTAAAGGAAATTTTGCATCGCATGCAAAATCTGACTTATCTTATCGACAAAGCATCATTTTTGATCGATATATTTGTTTTGCAATTTTTTTAGAAAAAAAACTGCATTTTTGACTAACACTAGTACTGCTACATCAAATTAATTTTTGCACCAAATATCTAACAAACCTCAGAAAATCCTATAAGCAATCAGTCAATGGGAAATCACTCACTCACACATTCATGGACAAAACATAACCCACAATTTGAATTCAACACAGCATGCATGAAATACATAAGAGAGGGAAACGGATACTCACAGGACTCAAATCATAGGTAACATACAAGACACCAAAGCACGTAGGCTGACTATTGGGATCCTGGCTGAACACAAGCTTATTTTTGTGCCAATGAAATTCCAAGCCACAGAGTGAACCTATTGGAGAAAACACAAACATCCATGTGTAAGGTCTAACAACAAAAGCCAAAAAAAAGCATTAAACACAGAACTGATTAAACATGAAGTTCAGAGGACTGTCTCATGATACCAAACATTTAGCATGGCTATCTCATGTTTCCATCAAATTCAACAGCATGCATAATTGTCAAAGCTAGCTAAATGGGTTCTTCCCTAAATGGGAAAAAAACCAAATTCAGAAAGTGAAACATTGAGACAAATAGTTAAGGATGCAATGTAACCATAGAACAAATACTACCCCAAACATTCTCAATCTGATTTCTAAAATCAAACATGTCAATTTGGTTTGGTGCAGCCTGAGTTAATGTGATTGTATAGGTTATAAACACCCTTATTAGTCATATAACTCTATATTACCTAGTTTTATATGTCTAAATGTCTAATCAAACTCTTTCAAACCCTTCCAATGACAGGTAATGGGGTACAACTTTGAAGAAGTTTTCTGTTTGTAGGCATTTGGTGCTTTAGTTAGAGTGGAATGCTTAAGCTTTGAACTGACAATTTATATCATCGGAACCTTTTTCAGCTCAACGATTGTGAATTGCAGTTTTTTTATTGTTGATAATATCAACGGTTAAAATGAGATTACGGTTTTGGTATGACTGTCCTTTGATTCTTTTGTTTTCTGATTTTCTGTTCTCTGAATTTTTTTAAACTCCACTCCCCTCACTGCCAAAAAAATTACAAGCAAAATATTTTTACAGTTATCTACTTTGTAGCACTTTTGTTCTCGCCAAGATCTAAACAGTCCCATCATGTTCATGAACATGTGAAAGAAAATGAAATAAATTAAAATATATATAATTTAAAATATATGATCCAGGAAAGAAAGCTGAATACCTGTCTTTGTTCAAAATCTTACAACTGCAGAGCCTTGGCCTCAAAAACTAAATCCAAACCGTGTTTACCATCTTGCGTTACCTAAGATGTATCCACAATTCCAGAGAGGGTTAATATAGGAATGAGCAGAGTCTAATTAATAAAAGTAATTCTCTAACTAACATGCTAGGTAGCCTCTCAGATCAACAGAGATTGTTGCATTCAGAATAATAACAGATTACCATTTCAAAAGTATTATGGATTTGCCTTTTATATACAGAATATTAGACTAGACCAGAAGGTTGTTGTACTAACGACAAAATTCTGAGAAACCAAAATGGGTTAGGTAGGCCAATTCTATTTAAATCAAAAAACAATGTTAAGGGGATCTAATCTTAAGAAAAAGAATAAATGCTAGTGACTAGAGCTTGCCTATTGGCAGCACTCATTCAATGAAAGGCTTTAATAGAAATTTCATGAAAAAAATAATAAAAAAATTACATAAAAGATTGAATGATTTAACAGAAAAGAAAGCAGAAATGCCAAAAGTGCTTAATTACTTTGGGATTTAAATTAGACTAGAATTCAAAACATGTTCTATTTTGGACTTCAAAGTTTAAATCACTAAATGTCATGTGGATTAAAATGAAATTTCAAGAGCAATATAAATGCACCTACACTGAATTAATAAAACATTTACGAGTAGCTTTTATACTCTGAACCAACACAAATACTCAGAGATGACCCAAAAAAGACAGAGACAATACAAAATGTATTTCCAAGAATCTCTTGGCGCTCAAAGATGATCTGGGACATTGACTTTAATCAAAATGAACCTTGTGAAAAGGTACACGGATTGTTGAGGTGGCCAACCATTGTAAGACAAACAATACATGCTAGAGACTAGACCTATGTCAACCATTGTTTCTGAAGTGAACAAAATTTAAAATAAAATAAAAAGCTAGCAAATTAAAATTAACATACACAAACAATGGATAAATAACCAAACAGATACTGAGTCATCATCTCATGTCTATTTGGGATACCCATGCAATTGAGTTTTGCCCGAAATTGCTAATGTTGACTACGAAGATATTAACAACACTTTGCTGACCTAACTTAAGCTAACAAGACCCAAACAACATGAGGTTGAAAGTGAAGCCCAAAAATAAATAAAAGCCACAATCAACCAGAAACACTGCAAAGGCAACATGGAATTCCAGGAGCAGAATGTGTAAGTGTTGCTGTCACTCAGTGATTGTTTGCATCAATACTTAAAATATTACAGCTTAGAAATGCAAACGATACCCAAAATAAGGAGCATTACTTCGATAACTCATAGGGACGAGGCCTAACATTTTGGTAACAAAGTTTGTCTTCGTGGTAGAAATTGTCTTATCTTTGGAATATTTAATTAAGGAATTAAAAGGAAAAAATATTTACTGGACATAATATTCTTGGTTTTTTTTTTCCCATTAAAACTAATTCCTCTATATGCGCACAGCTTAGGGACATGAAAGCTTCGCAACCAAGACGAGAAGGAATGCAAACACAAGCACAACAGGACAAATATTATGAACTATTGGGAAAGCGGGAGAATTTCTATCTACATGCCTTTTTTGCTATCTTATCATTCCTCATATTTGGGTTAGTCCCTCGAATAGCATACGGCTTCTCATTCCGTGAGAGTGATGACAATGATCTCAAGCTTGCAGCTATTGCAGTAGCCAGGAAATTGAATACGACCACACATGTAGATGTCGGACACACATGGCACACCAATGAAGCCCACCGTCAATTTAGAAAAAAATCCCTAAAATCTAACAAACCTAACATGAATCCCTAACTTGGCAAGGTCAAATAATCAAGTCCCTTAAGTTTAACCCATGAAGCCAATGGAAATTCTACTCCATCTACATGGCATCACAACAGCCCCACTAAGGAAAACTGACATCTCCAGTTGACACAGATAAAACTCCTATACTGAATGCATTAAATACTGGGAACATACCATTCGAAATCAAAGCAGATCCGGAACCAGGGCACAGCCAATGAGAGGTTAGGAGGGGCACGGCGACGCACAGGGCACAGCCACGGGACCAAAGAGAGGGAGTATGGAAGAAGAGGAGAGGCGCGACAAAGACAAGTAGGAGACTAGGGCACAAGCAGCCACGTTTTTAAAATTAAAATAAAGGTTCAAATTATAAAATGAAATAAAACAAAGACAGTTATAGAAAAACTGTCTTTGAAATAGGCAAAAACGACGACGGTTTGTTATTAACCGTCTACTTTTTAACGTTTCTACGACGGTTCCTGGTGAGTCGACCTTGTAAACGTCCATTAAATTGCAAAAATGCCACCGCGTCACCTACGAAGTCGGTTATGAAACAACCGTCGTCTTTTCTGTGTCGTAAAAGGCCGTTTTTGTAGTAGTGTTTTGAGTAGTTTTGAATATTCTTCATAGTGGGCAAAAATTTTATGGCATTGATTTGAGGTACATTTTTATGAAACAAAAATATGTAGATATCCATGCATATTATAAGAGTCTACCATAAAAAATTGGGAAGATTCAAGTTCGTTAGATATAAGAAAAAAATCGAGCAACTAAAATAGCCGGAAAAATTGAAAAAATTGTGATTGATGCTTTTTTCATATGTTCTTGAAGAGTTCTTGAAAATTTTGAGTTTTAATATTAAAACTCAGGATATAAACTTATAAAAATGTGTTTAATCTTGGCAATTGCTTCCTATATCCTTTTTTGTTTTCCGTACCCTCAAATATTTTAAAAAAATTCTCATGTAACCCTTATTTTATTCTAGAATATCTATTTCGGGCACCCATTTTCATGACACCTGCATAAATACACGCACTGCTTAGTTCTTTTTTACATATCATCGCAATTACAAGCTTACAAGGATGCTCTTCACATCTAGTGGGCGCGGTGGTATTGGATGGTTGGATGGAGGTGGGGTGCGGTGATAATGGATGGTTGTGGGGGTGTTGGAGGTGGGGCACAATGGCTGGGTGGGATGTTGGTGAGGGGTATTTTGGTATGTTTAGATTTTTGGAGGTGAAGGAAGAAAACCAGGTGCAGTAAGTAATTCCCTCTAACCTTCGGCTTTACAAAGTGTTAGTGAGCTAAGTATGTAGGCCTAATACTAATTTTAACTCAAGAAAGGAAATTGGACAATATTAAAGATAAAGAATGCAAATTGTTATTTTCTATTGGTAAATTTAGTAATCATAATACAATAGAACAAATAGATTTTGTTTTATTAAAAGAATGGCGTAAACTAGATTACAAATAGACCCTTCGTGGGATTAAAATACCCACAAAGCCAGACCATAAAAGATACTTACAACATGTAGGAGGATCATTCAAAACATGGAGTCCCCAAGTATAACTATGAACATAGTTTGGTAACCAGTCAACTACAGTATTTCCTTCCCTATAAGTATGAGTAAACATAACCTCCCAATCTATTTGTACAAAAAGATAAATCTCATGAGGAAAAAGATGGGATTGAGCAATATGACCTATGATCAAAGCAATGCTCATTGCAGAATCTTATTCAAATTTTAGGAATATGCAAGCTCCAAGCAATTTGGAGGCCACAACTTGAAGCTCAGTCATCAAAACACTACATGGGTAAGCTCTGATTAAATATAATGTCTTCACTTATTAGAGTTTAGCAATAATATTATACTTTATAGTTAACCTTGAGTTATAAATGCTGGAAGAAAATATTATATTATTCTTCTGTTGGTTCTTGAAGGTAAAATAATGTTACTTCATGCTTTTTAGATGTTAAAGAGTATTGCTAGATGTCTCCTTTGATTGTTAAATTAATTCTGATTATTATACTACTGGTTTAGTATTGAACTTAAAAGGTCACACACAAACGAATGTTTCAATTTTTGCAAAAGAAAATAATTTATTTGATAATTAAATTAGAGAATTTAATTTAATCAAATAGATTTTTTAATGAAATATTATTATATTCTTTACTAGCACCAAGAATATAATTAATATAAACAAAGATTATTGCTAGTAAAGATGGCATTCCGGGGTGTTGAAGCAAATTACTGCTACAACGTAATGTCGTTCAGCTTGAAAAATGCCGGGGCTACTTATGAACGGATGATGAACAAAGTCTTCACCAACTAGCTTGGACGCAATATTGAAGTCTACATCGATGACATGATAACAAAAACAGCTGCGAGTGGGGATCATATCCAGGATCTAGAAGAGACCTTCCACAAATTGAGGCAGCACAATATACGCTTAAATCCATTGAAGTGTGCTTTTGGAGTAAAGGCCGGGAAGTTCCTAGGATTCATGCTTACTCATAGGGGAATAGAAGCAAACCCAGACAAATGCAAGGCTGTCTTGGACATGCAGTTCCCATCCAACAAGCGAGAAGTCCAACAGCTGACGGGAAGAATGGTCGCCCTAACACGGTTTCTCCCAAAATCTGTAGAAAAAGCACTTCCCTTCTTCAAATTGTTGAAAAAGAAGGCTAACGTGGAATGGAACCCGGCATGCGAAGCAGCCTCTTAGGAGATTAAGAGATGTTTGGCCTCTCCCCCAGTTCTTTCAAAACCAGATCCCGGAGAAACATTGATCTTATATCTCTCGGTCGAATAAGAAGCCATAAGTGCCACTTTGGTCAGAGAAGTTGGCAAGTTTCAGTTGCCGGTTTATTTCATGAGCCGGGCTCTCAAGAACTCGGAGTTGCGATACCAGAAACTCTAAAAAGTGGCCTTCACCGACTCACAGCTTGTTTCAGCGCAGATTGAAGGAAGATATCAAACTAAGGGGCCTTTGTTAGCTAAATATCTGGCTAAAGTAAAGGAAATAATAGCAGAATTTGATGAAGTCATAATCGCCCATATCCCGAGGGAAGAAAAATGCCCGAGCTGACATATTATCGAAACTGGCAAGCACGAAAGGTACGGGCAACCACCGAATGGTCATTCAATAGGAAGTCGCCCAACCCGCATGCGTCATGGTGATCTCAGTGGCCGAGGACTGGAGGAGGCCTATCATCAATTACCTAGAACAAGGGATAATACCAGATGATGGAATAGAAACGAGGAAGCTAATTCAAGATGCTGCCATGTACACAATAGTTGATGGTGAATTATACCGCAGAGGCCTCCACACTCCGATGCTGTTATGCCTAAACCCGGACCAAGCCGAGTACGTACTTATAGAAATACATGAAGGCATTAACGGCCAGCATATGGGCGCAAGAGCTTTAGCATTGAAAGCCCTGCGTGCCGGATACTTCTGGCCAATGATGAAGGCGGATGCAGCAGGACATGTAAATAAGTGCGACAGCTGCCAAAGGCACGCAAAGATACTATGGTCTCCACCAGCCAAGTTAACAATGATCACGACATCATGGCCTTTTTACAAGTGGGAAATGGACCTTTTAGGACCATTTAAGGCAACAGAGGGTCAAATGAAATGGTTAATAGTAGCCGTCGATTACTTTACGAAATGAATCGAGGCCGAGCCCTTAGCCACTATCACCTCGGCCCGAGTTCAAAAGTTTTTCGAGTGCAGCATAATAGCAAGATTTGGGATTCCGACAGAAGTCGTCACAGATAACGGGACACAATTCACGGATAAGAAGTTCCAAGAAATGATGTCTGGGTTCCACATAAAGCACCACTTCTCATTTATAGAACATCCGCAGTCCAACGGTCAAGCTGAAGCGGCAAACAAAATCATTCTAGATGGGCTGAAAAAACGGATGCATGAAGCCGACCCAAACTGGGTCGAGCAACTTTATTATGTCTTATGGGGACATAGAACCACGACCGAAATAGCTACTGAAGAGCCCCTTCAGAATGACATACAGCTGCGAAGCAATAATACCCGTGGAGATCGGCCAACCATCATGAAGAAGACAACATACGTTTCACACAGGGGAGGCTAATAACAATGCAGCGTTAGCCGCCGAGCTAAACCTGATAGAAGAAGTCTGGACTACGGCACACCACTGAGACCTCCACATGAAACGTATAACGGCCCGCAAATTTGATCAAAAGGTAAGGCCGAGGTCCTTTGAAAAAAGCGATCTTGTACTACGCTGAGCTAATATCGGAAACAAGAATGCCCGAGATGGAAAACTAGCATCCAATTGGGAAGGACCATACCGAGTCACACAAAATCTTGGACAAGGAGCATACATGCTAGAAACCCTTGAAGGAAAGGACGTGAAGCGCACTTGGAATGCTGATAAGTTGAAAGTCTATTACAGCTAGAAGCTCCTATTCGCAATAAAAATTCATGTGTTTCTCCTTAATTGGTTTTATAACCCGGGATCCGATATGCTGATACCTGTGTAAGTCTTTCATGGGGATCATGAACTAATATTTGAAGTTTCTATTCATGTGTTTCTCAGTAATTGATTTTGAAAGCCGGGAATATAATGCCCGTGTAAATCTATCATTGAGATCATGAACTTATGTAATTATCTTCAAAAAATATCAATAAAAATCCTTATTACAAGGAAGTTATATATATCATGCACGAGTTATATTGACCTAGCAACTGTTCAATATGTTAATTCGACCCTGATCAGGCCAACATGATCATTTATCCGTGGATGAGTGATTAACATTCCGAAGGAATCACATTCATTGGTTAATGTTCATGTAACACGTTGCTTGGGTTGGAATCCAGTTTCATAAAACCGAGATCCAAAATCCGATATTCAACTCCCGATTACTAATTCGGGCAATATGATATTTCGTCGTTGGAGCCAAACTAATAATCAAGCATGTAAATGTACCCAGGTCGGCTAAAAATAAACAGCAAATCAAGTAAAAGCCGAGTACGACGATAATAGAAGAAATTGTTTGAAAAAGCAATTAAAATTACAAAATTAAAACCGGCATTCTGGCCCTTTAGTTATCCCCCGAGATTGTTCTTCTTCAGGCAGGTCTGTCGTAGTCAGCTCATCTTCCATTGACTCTTCACTATCCGAAAGAGTCAATAGTTCGCCACCACCGAAGTAGGACTTAAAATGCATACCCGAAGTGTTCAGCTCGATTCCGGGGTTCAAGAAACTAATTTGATCCAGAGCATTATTGAACGAAGCCTCTGTAGACTTGGCCACCTGCGACCTCACGAAGATGAGCTCGGCATTTGCTTCGGCTAGCTCCTTCACCTTCTTATCATGCAACTAAATCATCTGGTCATAGCGATCATGAGCATTTAGGACCTTGCCCCGAAGGGAAGAAACCTCGAACGTCAACTTGGCTGCCTCAGCCCGGGAAGACTCCAGCTCAGCTCGGGAGGTCTCAAGCTCAGCTCGGGACGCCTCGAGTTCGGACACCATTATGGTCGCCTTCTCCGTCTCAGCCCGGGATGCCTCAAGCTCGGCACGAGAAGCCTCCAATTCCTTAGCCGATGCTTCAAACGCGACCGCAGTTTTTCAAACCAAGACAAGCTCCTCATCCAGTTGCTTGTTCTCTCCCCGAGAGGCCTCAAGCTCGGCAACCACCTTGCATGCCTTCTTATTTAGAGTCACTAGGCTCTCAACCAAGGTGGCACTCTTCAGCGCTGCCAGTTCAATCTCACTAAGCTTTTCTATCTCGGCCTCAGAGAACGGCACCAACTCCAAAAATCTCCTCGGTGCCCGAGAAACGTTGATGAACTCTTGCGTCACACCCCTTTTCTAGAGAGTTCGAAGCGCCAACTGAATACACTGTTCAAAAGGCTCAGGCACAACAGGAATCGAGGAACTAGAAACTGAGGGATCTGGGATCACATCCATAGTAGATGGCCCAAGTTCGACAAACAGAGCCTCGACCACAAGTGAATCATTCGGGGCCGGGATTTCAGAGGTCGGCGCTGGGACAGGATATGTAGAAGTCGGGGCCAGGACAAACTCAACATCTTTGCCTTTACCTTTCCTAGCTGCCACCTTCCATTTTTTCCGCATCCTGATGGAACCTAGATGATCAGGTGGGGGAATCTTGGCATGCGGTTGGGGTGAAGATCTTGGAACCCGAGCAGATCCCATCTCAACAGCTACAATGCACAATGTCAAATATTAGACTAGATGATCACAATTATCAATATTAAGAGAAGCCCAAACTAACCATGGTGGATATAAGTGGCTATGTCAGGAAGACCGTGAGACTCCTTATACGAAATTATCCGACTCACAGAGGAAGCATCAGAATCTGACATCCCGATTTTATCAAAACGATAGGAAGATGGAGGGAAATCATGATGGGCAGCGGTCCAGTACAAAGGAAAATTCCACGCCCCGGTATGTGAATCCGGAGCACAAAGAAAAAAGGGTTGACGGCCGGGTTCAGCAACAACTTTAAAGAACTTGTCCTTAAAGCCCTTGAACGACTCGGCATACGCGGAGAAAAGTCTACGGTCATTGCGACCACGGTCATTATGACCCCAGAGTGAAACCCACCCCTTCCTATCGGCAGGCTCCTTGCCCGATCGGCCGGTATGGACAGTAAAGAAATAAAAGAATAAGGAGTGGGTACAAGGAATCTCTAGTTCCCGACAGAGAAGTTCAAAAGCTTGCATGAAAGCTCAACTGTTGGGATGAATTTGAGAAAGAGCGACGTGAAGATGATCTAACACTCGCATTTGGAAATCAGAGAAGGGAAAGTGAACTCCTAAGCGAGTCACGACATCCCTATAAAAGAAAAAGAAGTCAGGATCGTCCCCTTCCTGGGTAGAACAGATGGGCTCGTCCGGGTTGGGAATGCATATGCTAAAACCCTCCTGAAGCCCAACGGGAATGATGGCAACACTCCCCGGATCCAGGACCGAGGTTTTGCGTAACACCTCATGAGTAACCCAAGGGTACTTGGCGGCTAGAGCGGGGGATGGAAGTGGAGACTGTGACATGGCAGAGGGAGATTCCTCGACTATTTCCATGGGAGATGTATCCATTACCTACGACAAAATAAAAAACAGCAATCAGTAAAGAATGCCTGGAGAAACAGTCATTAGATGAGGACCACGATCTGACGGAGTCGGAACTAATGCTGGGGTAGCTTTGTGAGAGGTCGACACCCTGGTTCCAACGAGAACCTTTGTCCTATTTGGGAGAGGTTTGGGAATAATAACAGGGTTATGCCGACATGAGTCAAGCAAAGCCTCGGCTCGTTTATCTTGATCAATACTTGTTAAGTACAGGAATTCATCAAGACATTTAGAGCATGGCTCAAATCGAGTTTCAAAATGCTGCCCTAGCACATTGTCTTTTGCCAAAGAACCCAAGGGGGCAATATTCGAAGACACGAAAACCCCAGGAGGCACCTAGACTCTGCTAATTCTAATGGTGTCCTAGGCCTTTGTTGAGTGGGAAACCCTAGTTTTGAGGGATTAGGGGGTTTAGGAATACTAGTTTTGGAACTACCAGGACCAGAAGGGACCCGAAGAAGGGTTTTTTCTTTTTCCTCTTCTGGAAGAGGGAGACCGAATAACCAAAATGTAGATCGAGGAGGGACGGTTCTGCGTATACGCACTTCCTCCTCAGGAGAGAATTCCATGGGAAAATGCTACGATGAAATTCAATATGCAAAGTGAAAAAGGAAGAGACACGGAAGTAAAGAGGAAGAAGTGAAAATAGACGAAAGATAGACAAGATTCAAAAATACAAAAATCAAAAGCAGTAGATGGAAACCAAAATAAATTGCAAATGAAAAACAAGCATGAAAGGGGAAATGCAAAATACCTGGAATAAAGGAGAAAGGTTGAAGAAATATGAATAGCAGAGATGGAAGCGAAGATGAAGAGCGAGAACGCAAACATAAGAGCAGTAACACAAGGGTTGAGTATGCAAGGGAAATGAATGAGGTTCAAAGAGAGAACAAAGAAGAAAATGCATATAAAGCCAAAAAGGAAAATAACCGCCAAAACACAAAACGCTTGGAGTAGGTAACTGGCAGATGTGAAAAGACACGGGGACAAAAGCATCATATCTGCTAGAAGGAAATGATTAAAGCGTGCAAAGAAATGACAGAGGATTAAATGATTGGGGTACATGGCATTTCCAAAGACGAAAACGCTTCACTTCCTGATGGCCGCAGCCAATCAGTTACTACTGAAAAGGCAACAAGGGATAACTCGGCAATAGCCGAGAACCTTGCACTAAATGAGTATTCTAGACCGGGCTAATCATCTCGACACGGAACTGTTGGATTGAACATAGAACGGGCCTATCAAACGATACATCCCGGTCATCCAAAATGCTTGATAATCGGGTTGGGGAACATCTATTACGGATAGTGAAAGATAGGTCCAATTAGAAAAGAAGCCCATTTATGACCAAGTCAATCCACCTCTTCAGCCAATACTAGTGACCAGAACGTGGTCTCAACTACCTTAAGTCAGTAACCGAATATCTCGGACAAGATCATGGGGGCATCTCTTCACCAATAACTTCACAGGTTTGTATTTATAAATAGTGCTACATTTAGAGGATAAGGAACACACATTCTGACTTTCTCTTTTCCATTCACACATAGTACACACTACGCCAATTGTGTCGTGTCCTCTTTCTGTTGTGATCTTCATCCCTGAGGTGTTTTCATCACCATAAGCATCCTCGGAGAGAGAGAGCCGGATCCCATATTAATCACCCAACAACCCTTGTTGGACATTTCCATTCACCATGATCTGGAGCAGTATTATTTTATAAATGAGAAAATTGTCTATAAAGTAATAATAAGATTCTATTATTATATACAAGATGATTATTTGAGAATTATATTTGTCTTATAACATGAAGTTTCTTTAAGATAAAAAGATATAAGATAGTTCTCATTTCAAATATAAAGATAAAGAGATGAAATTATTAGAATTTGCTCTTTAGAGTTATACTCATCAAAAAGTTGAGAACAGATATTGGTATCGGCGTAAATACATGTAGAGTCTTCACTCTATTGAAGAAAAAATTTGTTATTTCAAGAATGCACATCTAAGTATACAAATCTATTTTTTTTTCTATTTATTATTGTTGTATATTTTAAATGCAAAATAGATCCTAATATTCTATTATAAGTATTAGAAACACTTTTATGGAACTATCAGATAATCTACAAGAGGGAAAGATCATGTGATTGAGCATCATAGAGAAAAAGAACACCACTAATCTCAGCAAGGATGCTATGTGGAAGCAAAATCCAGCAAAGAACTAAAATCATAGCTACAATTAGGATGAATAAATTGATTAACAACTTTTTGAGACATATTTTGAGGAATCTTCGTCATTGCACAATTAACAATAATAGTTGCATAAGGTAACCAGGGTTGATTCTAGAGAGAAATAGAGGAACCATTTCATATTGGAATTTTCAATTTCAATAATTAATAATTAATGTGGATTAATATTTTAAAATAATTATATTAGTTATTTATTGTTAGTAAGTTTTATTTTATGTGATCAAATTGAGTAAGATTGTTAGATTACTAAATAAGGTGATACATACTTAAATACACATGTCAGTGTTGACTTATTAAGGAATAACGAGAATCTTATTAGGTTAACATACTACAAATAGACTATAATCCCCAATATACTGAACTGTGGCACATAGTTTTTCTTTTCCCCACATGAAGAGTTACAAATGTCTTATTGTGGAATAAAGAGGTTTCGGTTAAGGAAGAACCATAAACCAATTACATTATTCATTGATTGTTTATGATTCAACAATTGTTGAAGAACACTTTGATCACGAATCAATTATGGATCCAGATAATTTACTCTAATCCTTAATAATCAGGCATCTTATAGTTCTAGGACATTTGGTGATTATTTTAGGATATTTACTTGTAAATTTTAACCCATAAAGAATAAAGATTAAAAATTAAATTCCAAAAAATGGTATTAGAGCATGTCTTCATTGTTAGATTGTTAGGATTCTAAGTTTTTTTTTTAAAATTATTTGAGATCTGGATAATTTTCCTTGTATGGATCCCGCTGTGGATACAATTTTAGTTTCGAAGGTTTTCTTTGACAACGAATACAAAGTTATCAGCATGATGGTTTTACGATTATTATAAGGAACATGTTCTTGATGGCTATTATGAATTATTCACAAATTGTGCATGTTACGCATATATTGATTAACTTGAAAGGAATTAAAAACCAAATCCAATGAGTTAGATGCATTTTTTTTTTGTTCCACACACAATTGATTTGTGATTACCTTACAATGTGATGCTTTTTTTATAAAAAAAAAAATTGATTTTCATGAGAAATAAAGATAAAACATATTGTTGATTCTTATTTTGTTATAATCTTTTTGGAAATCTTGGATATTCAGTTTGGATGTAGTTGCATAATATTATTTTGTGGTGCATCTCATAAAACAATTATTGTTTTAAAAATAATATTATGTAAATTTTGGATTTTAAACATCATGAGATGTTTAGTTCAGTATATATGTTAAATATCACGTAGAATTATTGGATTAATTATAGTATGTTGATCAATGCTGCAATTACACATAAAGTAATGTGATTTGGTATATTCATTTATTTTTTATTTTCATACCCAATTATCTTTTTGATTGATTTCACACACACACACACACACACACACACACACACACACACACATATATATATTCACGTGTTTGGAAAATTTGACAAATAATTTTAAGGTGATTTAGTCATTTAAGGAATGTTGGGCAATTATGTGATGGATGGGTTATGATATCGACATATAATTTGGGGTTTTATGTTTATGTGTAAAAATAATGCAAATTTAAGACCTTCCATTTTAATTAAATTATCTAATATTTTTAGTTGGATTAATTGAAGCAAGTTACCAAAATAACCTTTGTTACATAGGTTAATTTGTTTAGATTTGACTAGTATTTCTTTAGTGTTGTTTTATATCAAACATTTATTAACTAGTGTCCATTTATTTTTATCAAACACTTTTAATTTAATTAATTATTTAATTTATCAACCTTTAACTTTTTTCTTAATTAAGTTATCAAATATTTGTTAAGTAAAAAAAAAAAAAGAGTAGTACTAATATTTTAACTTAACAAGTGACACTACTAGAAAATATGTTTTCTACATCGGTTACTTTGACCATTTAACATCGATTTTCAACCGATGTTGAAACCGTCGACGTTAAAAGTCTGACTGTTAATATCAGTTTTCAAAAACCGATGTTAACAAAAGTATATAACATCGATTTTTTTGAAAAATCGATGTCGTCAAATAAGAAAAAAAAAAAAGAAAAAAATGTGCAAATACGCATTCAACATCGGTTTTTAAAAACCGATGTTAATTTGTGTAACAATACCGGTTTTTATTGAAAATCGATGTTAATTTGTGTAACTAAATCGGTTTTTATTAAAAATCGATGTAGAATAGAGACTTTCTACATCGGTTATTTAAAAAACCGATGCAGAATGCTATTTTTTAAAAAAGAAATACAACCTATTCTTTTTATTATTTCTGACCCTTATTTAAAAGATTGGTCAAAACTCCACCAAAAGCTATAAAAATAAATTATGAAAACTAAATATATTTATTATGACATAAAATTGCCCAATCGGCTCTGAAAATTTTAGTTGAGTGAAGAAAATCCAAAAAAATAGGGAGCAATCACAATAAGCCAATCAAAACAAGTCTCTATTAAAGTATCACAATCTCAAATCCAAGAATAAACTAAAATGACCAGTGAACTCACAAAATCTACACTATATAATATTATGATATTAAACATGAGAATAACCTATATAAACTAGGAACCTGCTTCATGAATTGCATAGCTAGTTTTACATTCACATATTCCACTAGAGAAGTCGTGGGGCAGGAACCAGAAAAGTAAAGAGAACAAGAATTAATAGAAGGAAAAGCAAATAAGTTGTGTAAAAGGCCTTGATGTTGAACATATAAACTTCAAATGGTCATAACTTTTGATAGGAATGTCCGATTGAGGCGTATTTTGCATTAAAATGCTCGAAACTCAAAGGAGAAGCCCTGGGCAAATTGGTCAATTGTTTTTTTTTTCCAAAAAATGCTTCTAAGTAGGTGAAAAATAGGACTCAACATTCAATCACCAAAAAATGGAACACTACAATACAATAAACAACGGAAATTGAAAGAACCTGTATCACGAGTCAACCTCATTGTGGTGAGCTTTGGGTGGCTTCCTGTCTGAAAAACAAGAAACTACAAAATATCAGATACACACATAACCAAAAAAGAAGAAACTGACCTCAATAGCATATTTATGTAAGAATGTAAGCCTGCAAACATTTAGGGTTTCATTATGAGGCACGAGCATGAGCGAGAGTACCTGAGAGAGGCACACAAAATGTGAGTTGCGAGACTACCTGCGCGCGAGTGAGAGTGAAAGCAAAATATCAGTTGCGAGTAGACCGAGAGCGAGAGTGAAAGCGCCAAGTCCGCCAAGAGAGTGAAGGTGAGCAGTGAAGAACGCGAGCAGTGAAGGCTGATAGTGAGACGCAGAGGTAGGCGCGAGAGTGAAAGGTTCTTAATTTGGGGGCTAGGGCTAGCACTTTTATAATAACAATAACAACATGATTTTTAACGAAAAACCATTGTTGATTATCTCCTGAACAACATCAGTTTTTCTTAAAAATTGATGTTAACGTGTTTTATTAACATCGGTTTTTCAATAAACCTAAAAAACCAATGTTAATGTGTATTTATTAACATCGGTTTTCGAAAATAACCTTAAAAATCAATGTTAACGTGTATCTATTAACATTCATTTTTAAGGGTTTTAGGAAAACCGATGTTAATGTGTATCTGTTAACATCGGTTTTCCAAAATAACCTTAAAAACCGATGTTAACGTGTATCCGTTAACATTAGTTTTTAAGGTTTTTAGAAAAACCGATGTTAATGTGTATCTGTTAACATCGGTTTTCCAAAATAACCTTAAAAACGGATGTTAACATGTATCCGTTAACATCAGTTTTTAAAGTTTTTAGAAAAATCGATGTTAATAAGGTTCTATTAATTACGAATTTGCCACCGCGTTTTTGTTAACATCGACTTTTAATAAAATCGATGTTAATTTAGCAATGTTAAAACTCATTTTTCTAGTAATGTGAGTTCTATTTAGTTTTTTCTAGTGAAAAGGTTCTTGTCAAAAGTACTTAGTATGACCATTACCATTCCCCACAAGATAAATGTCGATTTTTCTTATCATTGCAAATATATGTTGATGTAGATTAATAGAAAGAAAGTAAAAAAATAATTATAATTTTTCATTTAACTGGGAAAAGAAAATTTTAAATATCATTTATTTTAATTTAAACTTTAAAATTTTGACTCAGTGGTTTATTTATGTTGGGAATAAGAAGAGTCTTAGCTAAATTTAACGAATGAGATTACTCTTGTACAATGAATCTTATAAGCCACTTTTGTGAATCAATGTCATTTTCCATGGTCTAAAAGTGCTCATGGAGTTAACAGTTTCGCAAAGTACCGACTCTACCTCAACATAGCTAGTCATATTGCATTCTTCGCATGTACTACTCTTTGTACAATTTTAGATAATTAATCTCTCTTTCACAAATTTCAAACATATCAAACAATAAATAACTTTTTAATGAATATGACAACAAAAAATACAACCAAATATTGACCTATTATCAAGAAAAAAGTGTCAAGTACTAACCCCCAACAATCATCAGATACGGTCAAATGAATTGCATGGAAAAAATATGAATGTAGGAGGAAGAAGTAAAGACATTTTGATGGAGGTCCATTCCAAGCCAAAGGTCTAGAAGGAGAGCTTGAAACACTTCCTTTGGTGAGCTTTAAAGGACCCATGACAAGAGCTAGAACTCAAGCCCTTCAAGAACACATCAAGGCTAACTAGGACAAGCGTGAGGAAGCACACCAATCCAAGGAGAACAAGGGCTGGATTTTGATGTCTCAAGTCCATTTTAATTCAATAAATTCCAGCACTTGTTAGAAGCTTAAGTTGAGACAAATAAAAAGGCCTTTTAGTGAAATTGTGTAAAGAGGTGTAGGTGCACTTGTGTGTAATTTGTGTAGCAACTTAGTAAACTTGTTGGCTGCACTTAGAATCTCAAAATACTGCACCAATTTCGAATTTGGGACAGCCAAGGGTCACTTAGGGAAGCTTGCACCATAAGCTTCATTTAGCTTGCATTTAGCTCATTTTGTTGTACTTCAAGCTTCATTTGAATTGTCATTTCATGTGCATTTGATGTGTAATTTCGTGGCCTATATAAGATGTCCACAAACTGAATGTAACTAATTTTGGTTCATTAATACAATTATGAAAATTGTTGTGAGAGTTTCTCTCAAGTTCTTGTGCAAGAACCTCTTGTTTTTTATCAATGGCTTCAAGCTATTATGGTAATACTTCCTAGACTTATTGGAGAGCTTCTCCATGGTGTCTTCATTTTCATCCCTAACCTCTCTTCCATCTTCCATTACTACCATTAAAGAAAGCTTCCAGCCATACATTTTCATGAAAGCTTGGACAACTTGTGTGTTCTTGAAAGTTACTTGAAGATTGGGTTTCATTGCAAGGTAGATTTGGGAAATTCATGTCTAATGGTTTTAGACATACATCATGTGGTATCTAGAGCCTAATCCTTGTGGAATTCTTCTTCAAGTTCAGTTTTAAAACTTCTTCAAAGGTAAAATTCTGCACCAAACCCAAAAACGAAAATCTGAAATCTTCTTCTAGTCCTTGTGTTCTTGTGTTTTTGTGAAAAATTCTTGGTGGTGTGGACTTGTTGTGTGTTCCACCATATAACCCTTGTGTTTCCTTCAAGTTTCATATGATTTCATGTGTTCATGTTCTTCATGTGTTCTTGAAATTTTTTCAATTTTCCAGTCTTGATTCTTGTAAATTTTTGTTTGTAGTGTTTTTTGTGTTGTATGACCACTTGTTTTGATTCTACTCTCATGCCTAAACTGAATTGAGTTATTAGAAGCAAATTTTGCAATTTTTATACATCATTTTCGTGAATCATTCAATTTCCTTTAGGAATTTGTGAACTTGTTCAAAAGAAAAACAAAAGCTAAAAAAATTGTGAAAGAAATAATCAAAGTGCAAAAGAGAAACACTTATGGACAGACAAACAAATTATTGAATTGTGGCTGGAACAATACAAATAAAAACAGTATTTAGAAGCAAAGAAAGTTACAAAATTACGAGTTCCAAAATTTCCTTTGAACCACAAAATTAAGTGAACTTGTATGACATGCAAATTTGATGAAATTTGGCTTCTAGCAATTGAGTTTACTTGGTATATCCTCCTTGTGCAATTTGGTACAGCCAATATATGTCCTTGAGCTGTCTCATTGAATTCCAATTTGAGTTGTGCTTTTCCAAATTTTGCTTTTGTTGCTTGTCTCTTAAAATTTCCAAGGTTATTTTAGAGTTTTATTGTTCTTGGACTCTTGAGTCTAGCCTAGAATTATTTTCTATTTCACTATAGTAAAGAAGCTTGGTTTGATTAGAAGTTTTTGCTTAAGAACTATAGAGAGGACTAAGAGTGGAAAAAGGCAAGAGAGAACATTATAGAAAGAGCCTAGATAAAGTGTGCAAACATGAGTGTGAGTGGCAAACACTCAGAGAGTGGTGAGAATTTCCTTATATACTTGTGTTTTTGCTAACCATTTTTTCTTAAGGATGAGCTCAATAGGAGATGGGACTTTTTCACCTAGGACCTCTAGGTTGACGGAAGCCATGACAAAACAAATGAAAGACTTCCAAACTAAAATGGATGCAAAATTTGAGGAGTTTAAAAGGAAGACTCAAAGAAGGAGTAGTCCAAATGGTAGTGTGGATGGAAAGGCTCATAGTAGTAGGAGGGTGAGTGAGTATGCTTCCTTTCACGGAAGAAATTATTATGATGATAAGAGTGAGAGGAAGGAGAGGAGAGAAAATAATGATAGAAGAGAAGTCCACAAAGCTCAAAGGGTGGAGCAACAACTAAAAAGGAGAAAAGATTCTTTTTCCAAGACCAATGGGCTGCAACTTTTAGCTGGAAAGACAAGCCTAAAAATGAGGTTTATCATATGAAAAATAAGGAAGAAAAGGTGGAGAGCTCAAGAAAAAGAGTTAGGGATCCTACTCCAATAAGATCAAGCAATATCAAGTGTTTAGAGTGCCTTGGTAAAGGTCACATTGCTTCTCAATGTCCTAACAAGAGAACCATGATTTTGCTTAAGGAGGGAGACATAAAGAGTGAGTCTTCAAGTGACTCAACAAGTTCTTCAAGTGAAAAAGAAGAAGAACTTACACTAGTGGAGACCGAAAAAAGTGATGATCTCTTAATGGTAAAGAAAATGCAAGAGCTGGAAAATAATAATGCACTTGAAAAAAATATTGCACCTACAAAAGAGAAGATTAGTGAGCTACCAAAGAAAAAGAAAATGAGAGCAAAAAATTCATAAGATTAAAGAGAACTTATTCCTGAGTGAAAAGCAAATCAAGAGAGTGTTATTGGCACAACAACCTCTTTATTATATGATTCCTAACTCTCTTTGTTTACATGTTGAAAAGGAAGGAGAAAAATGGCACAAAGTTATGCAACATTTTTCGGATGAAGTTGCTTTCCAAACATGGAAGGATAAGTTGTATCATGCACCTATTCTTGCATTGCCTAATTTTAATGCTTCTTTTGAATTGGAATGTGATGCATCTAATGTAGGCATTGAGGGGGATTTTGATTCAAGATAAACATCCTATTGCTTATTTGAGTAAGAAATTGAAGGGTGTATGTTTGAATTATTCCACTTATGATAAAGAGTTGTATGCACTAGTTAGAGTATTGCAAACTTGGCAACATTATCTTTTACCTAAGGAATTTGTGATCCATGGTGATCATGAGTCTCTTAAATATTTGAAAAGTCAAGGCAAACTCAACAAGAGACATGCTAAGTGGTACATCAAGGGCAATTTGAGGACTTGGGAGGAGTGTTTACCTCACATTGAGTTTGCTTACAATATAGTAGTCAAAATAAAGGGAATACTCATAATAAGCAAGAGGGGGTGAATTGGTTATTACCTTTGTATTTTAAAATTAATTCAAATCCGAGTTTCAGGATCTTTATCACTTTCAAAACCAAGAAATATTTTTACTCAATCAAATAGCTCAGCCCCTTGGAATCAATTTGCTCAAAACAGAACTTGTTGAACAATGAATATGAATCAAAGAATCAATAAACAATAAAAGTAATAGAGATAGAGAAACAACACACAAGCAATTTATACTGGTTCACTTCACAACTGAAGCTACATCCAGTTTCTTCTAATCAACACTAGATTAGAGTTCCACTATTATAAATCTTGTTCTTACAAGCTTATTACAAAACCTCCCTTTATCAACCCTAGATAAAGAATAGAAATCTAAAACCCTATTAGAATTCTAAGGAGCAAGAACCAGAGAACACTACTCTGTTCTTTAACTATAGAACCCTTCTCTAGACCCAAGCTAGAAGAACCCACTTACAATAGCAATTTACACCAGAAATTCAAAATCAAATTTACACACAAAGATTAAGAAGAGAGACAACCTGATGATCCAATGAATGTAATGCACATGAGTTACCAAATCAGGTTGAATAGCAAAACAAAATCAGCACATGCTTTTCCTTAACATTGAAAATTTTCTTGCTCAAGATTCATTCAAAGACCAATGAATGATTTGAATGAAGCAAGAAGTAATAGAACCAGAAAAATCACTTTAAGAGACTTTAGAAAGCTTGTGTATGTTAGTATATGGATGTCCTAGAGACAATCTTTAGATTAGGACGTACATATACTTTTCAATGTCGTCATGAATAAATTATAAGCGCTCTTTATCTTGTTTCATATTTTGTCTCGATATTATTATTAATATATGAGTAACTGGATAAAACCCTTGGAATAGAATAGGTATCTCTTGAATATCAGTGATGGGATCACGATCATGAGGATTCATGGATACCAGATGTCTACTCCTAAATTTAAGTTCCTAGTCTAGAGACACTGAG
>PYAF01001345.1:17688-40614 GCA_007407185.1 Glycine tomentella | reverse complement strand
TGTCCTCACTCACACACTTCCTGAGAAACTTCCCAGGAGGTCACCCATCCCAAGATTGCTCCAAGTCAAGCACGCTTAACTGTGGAGTTCTTATGTTATGGGCTACCGAAAAGTAGATGCACCTTGTTGGTATAGGTAGTACCTATTAAATCCTTTAAGTTATCCTCAACTGTACAGTCCCATACCTGCACAGCCTCTGAATCCCTCTCGTTCGGGTATGTATTCGATTCATTCATGTACCCTTCCCACTGGAAGCCTGCTAGGAGCCGCTCCTTGTCCGTGCCTCACTGCACCGGCGATCACTCCTCGCCCTCGTCAGCGCCCGGGATGTTACAAAAAGTAGTTTTGGGAATATCTTCAGATTTCACTCGGATCTGATGATATCCCGATCTAAGGTCAATCTTACTAAAAACATAGGCTCCCACTAATTGATCCATGAGATCATCTATTCTAGGTAAAAGATATTTATTCTTAATCATCACCTTATTCAGTTGACGATAATCTACACACATTCTCATGGAACCATCTTTCTTCTTCACTAATAATACTGGAGCTCCCCAAGGTGATACATTCGGTCTCACAAAATGCTTACTTAACAGTTCTTCTATTTGCTTCTTCACCTCAGCTGATTCTACATGAGACATTCTATAGGGTGCCATGGAAATAGGTTCACTTCCAGGAATCAAATCTATAGAAAATTCGACTTCCCTTTCAGGAGGTAAACTACTTACTTCTTGGAATACTTCAGGAAATTCTCTTACCACAAGCGAATCTTTTTCATCAGATTTAGTTTTAGGTTCAGAGTGGGATATGATCATGTATACCTGAGCATCATTCTTTTTCATTGTCCTAAAGACTTTGCTAGGACAAACAATCTGTACATCCCTACTCACTTGAGGACTTCCAAAAACTATGGTTTTATCAAAGCAATTTAACAGGACATGGTTGGACGATAGCCAATCCATACCAAGAATAATATCAATTTGTTGTAAAGGTAAACAAATCAAATTAACAGGAAATGTTTTGTCGTCAATTTCTAGTTGGTAATTCAGACAGATCTCAGATGTGACAACTGACTCACTAGCAGGAGTGTTTACTATCACATCAATATTTAAAGAGGACACAGGAAGTTTCAGGTTATGAACACATGTATATGATATGAAAGAATGAGTAGCTCCCGAGTCAAATAATACATCTAAAGGAATTCTACTTATGAAACACTTACCTTGGATCAAATCTTTAGATTTAGAAGTCTTAACCCCGCTAAGAGTAAATACTCTTCCCGTAGCTTTTGGTTTCTCTAAAGGATGGCTCTGACTTCTTCCTTTCTCCTCTTTACTACTCAAGGGACAATTCCTTGAGATATGCCCCCTTTGGTTGCACACAAAACATAGTGGACTTGAATTTGGACATGTGGAAACAAAATGTCCAGGTTTTCCACACTTGAAGCATTTTACAGGAAGGGATGAGGAAGTTTTATTGGCAGGGTTCCTGTGATTGGAAGCATACGGGTGGTCCCTGTTATGATAGGTTTCCCCTAGTTTTTTTGGCTCATCATTTTATTTCTAATAGTTCCAACATTCTTGTAATGGGCTGTCCTAGCCCGAGAATCTTCGTCATAGATTCTACAAATGTTCACCAGTTGGGGAAACTGGCGTACACCTTGGTAGTTCACAGATTGCTTAACGTCAGGCCGCAAGCCGTTCAGGAACTTAACACATTGTGAGCTTTCTCCCTCTACACCTTGATAATGAGGAAAATATCTCACCAACTCCTCAAATTTAACCGTGTACTCCGCCACGGTCATGCTCCCCTGTTTTAATTCTAAAAACTACATTTCGTTTTTATTCCTGATATCTTCTGGAAAGTACTTTTCCAAGAAGACCTCTTTGAAAATCTCCCAAGTTACAGCTTGGTTTTCAGCCTCCAAACGTAGGCGGGTATTCTCCCACCAAAACTTTGCCTCCTCCACCAACATATGGGTACCAAAGAGTACCTTTTTGTCAGCGGGACATACCATCACTTGGAAGATTTTCTCTATCTCCCTCAGCCATAACTGGGCACCGTCGGGATCATACCTTCCTTTAAAGGTAGGCAGGTGGTTCCTTTGAAAAATCTCCAACCCTTGATATTTCGTACCCCCGCCTCTAGGTTGATTTCCCAACGCCTGCGCTAAGGCTTGCAGCGCATCAGCTATGGCGCAGTTGCTCCTACCAGCCATTACTTCTTGCTTGTACAACGTAAGTTTGAGTTAACGGGTAGGAAATAATAAATAGTAACACACTCAGAAATTTTACAGCAACCACAACTATATAAAGAAAGTTATTTGTACAAAACATTTTCAGATATTTTACATATCACTTCTAAAACTCATAACTATCCCTACTTCTAATACTATTATCTATCACACCAAAAAGTCATTTTATTTAGCTTCTAAAAGTTCTGTCCTGCTTCTTCTACTACTAGATCTTGGTAATACTGTACACGATATGCCGAAATACTATCTGGTTTTTCCGTCCCATAATATATATAATAGTTTTTCTTGCGATAAAGTTTCCTTTTTGTGGTCCAAGGTATAACCATGACCTCATGCTCCTCTTTAGTAATCGGAGGTTCCCCATTATCAGGGTTAGCCCTATATTTCACAGTAGTAAAATATGTTGTATTTCTGGCTTCCTCCAACTCCTCCCGTCAACACTGGGTATCAACTACATATAAGGTTTTATTTATGGGGTTCATTTTCCTGAACAGTCACAACAGATTAGTACTCTAAATTCCTACTCCTATATTCCAAAAAGCATATTACAGAAAACACAGTACACGGTGTTGAATTCAGGGGGAGCTGCTTGAAGCATAAGCAAGAATGATTCAAGTCTAAAGTTTTGAGCTTTCAAACATGAAAGGACAACTTGGAGATTAATTAGGATAAAATGTAAGAGAAAAGAAATTATGATGATCCTAAAGCATTGCATTCATTCTAACTCATAAATAACTTAAAATGGTTTAATAAAAAAGACAAGGCTTTCATAAAATGGTTAAGTTTCAAACTTGTTTCAAAGGTTTTTGGAAAAATGGTTTTCTTGCTGTTTTAATCGATTACAACATCGTAATAATAGATTATTGTGTTCTTCACTTACCTTGGAAAAGCTTTCATGAACATTGTAATCGATTACATATTGGATTAATCATTATTATACCTTTGATTGTTAGAAAACTGCCTTGTTGAAACATTTTAATCGATTACCTATGGGTAGTAATTGATTACATGCTTGTATATGTATTTAAAGATCTACTGGGATAATCTATTACCAGTATACTGTAATCGATTACATAGGCTTATCTGAAAATAGCCTCTCCCTGCTTTAATCGATTACCATAGATGGTAACCGATTACATGTTGTGTTTAAACTCTAAGTTTTGTACTAGATAATCTATTACCTCGATTAGTAATCGATTACACAATGTAATTAGAAAGGCTATGGCTCCTGCTTTAATCGATTACCATTTCTAGTAATCGATTACTCTATTTCTATGACTGATATGTTTTCCTCGTTTAATCGATTACCAAGGTTAGTAATCGATTACATAGTGTATTTTGAAAAAATGAATCTCCTGTCTTAATCGATTACAAGACGGAATAATCGATTATTTGTCCCGTTGTAGAAATTCCAGAAAAGCTTATGAACATTTTAATCAATTACATTCTTGGATTAATCGATTACATAAGCAAAATAATCGATTATTAGGCGTGTATTAATTGATTAAAGCTGTTACATTTTTCTGTTATAAATAGGAATTCACTTTGCTTGATTTTGTAACGTTGTATACTGATACCCATCAAGCCAAAACAATTCGAAAAGCCTTTCTCAGTGTTTTCAAAGTATTTTTACATACTTGCTCTATTTCTACATTGATCATGAGATTGTGAGTCAATCTTGAGCAAGATTTCATTCAAGATTAAGGGAAGCTGATTTAATTTGTTAATTCAACCTGTGTTAATCCATCATTTGCATTGTTAATCATTGGATCATCAGGTTGTTTCTCTCCTTAATCTTTCTATAATTTTCATTTTGTTTTTGGATGTAATTTTTTGTCTATTGTAATTGGGATTCTTGCTTGTAAACTAGAGATAGGGTTTCTCTAGGGGTTGTGCTGAGTAGTGTTCTCAGTGGGTTTGTCTCTAAGAATCTAATAGTGTTTTAGATTTCTATACTTTATCTAGAGTTGATAAAGGGAGACTTTATAATTACTTGTAAGAACAGAAAATTGCAATAGTGGAACTCTATTCTAGTGTTGAGTGGAAGAAAACTGGATGTAGCTTCATAGTGTTTGAAGTGAACCAGTATAAATCTTTTGTGTATTGATTCTTATCTCTATCTTGATCATATTCTGTCAATCTTGATTGTATGACTTTCTTTATCAATTAAAATTTTGAGCTATTGAATACCTTGAGCTGAGCATTTGATTGAATAAGGTTTCTTGATTTCAAAAGTGATAAAGATCCTAAGGGAAACTCTGATTTTGTCTAAGAAATTTTAATTTACCAAGCCTAAACAATTCACCCCCTCTTGGTTAAGTGTGAAGTGTTCCTATATTCTACACACGGGTCATAGCAAAATACAGAGAACATATAACACAGAACATATTGCAAAGAAACACAACAAACAGATAACACACAGTCCTAAGAAACATACTGCTCTGATACCACTATTGTAACACCTCAACTTACAGTCTTGTTATTATTGATTTTTAATGAAAATTCTTTTCAACTTACTTAAGAACACCCAGTTGAATATAACAAAATTTTGCCAATAACTGATATTCCAAGAAAATTTCATCACTGAGTAATATTTATAAACCTGAAGTAACATATAATAAGAGTACAAATTGACATTGGTTCTATTACATAGTACAATTAACTAAAACACTATGTAATAAAAGAACATATCTTCAAACTAAACATCTTCAAACAAAATCCTCTTCCTGTAAGCAGTTAGGCAGTCTTTCTTTACAGTTCATCTGCTCACCCGAATGGAAATCGAGGTCATAGCAGGTGTCAACCACAGACACAAAACACAGGGTAAGTTTATAATAAACATAGTTTAAGCAACAAGTTATATTTAGCGCGGAGTTATTTATAACAACGTCCTCAATTTTCAGTTCTAATTTTATATGATGCATGATTCTCCAAAACTCTCAACATCATGAACATGTGGTACCAATTGTCAAGATAACCCCATCCCAGTGGCACAGAACTTCTCCGATCAGTCAAGGTATCCCGGTGTTGCACAGGTTCTCACCCACACTCATGTGATCATCATGGGTGGCGTGATTCCCCACCACAAGAGTCACCCCTCAGTCCAAACCCCTCTGCCTAAATGCGCGGACTCCGTTCCTGCAGCTATCTGACACACCTCCTCTCTGAGGCAACTCTATGAGACACATGAGACTGATTCACTTATGCATATCTCATTCATTTTATAAACTCAGATTTATTTTCAACATCAGACTCCAATCACTGTCTCACATAATTTACTTAGAAATTCAACATAAATCATGTACAGAACTCATCTTATTACTCATGTACAACAACTCAACATATCATTCATGTACAGAGATTCATAGAACACTCAGCAAGTATAAAACTTCATTCAGACACTCAATCATATAACTATAACTTAAATCCAACAATTACTCAGATACAAGTCATACTTCACAGAACTTCAAACACTTATTCAAATACAAGTAACACTTAAAAAATATCCTTATCATAAAACTTCCCTATACATACCTGATAACTCCTTACAAAGCTTGATAAACTTTCCCTAAAAGTGCTAACCTTCTACATGTGACCTTTAGGGAAGTGGGGCCTCTTCTCACTTTAACTTATGCCTTGAAAAGGAAATGGTGAAAATGAAATGAAAGAGATTGGAGGGAGAGAGATTCACGTGGGGTTTGGTGTAGAAAGGGAGTCTTGAAAGTGACTTCCACTTAAGGGCCCTCCTCTCTTTATATAGGTTTGAAAAGTGATAAAGTATTTAAAGACATAATTACCCTTTCTAATTAGTTACTCTCATTTGGTTCCATTAGAACTTAGTTTCATCTCATTCCATTACATCCTAACTAAACTCATAATTACTCTTCTAAATATCTTCTAGCTTTATAACAAAAATCTCCTAAGTCATGAGGACTCTCTTCCAAGTGTCCTCCACTTGTCCCCATGTATTTAAGTCATGAAATCTCCTCTCTTCTTACTCCCTCACTCACGTGGCCATCAAGGGGAAAGGAGAGAAGATTTTTCTTCCTTTCATGCCATCTTGCACAAATATTTTTCAAGGTTATGATGGCTTTTTATCCCTTCATTAATGGTGGCTTACAAGTGGATAGATATTTCTTAAGCTTTCATGATTGCACCTTATCACTTTAATTCATGAACCTTAAGATATTTTTTTACTCATCATGACTCATCAATTTTGAATAGGACAAAACCACCTTATCCTCCTCCTGTCCTCTCTTCACGTGGGTACCATGGTCAAGGGGAATGATTTTTATCTTCCCCTCCTCCTTCTACACCATATTTTCGTTTCCTTTAAAGAGGACAAAATTGTGTGGTTCTCCTTGTGTCTATATGTCATCTTTCATGAAGAGGAAGAATTCAATTCCAAGTTGTCTTCACATATGGCATTCATAGGAGGAAGTAAAGTTCAATTCGAACTCTTCTGCCTAAAGGATAAGATTAAATAATAGAGCTCTAGAGATTTCCAAAAACTAACTTCAGTTACAGTACAAATAGCTCACAAACAGTCTATACAGAGTGCTACGCAGGCTTTACGTACAAGACTGCTCTATCTTAATTTTGATTGATCTGTTATACTTCTAACCATCAAAATTACTAAACCATTTTATTAAATAAGTCTGTACATCCTATAATTAAGAGAAAATTCCACAGATTCTACTTATCATTTTTCCATATTTTTTCTGCTGCCTGAATTCTCCTGAATAAAATTTCAAAGTTGTTACCGTATAAAATTCATAGAAATTCTATTCTAAGGGTTTTCTGTCACAGTTGTATAGTATCTAACTCTACAAATTATTCTCTATCATATGAGTCCTGTCTCACCTTATTCTGCTTCAGTTTGAAATTTCTAACTTATACAGCGTGTACCGATGCTGTTCGGGAAACAATCAAATTTCTCTTAAAATTGTATATCCTTAAGATCAGAAAATTCTACTGATTAATAATATATATAAAACATGTTCAATAAATGCTCAGATCATCATAAAGTTTGGGGTGTTACAACTCTCCCTTCCTACAAATAAATTTCGTCCTCGAAATTTACCTGATTCAAAAAGTGTTGGATAGCTCTTTCGCATCTCACTTTCCAGTTCCCAAGTAACATCACCATTTTGCACTGTTTCCCCATATCACCTTTACTAAAGGAATTTTTTTTCCTCTTATAGCTTTGATCCTTCTATCCTCAATTCTCACTGGTAATGTCCCATTTGGTTCCATTAGAACTTAGTTTCATCTCATTCCATTACATCCTAACTAAACTCATAATTACTCTTCTAAATATCTTCTAACTCTACAAATTATTCTCTATCATATGAGTCCTGTCTCACCTTATTTTGCTTCAGTTTGAAATTTCTAACTTATACAGCGTGTACCGACGTTGTCCGGGAAACAATCAAATTTCTCCTAAAATTGTATATCCTTAAGATCAGAAAATTCTATTGATTAATAATATATATAATACATGTTCAATAAATGCTCAGATCATCATAAAATTTGGGGTGTTACAGGAAACCTCTGTGTACACATATCAAAGTGCACGCATAAACCAGACAAAATTGCAAACGCGCATAAATATCGAAGCAAAAATCTGAAATAGTAAATACGGTAATAAAGTACTAAAGTTTAAACTACAAAGTAATAAAGAAACATAAAGACAAGTTCATGAATTTTTGAGGATCATGGCTGGAAGGTCAGTCTCCTCCAATAAAATATTAATTTGCATGACTTGCCTCCTTATGAAAAATAGGCCTGTCTCTAGGCCATGCAACAATAGTTCTAAATTTGTCTAGGGTAGGTCAAGGGTAGGGATTAGGATCCTGGCGATGCTGGTGCAGTGTATAGTGGTAGAAGTTGTCATTCAACTGCATCTGCCCTTGTGGTTGGTTGTCTGTTGATCAGCCAAATGACGCATGTATGTGTGCATCTGGAGTTCCATCCTCTATAGGTGTGATAAGAAGGACTCCCATGATGGCTACTGTTGTGGTGGTGGTGGAGAATCTGCTACTGGGTGAGGTTGCTAAAACTACTATGGTTGTTGCACCTACCTTGGCATGCAATTTTTTTCGTTGAATGATCTTTTGATGGGAAGTCGGATGGGTTTGGTTGGTATGACCAACACTCCATAGAACTTGCAGAGAACTATTATTAAAGCTAGAAAATGCAGTGTTTTTTTTTTTTTATTTTTCTGGGTTCAGTGGGTGCCTAAGAGGTTTTGTAATGACAAACTGGTAAAAGGCGTTAGAAATCAACGGGCCACATGAACACTGATCTGCTCCATGAAACTGTAGACCATATTACGTTTTGGTAGAGTCAGATCAGAGTTATAATCGTTTGGAAGAATATTACTAAGGAGAAAGGTCATCCAGATTTGAGTAAGAGTGGTCATATTGTCCCCGCCATACTACGAACAAAGTCACAACCTGGGAAGCAAAGCAACTAACTTATTGTCTCTTCATCAAAACTTGTATTCCCGTCTCTCCTTGAAGTGTATTCACATTCATGTCCTTCTTCCAAGATCAATGGATTCCTTAAAGACTGGTTGATCGCATCTCTATCATAAAGGATCCATTAGCCTTGCATTTTGGAATGCTTATCAAGAACTCCCTCCTCAATAGGCCAAGCATTAGGATAGAATTCTAAGACAAGTTCATGGTCATATTTGGGCATTGGTTGAGGAAGGACCAATCTTTGATCAACTCAAAATGGCATTGGTTCTCCTCCTTGCGAAATTTGTGTCCATCAAAAACAAAATTTATAGGTGGAGATGTGCTAGATCCTTCCCCTGCAGTGGTTTTCCGAGCACTCGTAGTTACAAGTTTCTTTGGAGCCATCTGCAACCAACTCACATCCAAACTGAAATTAGCATAAAATCATTTTTCACTAAACACAAATTCACTTCACTTTCAATTTTCCCAATCATAGCAACCAATAAGTCAATTTTTGTGTGTGTTTTTCATTAATTGTTTAGCTCAAAACACAACACTTAAATCAATAGCTCAATGTGCATCATTCTGAAAATGAAAATTTCAACATTCAAAAGATAATTCATGTGCAATGTATCCACCCTAATACAACAAATTCATCCAAACAAGCTACCCCAATTCAGTCCAAACAAATTAAGCTTTCAAAGAACAACTTATGTGCTTGCATACAAGGAAATCTAACAATTCAAGATTAGCTCACACTCTTGGCATTCAAGTTAAAAACCTAATTTAGCCTAACACCTAGAATAATGCCTGAACATGTTTAGAGATTATCATTCGTTCATAATTCAAAATAAAACATGAACTGGCCATTGTGACATTTTATCGAATAGTTGGTGTGCACATGTAAAAGTATGTATAAATGAAGGATAATGTGTAAGCATGATAAGCAAACATGTAGAGAGCAAACATTAGGACTAGGAACTACACAAAATAACTATAATTTTGAGTATTTGATCAATTTGTGCATAAACAACATTTACCTTGAAACTCATTGAAAAACAACAAAAAACACAAACAAAACAAAAAATATTGAAAGAAAAGAAAAAATGATAGAAATGTGAAACTTACTTGAATGAGATAGAGTGGTGTGTGAGAGAAGATGAATTTCGTGAATAGATGATGGCTTAGTCGAGTTTTGGGAGAAGGAAGGCGAGGGTTTCATATTTTTAGAGGAGAAGAAGAGTGAATTAAAGTGGGGTGAAATCATATTTCATCCCTCTATTTTTTTTTTTAAAATTGATGGCAACTTTTTTTAAATGAAAAGAGTTAACCCCTTCCTCCCAAATCTCACCCTTAATGCTTCCATTCGTGTTAAAATTCAATTACAATTGTTTCATCAACACAACTCAAAACTCAAGATTACAAATCTACAACCTTTTATAAAAACACTTAAGTTTCACCAAATCCAATTTTACACATCAACATACAAAATTACAAACATATTAAAAGAAATAGACAACATGTACAAACATGACACAAATTCTAGAATATTTAAAACACATTTTTCAAAACAATGTGAATACCCACAATAAACAAGAAGGGGTAAATTGGTTAAACCAAAGTCTTTAAAATTTCTTTAAAACATGCAGCGGGGTTAGGACCTTTATCACAATTAAACCAAGAATGCTTCAATCAATCAAACCACTCAGTTCAAGAATAAAAATGCTAAAAGCTTCACTTGTTGAGTAATAAGATTTCACCAAAAGAATCACAGATTAAGATAATAAGAAGACATTGAAGAAAGTAATCAACACAAAGAGCTATACTGGTTCACCACTCAACAAGAGAAGCTACATCCAGTTTCTTCCAACCAAACCTTGGCTACAGTTCCTGATGGAGGTCCATTGCAAGCTAAAGGTCTAGAAGGAAAGCTTGAAGCACTTCCTTTGGTGAGATTTAAAGGACCCTTGACAAGAGCTAGAACTCAAGCCTTTTAAGACCACATCAAAACTAACTTGTATCTTTTGGACAAGCATGAAGAAGCACACCAACTCAGTGCAAATACAAAAGAAATCTTGTCTGTTTTAATAGATTACCATCTGTCTGTAATAGATTACGAAGGCACTTTGTAAAATAGTTGTTGTCTGTTTTAATCAATTATCAGACAACTGTAATCGATTACATAAGCATCAGAATGTGTAAAAACTTTGTTTTAATCGATTACAAGGATGGATTAATCGATTACTTCAACATAAAAACTGCACTGCACATGTGTTAGCCAAAAGTCACTTTAGGAGAAGCTTGGACTTCAAGCTTCATTTGAGCTTCATTTCAATTTGCATTTTCCTTACATTTAGTGGCATTTGATGTGTAATTTCGTGGCTTATATAAGCTGGTCCAAAACTGATTGTAACTAACTTTGGTTCATTAATACAATTCTGAAAATTGTTGTGAGAGTTTCTCTCTTGTTCTTGTGCAAGAACTTCTTGAGTCTTATCAATGGCTTCTCAATGCTATTGTGGTTATTCTTCCTAGGCTTATTGGAAAGCTTTTCCATGGTGCCACCCATTTTTATTCATAACCTCTCTTCCATCTTCCAGTGCTGAATTAAAAAGCTTAAAAATAGCCCCAAATTCTTGTGAAAGTGCAGAAGTTAGAGTTCTTGAAGTTTGTTTGAAGATTGGGTTTCATTACAAGGTAGATTTGGGAAAACTAATGGCTATGGTTTCAGCCATACATCAGTTCCACTATTAAAAAAATCTGTTCTTTAAAAACTTACAAAAGATCACCCCTTACCAACCCTAGATAAATAACTGAAATCTAAAACCCTATTAGACTTCTAATGATCAAGACATAGAGAACCTTTCTCTACTCTTCCCTCTAGAGAACCCTACTCTAAAAAAGCTTTAAAGAACCTCTTTGTAATAGTTACAAACAACCAAAAATACAAAAATGAATTTACAAGCAAAGCTAATTGAGAGAGACAACCTGATGATCCAATGATTATGAATGAATATGATTTACCAATCAGAGTTGAAAATGAAAAACAATATCAGAACTTACTCTCCAAATGCTTCTTTTAAATCTTGCCTAAGAAATCTTTCAATACACCATAAAGATTTGAATATGTGGGACATGAATTTTAGAACTTTCAGAATATCCTTTCTCTCTTTCAGAAGGCTTATGAAAACTTTGAAAATTTCATAGAGTAAATGTGTTGTTAGTTTCAGAAAACCCAACAACTATTTATAACAAATTGATGTAACTGAATGTAATCTATTAAATCACCTGAGTAATTGATTAAAACTTCATTTGTAATCAATTGAAAACAACTTTAATCGATTAAAATGTTCTTCAATTTTCTGGAAAGGATATATGAACAAAGTAATCGATTATTTGGACCTGTAATCGATTACTACAGAGATTCATTGTTCCATAAATGAACTAAGTAATCAATTACTAATACATGATAATCGATTAATTCAATCAAGTCATGTTCTGTATTTATAGTGAGTAATTGATTACTTAATGCTAACAATCGATTAGAATGTTCTTCAAGGCTGAAGTAATAGATTACCAATAGGTGTTAATCGATTAACACAATAAAAATAGTTTTTCCAAAACCTTGAAACCATGAGATCTTATCTTTGATGCAATCATTAAATCTTAAACCTTTTTCACAAACCATGTGCTTTTGTAAAATCATGAATGCAAACCAATGAATGATGTTTATGCAATGCTATGGATCATAGGATGTAACTCTCAGACATCTAAATATTACAAATACCTTCAATTGAATGGCATGTTAAAAGCTAAAAAACTCATCCAGCTTCAACATATATCTTGATCTTTCTTCATGTTCCCCCTGTGTTTAACAAGTTTCACACTAAATATAGACATATTTAAAACTATACTCAACCTACAAATTGAAACATATATATTCAAAAGCATAATTTTCCAAAAAGGACGCAAAAGTAAAGTTCAGAAATATAATTCAGAAACACAAGACATAAAATTCAAGTAACACAAATTAAAACAAAGTTTAGGAATACTGGATGGCCTCTAAGGAGCGCTTCTTTAACGTATTTTAAGTTGGACACCCTTGTTGTGGCTCAGACTTCCTGCAATTTGACAACAGTGGTGAGCCTCTCAACATCACCCAAGTAGTGTTTGATTTTACTGCCATTCACAGTCCATGTCCTATTTGTGGCTGGATCCTCCAATATCACAGCTTCTTGTGGCATGAATTCATTGATGATGAATGGTCCAGACAACTTAGATTTCAACTTACCTGGAAAAAATCTCAATCTAGAATTAAATAACAAAACTTATTGACTAGGCTAAGAATTCCTTTTCGAAAGCTTTTATCATAATAAACTTTAACTTTTTGCTTATAAAGCTTGGAATTCTCATAAGCTTGAAACCTCAATTCCTCCAATTCATGAAGTTGGAGCTTCCTGCGTTCACCAGCTACATTCAGATCAAAATTCAGAAACTTCAATGCCCAGTAAGCTTTATGCTCCAACTCAACAGGTAAGTGACAAGATTTGCCATAGATCAATTGGAAGGAGTGAATCCTGTAGGAGCTTTGTATGTTGTTCTGTATTCCTAAGAAGTTTCATCTAATTTTTTAGAACAATCCTTTCTTGACGGAGCAACTGCTTTCTCCAGGATCTTCTTGACTTCCCTATTAGAAACTTTAGCTATCTATTGGTCTGGGGATGGTAAGGTAGGCTACCTTGTGTCTGACATTATAGTGTTGGAGAACTTTCTTGAGTTGGACGTTACAAAAATGAGATCCTCCATCACTTATCAATACACTTGGTGTGCCAAACCTTGAAAATATGTTTTTCTCTAGGAAGCTAATAACGGTCTTTGTATCTGCATGTTAAACATCTATTGCTTCCACCCATTTGGTTACATAGTCCACAACCAATAGAATGTATTCATTTGAGTAAGATGATAGGAATGGACCAATGAAATCTATCCCCTAGTAGTCAAAAGTTTCAACCTCCAGAATGTTCTACAGTGGCATTTTATTCCTTCTGGAGATTCCACCTGTTCTTTGATAGTTATCAAACCTTTGAACATATTCATAAGTATCTTTGCACAATGTAGGCTAATAGAAACCAGATTTGAGGACCTTGGCAGCAGTCCTTTCTCCATTATAATGGCCTCCATAAGGTGAACTATAGCAATGCCACAATATGCTTCTTGCCTCCCCCTGAGTTACACATCTCCTCAAGAGATTATATGCTCCAACCTTAAAAAGATAAGGATCATCCAACACAAAGTATTTAGAGTCCCTGAGAAACTTCTTTTATGGTGCCAAGTGAGATCATCAGGAAGTGCACCAGTTGCTTTGAAATCTGTCATCTCAACAAACCATAGCCTTTTTGCAATGTTGAACAGTTTTTCATCAGGAAACTCTTCTTGAATTTTAGGACCTTGTGTGGTCACCTCATTAATGGTAAGTCTAGAAAGATAATCATCTACATGATTTTCACTCCCCTTTTTATCCTTGATTTCCAAATCAAATTCTTGCAAAGGTAGAATCCAAATGATAATTTTGGGTTTAGAATCATCTTTGACCAAAAAATATTTTATAGCAGCATGATCAGTAAAAACCACAACCTTAGATCCTATCAAATAAGATCTAAAATTTTCCAAAGCATACACTACCGCAAGCAATTCTTTCTCAGTTGTTGCATAATTAATTTGAGCTTCATTTAACACCTTGCTTGCATAATATATGGTATGAAAAAATTTATTTTTTCCTTTGACCCAAAACTGCTCCTTCATCATAATCACTAGCATCACAAATTATTTCAAAATCAAGTGTCCAGTCTGGGATAGTGATTATGGGTGCAGAAATTAGTTTTTGTTTCAAAGTATCAAAATCTTCTAAACACAATTCATCAAAATGAAATGAAACTTCTTTGTCCAAGAGATGCTCAAAGGCTTGGCAATCTTAGAAAAATCCTTGAATAAATGCATGTCAAACCTAGCATGTCCTAGAAAGCTTCTGATGCCTGTGACATTTGTTGGGAGAGGCAATTTTTCAATGACTTCCACCTTGGCTTTGTCAACTTTAATGCTATGAATAGAAATTTTGTGGCCCAATACTATGCCTTCAGTCACCATAAAATGGCATTTCTCCCAATTGAGCACAAGATTTTTTTTCAACACACCACTTCAATATAGTGTTAGGATTAGAAAGACATAAATCAAAAGAAAAACCAAAGACAGAGAAGTCATCCATGAACACTTGAATACTCTTCTCATCGAGATCAAAGAAAATAGAAAGCATACATCGGTAAAATGTAGCAGGAGCATTACAAAGACCAAAAGACATCTTCCTATAAGCAAAAACACTGAAGGGACAGGTAAAAGCCATCTTCTCTTGATCTTCAAGATTAACATTGATTTGTTTATATCTTGAGCACCCATCAAGAAACAAAATAGAATTGGTGTCCTGCTAGTCTCTCCAGCATCTGGTCCATGAATGGAAATGGAAAATGATCCTTTCTAGTGGCTTTATTGAGCTTCCTTTAATTAATACACATTCTCCAGCTCGTAACAATACAAGTTGGAATAAGTTCATTTTTCTCATTCTTTACAACAGTCATACAACCTTTCCTTGGAACTACTTGTACAGGGCATACCCACTGGCTATCTAAAATACGATATATCATTCCACCCTCCAATAGCTTGACTACCTCCTCTCTAACAACTTCCTTCATGGTTGGATTGAGGCATCTCTGTGGCTGAGCTACAACTTTATATTCTTCTTCCATTAAAATTCTATGCGTACCATAAGAAGGATTGATACCTGTGAGGTCTGATAAGGTCCAGCCAATGGCTTCTTTGTTCTCCTGCAAAATTTTCACCAGTCTTTTTGTTCTTCTTCAGAAAGATTTGAATTAATGATAACTGGTTTCTATGAATCACCTACAAGAAAAACATATTTCAAATGTGAAGGTAATGCTTTCGACTCCATCTTTGATTCTTCATTTTGCTTATCTCCTTTCAATTCTTCAAAGAGAGATTGGCGGTAAGGAATTTCCTTGAGAGCATCTAGCTGTTGGAGACAATTTGAACTCTCATTTTCTTCACATTAACTCATCTCCTCAAATGCTCAAGTCAATGTTTTCTCTAAACCATATTTTCTTTGAATCAACCTCTTCGAGTCAGAAATCACTTCATCCAAGACATTCACTCTAAACACTCCATCTTATCTTTAGGGTGCTTCATGGCTTCAAATACATTGAATTGCACTTCATCATCTTGCACCCTAACAATTAGTTTTCCATCATCAACATCAATCAAAACCTTAGTAGTCTTTGTAACGACCTAAAATTATTCTAGATATTATATTTTTATTAGGGTTAAATTTTTAAGAATAGTTAGATAATTTTTATTACTATTTTATTTTTACTAAACGGATCCTAGTATAAATTCTAAAACATATAAATTATAGAAGTTATAGAAGTTGTTAAACTGATATATATAATACGTAGCCACAGTCCTTGTACAAGAGTCATTTTCAACGAAACATAAAGATATTACAACACTTTCATCATTCATTTCCTAGAGACAATTCTTTATCTTTGTACCACCATCAATCCAAGGTGTCAATGAAATTGACCATTGTTGCCATCTATAAAAAAAATTAAATAAATCTTGTGAGAAATAAAATTTCTCAGTAGGCAAAACTAAACCACCAAAACACGTTAGTACGTTAGTAAATCATCATAAAATAATTATGCAAACTATAAGAATGCATGAAATGAATTTTCCCAGGGAGCACATGGCCTTTACATATCATATTGTATGTAGCTACACCTCGTACTGGATGTAGACGCTACGACCATCTTACGCAAACATGCATGATTTATTCCATGTATCTGCACCTTGTAAGGACCCTCAGCATGGCGCTGTTGGCGCCAGATTCCGCGCTGGTAGCGCCAGGGATCCTTTAGAAGAAAACCCTGTTAAGGGTGTGGCGCTGATGGCGCCAGGGCTGGCGCTGATGGCGCCAGATTCACTGGAAGTCTATGCCAAGGGAGCCAGGTTGGCGCTGGGAGCGCCAGGTTCTCTGGAACTTGACGCCCAGGGCGCCAGAGTCATACGAGGGGTGCCAGTGGTTTTTCATTCCGCCCGGTTAGCGCCATAAGTGGCGCGGATGGCGCGGGAAGTGGCCTGGAAAACCAACTTTCACTGGAATTCCACGAGGTCAGTGCCAAGTGTGGCGCAGGTGGCGCCACAGGTTCTGGAAGCTGATGCTGGAGGCATAAGGTTGGCACTGGTGGCGCCATATAAACCGCCATGTTGGCGCAGGTAGCGCCGGAGCTGGCGCGGATCGCGCCAGAGCTCGGGCAAGCAGAGTATAAAGGGCAGATCGCGTTTTGGAGGAGCAAAAACTTCTTCTTCTTCCTCCCAAAGCCCTGGACCTCCATTAAAGCTGTTCCAAGCTTCCTAGGACCTCATATACTAGCCTAAACACCTTCCTGTGACCTAGAAACCAGTTATAACCGATTAGAAAGCTAAAATCCTTCATCCTTTCCTTTGGATTGAGCAAAATCCATTCCCTCAAAGAAACCTCTGAGACTTGAGCGTGGGCAAGAACCCAAGGCGCAGAACGGACTACAGAGCTAAGAAAAGCTGTCCTATAGCCTTTTAGGTCGCCACTGAGGTAATAAACTTAAGTTACTCCGATTGATTTTGAGTTTGGGAATTTTCTGGATTTTGTGATCTATGTTGATCTGGGGCTAGAATTAGCCCAGGATTCTGTAGGGAATCTTTTTAGAATTGTCTAGTGATGAAGGATTAGCTTTCAATTTTTGAATTGGTGAATGTTGGATATTCTGTGAATGCATGTGTGGCTGTGTGATAGTCACTTGTGATGGTTAATTGACATGCTAGAGCCTAGTTAATGACTGTGTTGTGCCTAAGAGGCTATTTGAACGGTGCTTTGAGTGAAACTCAGACCGTTCCAGTGATTTTTAGATGATGAGGCTGATGTAAGCCTGTGTATAGGTTGTACATTGAGTCAGGGACGACTCTGATGCCTGGTATTCAGCCTTGGAAGACCTTGTGTGGTCTGTGAGAAGCCTAATGTGGGTTAAGATTGAATAAGACCCTAGGATAGGGGATTTCTGATATGATATGTTTTGTGATTGAATGCCTGTTGAATCGGTTTTGATATGAATATATGCCTTGATTAGGGCTTGACACTGAGGGTATCAGTGGCAGGAGCCACAGAGCAGGAACTGGATTGCAGAGTGATATCTTGCCAGGTAAGTTCAGTGTCCCAGGGAAGAATTTCCCATCTTGTGTGCCACACCACACTCCAGGGGAGTGTTGGTCATTTCATGATGCATGCATTGGTTGTTGCATCCTCATAATGATATATGTGTGCATCTGTGATTATTATATGATATGCTTGTGATAGATATATTGGCCATTAGATGAGGCGTTGAGGTAGCTCCGTCATGTTATTGAATGAGGCGTTGAGGTAGCTCCGCCATATTATTGAATGAGGTGTTGAGGTAGCTCCGCCATGTTACTGAATGAGGCATTGAGGTAGCTCCGCCGTGTTACTGAGATAGGCGTTGAGGTAGCTCCGCCATGTGTGTTGATTTGGGCGTTGAGGTAGCTCCGCCAAGATTGGATATTTAATATATTGTTATGAAGGCCAGTGGTCATTTGTTTGTGATTGCCTAATGAATGTATTGTGGAAAGTGGGCCAGGGTGGAGGACATTCCTCCTTGGACCCTGGACTTACTGAGATGTGTATCTCACCCCGTGTGGGAATTTATAATTTTAGGTGACTCTTCAGGCAGAAGAGAGCAGTCTTAGGGTAGGAGGCCCGAATAGAGACGTCTCTGCCTAGCTAAGAGCAGCAGATGGAGCTTGAAGGCTCAGTTTTGTTTTATTTATGTTTTGTACCCTTGATAAGGGTTGTATAGTTCTGTATAGCCTCGGTGAGGGCAGTTATTCTTTTGTATCACCACAGGGTGGTGAAGACACTGATGTATATGTATGTACAGAACTGATAATGATATGATATATTTTTCCTCCCGAGTATATTGTGGATGTTCTTATCTGTTTATGGTTATGTATGAGAACTGGATCAGTGAAGACGTGATTTATTCCTTGTATGAATGTTTGCTTTAATCTGTTTAATTCCATATATACTAAATCAAGAAAAGTGATTCTGTGTTTCCGCTGAGCTGTTAATTGTGATTTAAGCGCTAAACTGATATTATTAATGATAACGCACCGGAGGCCTACGAGGTGTTTCATTTAATGGTATCAGAGCGGTTTCTTGATAAGAACAGTATGTATGGAACTTGTTTTGGTGCTTGCCTGTGGTTGTTTGACATGAGCATTGCATGAGGGTACATTAACTGTGGGCCTGATCAACTCACTGTGTGATGTACATGTGTAGTGCTATGGTGAGACCTAGAAGCACCAGTGAAGCTACCAGTGCCCAATCTGATCCAGTTGCGGCTGCACTAGCCGCCATGCAGCAAGAGCTAGCTGCAAATAGACAGACTCAGGAGGAGATGCAGCGAGAGATGGCTGCAACCAGAGATGTTAATGAAGCCTTGATGAAGGCTAACCAGGACTTGTTAGAGGAGGTGAAGAACCTCAGGAAGGATGACAGAGTATCCTCCACACCTCCTTCTCTTGATGGCGAAGGTAGTCGCCAGCTGGCTGGTGGGAGCCACCAGCGAGGGGATCAGATGTCCCAGATAGAGGCTGACAGTGATGTAGCAGCCAGAGGGAAGATGCTGATTACTTTCAGGAAGCATGACCCTCCAGTGTTCTCAGGGGGCTACGATCCAATGGCTGTAGCAAGGTGGCTGCAGGCCCTAGAGAAGATATTTGAGGTGATGGAGTGCCCCGATCCCCAGAGGTTGCTGTATGCAACCTACATGCTTCAGGGTGACACCCATGAGTGGTGGAAGACCACAGTACAGCTTTTGAGAGGCCGGGGAGAGATAATTACCTGGCAGCTGTTCGAGGCCTGCTTCCTGGACAGGTATTTTCCTACAGATGCCCGGGAGCAGAAGCAGGCAGAGTTTGATAGTCTCGTTCAGGGGACTTTGTCAGTAGACGAGTATTTGGCCCAGTTTCATGAGCTGGCCAAATATGCACACTTCAGGAGACCTTTACCTGAAGCAGACATCCTGGCAGCTAAGTTCCTGAGGGGACTTAGGGATGACATTCAGGTGCTAGTGGCCGGCAATGGATCACGTGATATGGATATCTTGGTGAGGCAGAGTCGCCAAGTGGAAGGTATCCTACAGAGATAGAGAGGTGGACAGCCTACTCCCTCAGTCAGACAGAAGGGGAGAAGGCCTAGTGGTTCTGGCCCACCCGGTAAGGGTAAGGGCAAGATGTTGAGAGTCTCTGCTTCCTCTGATAGATTCAAGAGGAGCTCAGCCAGGAAGAGACCAGTCCCCAAGTGCCCAGCTTGTGGGAAGGAGCATAGAGGAGCCTGTTCTTCAGGCCAGATCATTTTTTTTCGATGTGGCAAGCCAGACCACATATCCAGAGAGTGCCCTCAAACTGAGAGTCGGGCACAGGCTGCTCCAGTAGAGATGACAACACCCACAGCAGGACGGGTGTATACCGTAGATGCCAAGGAAGCAGCCAGAGCTCCCGACCTGATCAGAGGTACAGTTCTGATCGATGATTGTGATGTTAGAGTTCTGTTTGATTCTGGAGCTACACATTCCTTCATACAGAATGTGGTTGTTGATAGGCTCAGATTGCCTAAGCTCAGTTTTGCCCCTCCGATGGAGGTTACCACTGCATCTAGAGAAAGATGTCAGGTGAGCACGGGTTACAAGGACGTGCGGTTTATGTTTGAGGGCAGAGTCTATGTGATATATCTGTTTTGTCTAGCGATGCCTACCCTTGAGATGATTTTGGGTATGGATTGGATGGCCAAATATAGCGTGATGCTAGATTGTTGTCAGAAAAGGGTAGTTGTGCCTTTTGACGAGGCAGGTTCGAGTTCCACCGCATTCCTATCGGTCTTGCAAGCTCGCAAGGCGATCATGGAAGGAGCTCAGGGTTATATCTTCTTGGGTGTGATAGAAGATAAGCCAGCTGATGTTTTGTCTCAGATCCCTGTGGTGTGCGAGTTCGTGGATGTGTTTCCTAAGGAGATAACTCAACTACCACCAGAGAGGGAAATAGAGTTCTCCATTGATCTGGTTCCTGGTGTGGGATCGATTTCTGTAGCACGTTACCGTATGGCTCCTCTGGAGTTGAGGGAGCTGAAGGTGCAGTTGGAGGACCTGCTGTCCAAGCAGTTTATTAGACTGAGTGTCTCGCCTTGGGGAGCACCGGTGATCTTTGTGAAGAAGAAGGACGGCAATATGAGACTTTGTGTAGATTACAGGCAGTTAAATAAGGTTACTGTGAAGAACAAGTATCCTCTGCCTCATATTGATGATTTGCTAGATCAGTTGAGGGGAGCCAGAGTGTTCTCCAAGATAGACCTGAGATCCGGATATCATCAGATTCGGATCAAGCCAGCAGACATACCTAAGACAGTCTTCCGGTCTAGGTATGGTCACTTTAAGTATCAGGTCATTCCGTTTGGTCTGACGAATGCCCCAGCAGTGTTCATGGATTATATGAACAGGGTGTTCAGACCTTTCTTGGATCAGTTTGTGGTGGTGTTCATCGATGATATTCTGATCTACTCCAGGACGGAGACAGAGCATGCTGAGCATCTCAGGACAGTCCTTCAGATTCTGAGGGAGAAGCAGTTGTATGCTAAGTAGGCCAAGTGTGAAATCTGGTTATCAAAGGTAAAGTTCCTTGGCCATGTGATCTCAGCAGCTGGTGTATCAGTGGATCCCAGTAAGATAGAGGCAGTGATGTCTTAGGAGAGGCCCAAGGACGTGTCTGAGATACGTAGTTTCCTGGGATTGGCTGGGTACTACAGAAGGTTTATTCAGGGGTTTTCCCAATTGGTAGTACCTTTGACTCGACTCACACGGAAGGGGGTTCCTTTTGTTTGGACCCATGAGTGCGAGCAGTGTTTTCAAGAGCTGAAAGAGCGGTTGACCACAGCTCCAGTGTTGACTCTTCCTGATCCTGAAGGCATCTTTGAGGTGTTCTGTGATGCGTCTAAGCGGGGGCTTGGATGTGTATTAATGCAGGATCAGAAGGTGGTTGCCTATGCTTCCAGGTAGCTGAAATCTCATGAAGAGTCTTATCCTACTCATGACTTGGAGTTAGCAGCTGTGGTGTTTGCTCTGAAGATATGGAGGCACTATTTGTATGGTGCCAAGTTGATAGTGTTCAGCGACCACAAGAATCTCAGATACCTCTTTGATCAGAAAGAGTTGAACATGAGACAGAGGCGTTGGATGGAGTTCTTGAAGGACTATGAGTTTGAGCTGAGATACCATCCAGGCAAGGCTAACGTGGTTGCTGATGCTTTGAGCAGGAAGCATGTGACTGTTGCATGTCTGATGATCTCTGATTACAAACTGATAGAGTAGTTCAGAGACATGCACCTGACAGTCATCGAAGGTATACATGGTCTTGAGATGAGCAGGACCAAGGTAGATAATGAGCTGATCAGGAGAATCCGTGAAGCTCAATAGCAGGATAAAGCTGTGAGAGCAATGGTTCGCCAACAAGATGTCTCCTGGGAAGATCACGACTTGGTGAGATACCAAGGTCTTATTGTGGTGCCTGAGGGCGAGTTGAGAGATATCGTCCTATCTGAGGCACATAAGGGCCAGTTCAGTATTCATCCAGGAGCCACTAAGATGTACCATGACCTGAAGAGGAGTTTTTGTGGCCAAGGATGAAGAGAGATATAGCTGAACATGTGACAAAGTGTTTGGTGTGTCAGAAGGTAAAGATTGAGCATCAGAGACCATCTGGTTTGCTTCAGCCTTTAGAGATCCCAGAATGGAAATGGGACAGCATTTCCATGGATTTCGTAGTGGGATTACCGAGGGCTCAGTGTAACAACCTAAATATTTACTTATTTTTATTTTTACTTAAGGATAAATTTCTAAGAGACGTATAATAGTAAAATTTTTAAAATGTAAAATTTGCAAAAGATTTGTTACTCATATACATAGCCAATGTCTCTGATACAAAAGTTTATATAATACAAACACTACTTTCTCAAAAAAAAAATCTAGCTTGTTACATAAC
>PYAF01001345.1:1140-17588 GCA_007407185.1 Glycine tomentella | reverse complement strand
TTTGGCCTAGGGGCATTTTGGTAATTATGCCATTCAACTAGGGACATTTTGGTCATTTTAAAAAATGTCAAGGGCATTTTTGACATGTTATCTTAAGGGGTTTTCTAGTAATTTCCACTTCTTGGAAAGAGTGATATAGTTATTTTTTTCTCTAAACATACTTGTATCACATTTTTATAATTTTGGGGATGTTACACTCAGAGTGGATGTGATTCCATCTGGGTGATAGTGGACAGGCTGACCAAGTCTGCTCATTTCTTACCTGTGAGATCTGACTACACTACAGAGAAGTTGGCCCAGCTTTATGTCAGGGAGATTGTGAGACTACATGGAGTCCCTGACAGTATAATCAGTGATAGAGATCCGAAGTTCACCTCGAGGTTTTGGGGTGCCCTTCAGGATGCTTTCGAGACCCAGCTAAGACTCAGCACTGCTTATCATCCTCAGACTAATGGTCAGACTGAGAGGACCATCCAGACTCTGGAGGATATGCTCAGAGCTTGTGTTTTGGAGCAAGGTACTAGCTGGGACAGGTATCTACCTCTGGTGGAGTTCTCTTACAACAACAGCTTTCATACCAATTTGGGCATGACACCCTATGAGGCTTTGTATGGCCGGCAGTGCAGAACTCCAGTGTGTTGGACAGAGGTAGGAGAAAGACAGCTCCTTGGACCTGAGATGGTTCAAGAGACTTCTGAGCAGATCAGGATGATCAGAGACAAGCTGATGAAGGCTCAGAGTCAACAGAGGAGCTATTATGATCAGAAGCACAGACCCTTACAGTTTAAGGAGGATGATCATGTGTTTCTGAGGCTATCTCCAGTGACAGGTGTAGGACGAGCCTTGAGTGTGAGGAAGCTGAGTCCTAGGTTCATTGGTCCATATCAGATCCTTGAGAGGATAGGACCAGTGGCATACAGGCTAGCTTTACCTCCCCAGTTGTCAGGTTTGCATGATGTGTTCCACGTGTCCCAGTTGAGGAAGTATGTGACTGATCCCTCACACGTGGTGGAACCTGACATAGTTCAGATTAGAGAGAATCTGAAGAGTCCTACACGACCCTTGAGGATTCTGGACAGAATGGAGAAGCAAGTCCGCAGCAAGACGATTCCCATCGTCAAGGTACAATGGGAGGTCGGACACCTGAGGAAGCAACTTGGGAGCGGGAGCAGGAGCTGCTGCAGATGTATCCCGAGTTGGCTAACAGGTATGATTCTGAATTTTGCGGACAAAATTCCTAAAAGGGAGGGGTGAATGTAAGGACCCTCAGCATGGTGCTGTTGGCGCCAGATTCCGCGCTGGTAGTGCCAGGGATCCTTTAGAAGAAAATTCTGTTAAAGGTGTGGCGCTGATGGCGCCAGGGCTGGCGCTGATGGCGCAAGATTCACTGGAAGTCCACGCCAAGGGCGCCAGCTTGGTACTGGGAGCGCCAGGTTCTCTGGAACTTGACGCCCAGGGCGCCAGAGTCATGCGAGGGGCGCCAGTGGTTTTCCATTCCGCGCGGTTAGCGCCATAGGTGGCGCAGATGGCGCGGGAAGTGGCCTGGAAAACCAAGTTTCACTGGAATTCCACGCGGTCAGCGCCAAGTGTGGCGCAGGTGGCGCCACAGGTTCTGGAAGCTGATGCTGGAGGCATGAGGTTGGCGCTGGTGGCGCCATATAAACCGCCATGTTGGCGCAGGTAGCACCGGAGCTGGCGCGGATCGCGCCAGAGCTCGGGCAGGCAGAGTATAAAGGGCAGATCGCGTTTTGGAGTAGAAAAAACTTCTTCTTCTTCCTCCCAAAGCCCTGGACCTCCATTAAAGCTGTTCCAAGCTTCCTAGGACCTCATATACTAGCCTAAACACCTTCCTGTGACCTAGAAACCAGTTATAACCGATTAGAAAGCTAAAATCCTTCATCCTTTCCTTTGGATTAAGCAAAATCCATTTCCTCAGAGAAACATCTGAGACTTGAGTGTGGGCAAGAACCCAAGGCGCAGAACGGACTACAGAGCTAAGGAAAGCTATCCTATAGCCTTTTGGGTCGCCACTGAGGTAAGAAACTTAAGTTACTCCGGTTGATTTTGAGTTTGGGAATTTTCTGGATTTTGTGATCTATGTTGATCTAGGGCTAGAATTAGCCCAGGATTCTGTAGGGAATCTTGTTTAGAATTGTCTAGTGATGAAGGATTAGCTTTCAGTTTTTGAATTGGTGAATGTTGGATATTGGCTCTGTGAATGCATGTGTGGCTGTGTGATAGTCACTTGTGATGGTTAATTGACATGCTAGAGCCTAGATAATGACTGTGTTGTGCCTAAGAGGCTATTTGAACGGTGCTTTGAGTGAAACTCAGACCGTTCCAGTGATTTTTAGATGATGAGGCTGATGTGAGCCTGTGTATAGGCTGTACATTGAGTCAGGGACGACTCTGATGCCTGGTATTCAGCCTTGGAAGACCTTGTGTGGTTTGTGAGAAGCCTAATGTGGGCTGAGATTGAATAAAACCCTAGGATAGGGGATTTCTGATACGATATGTTCTGTGATTGAATGCCTATTGAATCGGTTTTGATATGAATATATGCCTTGATTAGGGCTTGACACTGAGGGTATCAGTGGCGGGAGCCACAGAGCAGGAACTGGATTGCAGAGTGATATCTTGCCAGGTAAGTTCAGTGTCCCTGGGAAGAATTTCCCATCTTGTGTGCCACACCACACTCCGGAGGAGTGTTGGTCATTTCATGATGTATGCATTGGTTGTTGCATCCTCATAATGATATATGTGTGCATCTGTGATTATTATATGATATGCTTGTGATAGATCTATTGGCCATTAGATGAGGCGTTGAGGTAGCTCCGCCATGTTATTGAATAAGGCGTTGAGGTAGCTCCGCCATGTTACTAAATGAGGCGTTGAGGTAGCTCCGCCATGTTATTGAATGAGGCGTTGAGGTAGCTCCGCCATGTGTGTTGATTTAGGCGTTGAGGTAGCTCCGCCAAGATTGGATGTTTAATATATTGTTATGAGGGCCAGTGGTCATTTGTTTGTGATTGCCTAATGAATGTATTGTGGAAAGTGGGCCAGGGTGGAGGACATTCCTCCTTGGACCTTGGACTTACTGAGATGTGTATCTCACCCCGTGTGGGAATTTATGATTTCAGGTGACTCTTCAGGCAGAAGAGAGCAGTCTCAGGGCAGGAGGCCCGAATAGAGACGTCTCTGCCTAGCTAAGAGCAGCAGATGGAGCTTGAAGGCTCAGTTTTGTTTTATTTATGTTTTGTACCCTTGATAAGGGCTGTATAGTTCTGTATACCCTCGGTGAGGGCAGTTATTCTTTTGTATCACCACAGTGTGTGTGAAGACACTGATGTATATGTATGTACAGAACTGATAATGATATGATATATTTTTCCTCCTGAGTATATTGTGGATGTTCTTATCTGTCTATGGTTATGTATGAGAACTGGATCAGTGAAGACGTGATTTATTCCTTGTATGAATGTTTGCTTTAATCTGTTTAATTCCATACATACTAAATCAAGAAAGCGATTCTGTGTTTCCGCTGAGCTGTTAATTGTGATTTAAGCGCTAAACTGATATTATTAATGATAACGCACCGGAGGCCTACGGGGTGTTTCACACCTGGTCACTATATCTCGTACTGTATATAGTAACAAATTTTGTTTGACAAATCTCGTACTGGACTTGGAAACATAAATCAACATATCATCAATCAAAATCCACTCATAATAAAATCCATAAGTAAAATACATACCATCTTATGAAAAACAAATTGTTGTTGTCATAACATCATACGTACCACAAGTATGGTTAAACCATCATACCTTATTCAGGAAAAATTATACCAACTTAGGCATGAAAATTTAATATCTTCAGGCTACAAACAAATCATGTTAGTAGTCTAACTAATAAACCACAATATATCTTTCAAATAATTTCTAACTCCTTTAAACTTTCACAAGAAAATTATAAGCTAGCATGCATTTTAATCTCCTTTCACTTACCACCTTACTACTTCATCCTCAAATTTAATTACTCAAGCATTTGAACCATTTATCTACATACCATTCAACCTCTACTTCTAAAAATTAATTCAAAACAATACCCTAATAAAACTATGAACAAACAGCCCAAATATCATCAAAATCACTTCCAAAGATCACCAAATATACTTCTAAACATCACCAATATTTTAGCCTATAAATCATCACCTATCCTATGGTTTAAATCAACATTTCCATATCATATAATAACCTTCAAATAACATGAATTTCCAACCTAAATAATAACCATAAATCTGCCCAATTAAGCATATATGTTAATCCAAACAAATGATTAACTACAGATTTAAGCCTAGCCTATCTCAAAGGGATATGGATTTGAAATTGATTAAGTGGATGCTTCTCTTGAAAATTCTCTAAGGAATGAAGTCTTGAAAAGAAGAAAATTTGATGTAGACGTGAAGCTATGGTTTGAAAGTAATAAGAGAAGATAAGAAATGAAAAGCTAGGTGCAAGGAAGCAAGTAACCGTGGGATGAATTTTGGTGCTAGTGGTTTATGAAAAAAAAAAATTGGAGCAGCCAAGCTATTTATACTATGTTAATTGATTCAGATGTAAGGTTTTTAGTTGGATTATAAAATGATTTATAAGTTAGTTTAGTTAGATTCTAACTAGGTAATCATTTACCTTAGAAGATTTTATGACTTAAGCTTTATCTTGACATGATTTTATGCCATGTGAAAAGGCTTGAACATGAAACACAATCTGATTGGTGCTTATGTCTTGGCTGAAACTAGATTTTTATTTGCAAGATTCCCTCATTTAATGCTTGCTTTCCATCTTGAAGGCCACCTAGAAAGGTTGGTTCAAAAAGCTTATCTTTATTGACTTACCATTGACTTTGGTTTACCAAACTTTTCTTCCTATTAGTTCACTTAGCTATGCCTATTCTATTGCTTTTCCACTTGAATACACTTCTGGATAGTCCAAATTTGAACTGAATATTTGATTCCTTGGGCCAAAGTTCCAAGAGTTACAAGTTGTGCCCAATCCAAGAAGTCCAAAGGGCTAGAAACACTTAACCAGATGGGGTTCACTCATTGTTTACTATGTACCAATATACTAGTCCAAAAGTTATCATCTTCTAGTATGTTAAACTAGACTTCCTAAGCTTTCTAACAAGATATCACATGCATTATTTGGAGTTATAAAACTATGGCTATAACATTTTTAATCTAGACTTCAAAACTGCCAGCAAGCTGAGAAATTCCATATTGACATCCCTTAATGTTTTAATTACTCCAAGCAGTACACAAACTAGATTTGTCTGAAATTTTTATACGTTGTAGTAGACATCTAGATCTTTAAATCCATATATTATACACTAAATTTGGATAAGAATTGAGAGAGAAATAAATTTCTTAATTCAGGTGGCAGAATTGGATGTTTTGGGCAGCTTATATTCAAATAAAATTTATCCTATTCTTGTATCCAACTCTCATCCTACTTCCATAATAAATCATAAATATAACTCATAATATAATTTTGAGGATGTTACAGTCTTCATGAAATGTCTACCAAGAATCAATGGAACTTCACTATCCTCATCCATATCCATCACTACAAAGTCGAATGGAAAGAGACATTTGTCAACTTTCACCAATACATCTTCAATAATGCCATAAGGATGCTTGATAGTTCCGTCGACTAACTGCAAAACAATCCAAGTTGGTCTGATTTCTACTTTTCCTATTTGCTTGATCATGGACAAGGGCATTAGGTTGATGCTTACACCTAAATCAAGAAGTGCCTTTCCCACTAGTAAACCCCCAATAGTCAATTGTGAAACTACCAAGATCTTTGGATTTCTTTGGAATGGATTTTTGAGCAGTTGCACTACAACCTGCCTCCAGCTTCACTGCTTCATCATCCATAACCCTTCTCTTATTTGTAATAAAATCCTTCATGAATTTAGCATATGTTGGCATCTGCTCCAACGCCTCAGAAAAATGAATGTTAATCTGTAGCCATTTGAAAATGTCTAAGAAACGCTTGTACTGCCTTTCCTTATCTTTATTTGATGGAGCATGAAGATAAGGAAAATGTTAAACTGGTGTATGGTTTAGTGCAACTTTGCCTTTGTTAGTTGCTTGTTTCTTTGATTTATGCTTCTCCTCTTCGCTTACCACTTTGTCTTCAATTTTTTCATTAGTCACCACTTCATCATTTTTCTCTTCTTTTTTTTTTTTTTCAATTTCTTCCTTTTCAATATTTTTTCTACAACTCCTTCATTTTCATTTTTCTCACCGTCATCCTTCAAACCAACCACAACCCCCCTCCTTGTTGTAATTGTTTTGCATTGTTCCTTTGGGTTAACCTGTGTGTTTGCTAAAAATATCCACCTATATGCTCAGACAGTTGTTTTGCAAGCTATCCAACATGAATTTCAATATTTTTAATGGAAGCATCAACGTTCTTCCTGATTTGTGATGGACATCTGCATAAATTGAGTTAGAGTATCTTTCATTTTTGACATTTTATTAGGCCGAGCTTGTTGTTGTTGTGAACCCCTATTTGAAAGACCTGCATAAGAGTTGTTAGAAGGACCTGCATAAGAAGAGTTAATGGAACCAAAACATGCATTATTATTTTTTTTGCCTCTAGCCATAAGGCTGATTTGAACCTGAGCCACCTCTATAGCCTTGGTGATATCCTTGAAATTTTTTTTGAGGTCTACCTTGATTCCGCAAATAATGGGCATCCTTTTCCTATTGGCAATCACCAGGTGTTGAACTGTGGCCATTCTGATGGTCACCACCACAAAACTCACATCTTAGAACTTGATAAGATTGGTGCATTTTTTGTGATGCACCTTGTTGAAATTGTTGAGGAAGTTGACCTATTTGTTTTGTCAAGGCCTCTATTTGCCGAGTCAAGAGTATGTTCTGAGCTAGAATTGTATTTTGAGTATCCAGCTCCATTATACCTTTCCTTTGAACCGAAGCCCTATCATGGTGACTCTGATAATCACTGGTTTCTATGGAGTCAATGATTACAATTGCTTCCTCAAGGCTCTTAGACATCATAGTACCTCTAGCTGAGGCATCAAGAATCTTCTTTGTTTGAGGTCTCAAAGCACTGTAAAAGATATGTAGTTGTACAGCAACATCAAAACTAAGGTTTGGGCAAATCTAAAGTAAAGATTTGAATCTCTCCCATGTCTCACAGAGAGGTTCATCAGACCCTTGGAAAAAAGTAGCAATGGCTGATTTCGCACTAATGAATCTTAATGGAGGATGAAATGTTGAGACTTTTGTTTGGATGTGATTGGAGCCATGTCTTTGTTTTACCTGTCAAGGAGAACGAAAAAGCTTTGAGGTAGACAACTTCAACATCTTCATTAGAAGCTCCCATGGTACTACATAGCTCTATGAAGGTAGACAAAAGTGTGTATGGATCTTCATGATCCATTCTAGCAAAAAGGTGTGAACCAATCGGACTGAGCAATGCTGGCTTCAATTCCAAAACCTTGTTACTGAAAGGAGGAATGACTATGTTGTTGTAATGCGTTGGTCCTTGTTGATAAGCATAGTCACCAAGAGTCCTCCTTGATGGTCTATTTCCTTCTCCTCCTTTATCAGTCATAATATCAATTACATGTGGATTTTCTGGTAAAGGAGAATCAATAGAAGAAGATTCACCGGTGGCTTAGTGGTTGCTTGTTTCTTTTTCTTCTTGTTCTTTCTTTCAATCTTGGCAATTTTTGGATCATATAGCAATTTATCTATAGGAAATTTACCTTGCATAAAGTAAAAAGAACAAACTACAATAAATCGTAAGTACTGAGGTTAGCAAAAATAAAATATAACAAGAGAGAATTTATACAAAATCAAAATAAAATAAATAACTAAAGTAATGAAAATGGCCTATAAAACTGAAAAAATAAATCCAAAAGAACTAAGTGAGTGACTCAAGTCCCCGACAACAACGCCAGAAACTTGTTAGACTATTGGCAAGCATACTAATGTTGTCACAAATTTCAAATTTTATAAAAGAGATCATCTCCAGATAAAAGTAAACAGTTAAATAGTTATGATCAAAAAATTTAATCAAAATCTCATTTGTTTAATGAAAAAAACAGAAATAATGGAATCAGTGCGTCGAAAATACATAAAATTAGAAAAACAAGTAAAATGAATTTAATTAATTCAAGAGAAACGTACGATTAGATTTCATCATTCATACCCTCGTTATCCAAATAATATTAATACATATGAATAATTTTGTAACATCACTGATGAACACATTAAATCACCCTGAATCGATCATTTGCATTCGAGAATCCTAAGAATATTTACCGAATATCTATTCCTTGCATATGAAATCAATATCCCAACATTACAATCATAATCTCATGTTATTTGCAATCAAAATGTTATGCTCTATTCCTAGCAACGTAATGTAAAGAGTAAATTCATTTAGTTCAAATTCTAAGCATACTTTCCAGTCAAACTTAGAATCCAATTTAATGAAACTAGTGATCAAATAGAATCAAGCATTACAAATAGAATGAAATCACCAGTAATGAGTAGAAAAGATTCACATATATATAAAAAATATCAAAAGAGATATATAAGGGTACAAAGATTACATCCAATCCTTCGAAGAAACTAGTCGGTCATTGTGTAGAGCACAAGATCAACAGAAGAAATGGTGAAGGATGCGATCAACGGTCACTTCTCTACAGCTACAACTCCACTTTTCTCTCTTGTATTTCCTTCGTTCGTGTTGTTCTTCCTTTGGTTTCTTGTTCTCATTGGTTTTCTTCACCTTTTGTATGGATTTTAATGGATATAGTCCAAGAAGTGCCAGACCAACTTGCCCTGGCAAGTGATACTCGTCCAGGAGAGCTGGTTCCTTCAAGTTGAAGTTATGTCACTCACCCAACCGAGTGATAACTTCATGTTAAAGGAATATCACTAGCCCAGGCGAGTTGATTGCAAGGCTAGGCGAGTGACACTCTGAAATTCTTCAAAAATTACCTTTTTGCTCTTCATCTGGGCTTGGTTTTTAGATCCAGCAAATAACCATCAAAACATAAGAAATGCATGGATGAATCTTCCATTTTTAAACAAAAACATTTATAAATGTACAATATATAAAACAACTAGAATTAAGAGAAGTTTATAAGAAAACAACCAAAATCAAAAGATAAGTGCTAGCATTCTAATCCCAAAATTAACTAAAATATAGAACTTATCATCCCACTAGACGCATAATGAGAAGAAATCATTCGGAAAGCCAAATCATTGGTGATTGAAAAGATCCTCTTCAAACAAGATCATCACTTAAATCACAAATGCACACTGCATTGATTTTAGAAGTGAAACCCAGGCATATTAGTGATGTAATGCAAGAGGATAACTGGGTAAAAGCTATGCAAGAAGAACTTGATCGATTTCAAAAGAATGATGTCTGGAAGCTATTGGAGAAAAATGGGTCTTCCGTAACAAATTGGATGAAAATAGTTAGGTTGTGAGGAACAAGGCAAGGCTGGTAGGCAAAGGGTACTCACAACAGGAAGGTATAGATTACAAAGAAACCTGTGAACTTGTGGCTTGTCTAGAGGCAAATTTTACTTTCATTTGCACCTTATAGCAATACAAAGTTGTATCAGAGGGATGTAAAAAGTGCATTCTTAATTGGATTAATCCAAGAGCAAGTTTATGTTTAACAACCTCCAGGATTTTAGAGTGACACTTTTCCACATCATGTTTTTAAACTTAACAAAGCTCTATATGGACTGAAGAAAAATCCTAGTTCTTTTCTTCTAAAAAATGGCTTTGAAAAAGAAAAAGTGGACACAACACTATTCCGTAAAATTACAACTCACAGTTTATATTGGTGCAAGTACATGTAGATGACATTATTTTTAGTGCAACTAATGAAATGTTGTGAGGATTTTTCTAAGCTAATGCAAATGGAATTCGCAATGAGCATGATAGGAGAGTTGAAATTCTTCCTTTGGCTGCAAATAAAGCAAACAAACAGTAGAATTTACATTCATCAAACCAAGCAAAAGAACTCTTAAAGAAGTTCAATATTAACGATGCAAAGGAAATGAATACACCTATGCATCCAACAACATATCTTGGATTGGATGAAGAATCAACAAAGGTGGATAAGACTCAATATAGAGCAATGATTGAATCACTGCTATATCTCACAGCATCCAGACCCAACATTATGTTTAGTGTTTGCTTATCTGTGAGATTTCAACAAGAACCAAAGAAAGTTAATCAAACCAGCTTGAGGACTACAATATCTATGAAAGTAAAATTCTTATTTTTTGTGATAACAAAGCTGCCATTAATCTTTCAAAAAATCCAACATTGCATTCAAGAGCAAAACATATAGAAATTAAGCATCATTTTATAAGAAACCATGTCCAGAACGGACAGTGGACCTTTAGTTTGTACCCACTGACGATCAACTTGCTGATATTTTCAAAAAACCCTTCACTGAAGAAAGGCTGATTATGTTAAGAAATCAGCTTGGAATGGTTTTATAATTGAATTACTCAATATCTATATGTTGTCCATTGTTACATAAAAGGACTTATCGTCCAATAACTCTTAGCACAGACAATCGTTCAACATATGGAGACTCACTTAACATTTGCATTAATTAAGTAAAATACATCATTTTTGTTAGTGAACATTGCAAGTGTTTATGCTGAGTTATCTCTTGAATAGCAGACCAAATGATTGCCTTTCAAAAGCCCATACATAGCCCTATACAGAGACTCTCAAACACATTTCACTCTCTATCAAAAAAACTCTTCAACTTCAATATCTGAGACACAAACCCTAGTCTCAACAATATCTTCATGTCTTCTGAGAACTCACCCAAAGTAGAGATCATTCCAACCATGCAGATAACCACCATCCACACAAATAATGAACCCTCAATCCACGTAGAGTGCTTATTTGATATTCAAGAACTTGAAAAAGTTTGTCTCAAACTCAATGAGTGTAACACCTCAAATACTTTTTATGAAGTATTGCTTTAAAATCATTTAAATAATAAATATTGTGGAATACACATCATTAAATTTTAATTTCTATTTCTAAGTTGAAAAAATATCTCATTACTTTTTTTTTGTATAAGTAAGGTTAAATAAAATAAGGTAAAATAAGCGCCTTGCTTGGAAAGCGTTAAGTTTTCACATCGTAATTAAATTCGTAAATAAATGAATGCAAATTTATAATACGAAGCCTTTGTATGTAAATAAAGCAAATAAATAGTGTCATGATAGAAGAAATTTGGATGCAACTCAATGTGTAAAAGTAGTGAAATGATCAATACACATCTGTTACATCAAAAAAGAACATTCTCAGTGAAGATCTGGCCCTTTAAAATACACCAAAATATCAAAAAGGGTCTAGGGTCTGAGCAAATCACTTTTCGACTAAAAGTACTAAACTACACCTAAGGTATAAACACAGGAAAGTAATCAATCCTTATCCTCAAATAAAGGATCTAAATCTCGTAGAAGCTCACAATACACTTCCCCCTCCTTGACGTCATGTTGGTGTGATCTCTCCGGTCCTCAGTGAACTACACGGGACATACAAACTTGAACATTCAACTCAGGACATTACCTCTTGCATCAAACCTCACTGGGGCCACTTTGAATTATTGAGCATCATGATGTACTTCCATACCCATATAAAAAATTATGTCTTTAAACCATTCCAATTGCTAGCAACACATAAATCCCCAAGGAATGTAGCAGTACCGACGGTGATTGATAGTCATAGGCATAGAATCTGGTCTATCTATTGACACCATGCGCACAAGAGTATGACACATGCAAATAAACATGCCTATTGTAACGCCTCCTTTGCTCTCTCGTGCTTGATTGATTTTAGATGAAATTTCGTTTCCGCTTTGTATTACAATTATCTTTAGTTATAAATTTCACGAAAATTTCTTTCTTCTTGCTTTGATTTTACAAATTAGTCATAACATAAACGATTCTTCCTCACCACGGTTGATTTGTAATAAGAATACAATTCATTATATAGTCCCAAATATAGTGTCCAAAATAATTTACAGACGACTTAATATAAATTACATGCCAACAGAAAATTACAAATCACAGCATACAATCCATCAAAACTTCCTCACTACACTTTCTTCACATCATCTACAGCTTATGCTTTCCTGTACCTCTGCTCGCCCAAATAAATTGGGGTCATCACAGGTGTCAACCACCGACACAAAATAGGGTAAGTATATGATAAACATAGTTTGAATAGAAGCATATATAAAAGAATATATATATATATATATATCCAGATGGTTATAATAATATAATATGCACGCATGATTCACCTACAGATGAAATCACACCATCTTCACAGCACATAGTTCAAATCATACCATTCATGCAACACACAGATATACAACATACCTATCAAGTAATGCATGCTCATCTTCTTTATATGATGCATGACTGAGATCTCAGATTCTCATCACATGGCCATAGTCCAGATAGCCCCACCCTCTCTTAGTGGAACGAACTTGTCCATCCAGTCAAGGTAGCCCAGTGGCGCATAGGAATGTCACCTCCACCCATGTGATCATCATGGCGGTGTGGTCCTCACTGTCTCAACTACCCCCCAGCTCAGACTCCTCTTGTCTGAACGCCTGGACTCAGTTAAGCTATTTGACATACCTCCTCTTGAGGTCAACATCACGGATTAACCCCCGCCGGGCATATGCATATGACAACTCCATGAAACTCATCTACATGTAATATCAAGTCCCATGTCAGTGGCCTACCAGAATTTATCCGATCAGTCAGGGTACCCCAGTGTTTCCTAGGTTCTCACTTACATGAACACTTTCATGCTTAGTGATTCCGTACTGCAAGAGCACCCCCTAGTTCAGGAACAACTCATCTGAACGCACGGGTTTCATTCTGATAACCAACTGACATACAACTTTTTATGATACCCATGAGATGATTTCATTTACAACAACACATTTCATCTCATCACATCGTTTCTCATTACTTTTCATTATCAACATAGTGCACATCTCAACTCATTTCTTATCATCAAAATCATAAAACCACTTAAAATTCATATAAATTCATAAGACACCAAGCAACATGTTAACTTTATCAAAGTGTATAGAATCATTCAACAACACATAATCTTTGTGTATTTCCACTTCACAACGCTTAAGCCATCTTTTCATCTCATATCTTCTTATTCTTATCTTGGTATAAACATCAAAGTTTAATATATTCAAAGACACATGAAATAGGCTTATTCAACAACATATGCACCCTTTTTCCAACAATCACATAAAACTTCATAAAATCATGCACTAACCACACTAATTCCACCACATAACCAATTTTATTTCTTTGAAACCTTTTATGTTCCATATAGTAAGAAAGCTTGGTTTTATAAAATACTCGAAAGAAAATTATATCAACTTTATTATTTCTTATAAAATTTAATATAATAGATATGATTCTAACAAAATAAATATACAAGCCCAAGGAATCATAGAGTATTTTGACCAACATAAAATCTTATAGTAAAATAATTCATTAAAAAGCTATAATTATAAACCATTACTTTCCTACAAATAATCATAAAATAGATAGTTGTAAGTCTCTTTAAATTTCTTTGGTTAAGTTAGATTTAAGATATTTATTCAATGCTTATTTCTAAAACTAAGATCAATATTAATTAGTCACATAATCATTCATGTAGCAACTCTTGAGTTCTTTGAGGCATTTCCACAAACACTTAGCATGCAAAGCTTAATTTCTTATGAAAACAAGTAAGAATCCTCATGTAATTAACATTCAAACTTAGCTTATCATAAACTTCCCCATACCTTGCTCTCTTTAAGGTTTTCAACAGCCTTGCACTTGATCTCCCTAGTTCTTCACGTGAATTTTAAGATTAGTGGGCTTTGGTTCAAGCAAAGATGGAGTATTTGGAAAGTGATGGAAATAAAATGTTAGAAAGCGATGGAAGTGGAATGTTTTCACGTAGCCTTCCCTTGAACCAGCCCTCACTTTCGGTCCCTCCCTCTTTTATATAAGCTTGTTGATTTTCTTTTGCTACAAATATCTTGCCTAGCTTTCCATGTGCTTAATTTTTATTGGCTAGCCATTCTTTTTCCTACATGTGGCCATTCTTGAAAATTCTATAGTCTTCTCCTTTGTTCCTAAAATGCACGGTGGTTTACAAGCTTAGAGGACTCATCTTTGTTTGTTTTCTAGTTAGTGAAATATCTTAAGCTATGTTGACTACTTTTCCAAATGGACCAATGACAAAGTTCCAAGCTTTTTAACCATCCATGTGTTCCTTTTCTTGAATTTTCTCAAGCCTTCCCTAATCCTTTTGATAGTGCACGTGGATTTGCTCAGCTTGGAGAGCAATCTTCATCAATTTCGTGGTATAGCTAGGTATTAGAGATATTTTGTGTTTTTCCTTCATTCTTGAATTTTCCCCAAAAACACGTTTAGTAAAATAGTGGTTCTGGATTCGTTAATCGTTAGATTTCTTTAAAATTTTAAAGGTATACTCCTATCTCATATATCTAACTTTTGACCGTTGGGATCTTTGAAATAATGTGTAGAAATGTCCACGGGTCCAAAGGAGTCAAGAGGAAGTTTACTTCAAAAAAATCTTCTTAATTCAATATTACCTTACTTTACAAATAGATCAATGGCATGTATCCTAGTCTTTTTAAGCATCCATGTGTCCATTCTTGAAGTTTCTTAGGGTTTTCCTCCATTGATCTTGCATCATACGGTCAAGGCTTTATTTAGAAATCCAAATAGATCCAATTTTCCTTTATTACCTATAATAGCTAGATTCTAATTTCTTATTGGTCCATTTTGCCTTGAATGATTAAAATTACTAAACCAACTCATTTAGAACACTTATTCCTCCCATAATTAAGAGAAAATTCTGTAGATTATGTCCATACTTTTCTTATAATTTTCTGATGTCCGAGTTAATCTAGATTAAGTTCTTTTCCAAAATATTTCAAAAATTCCTAGAAATTACTGTTTATGGTTCTCTGCCACCAATCATGTTGATAATTTTTTGTCTAAAAGTATTTTATCCCATCCTGAGGTTCCCACCAATTTCTAAAGTCATTTTGGTCATTTTTGACCTAAAGGGCATTTTGGTAATTTCACCACTTACCTAAGTGTATAATCTCATTTCAAAAATATTCAGAGTATCTCTGTAATTGTCGCCCTAAAGGTTTTTTTGGTCATTTCCAAATCATGCAAGGGTATTTATAAGATTTCCTCCTTAAAATATCTTGCTAAAATACCTAGGGGTATTTTGGTCAGTTTTAAAATGTCCAGGGGTATTTTCGTCATTTATCCCTAAATTTTTGTACTGCGTCTCATTAACATTTTACCCTAGTAATTGACTGTGATTTCCAAAATTTTGGGGTGTTACACCTATCTCCCGACACGACAACACTCTTTTTTTCTGCATATTATGTCAAGCTCACAAGGGCACCAAATGAGTGCACGAAATGTATAGTCTCAGAGCCAATCAGGAATAACAAAGTGAGGCCTATGAACTTCCTCGTGCCAAATAAGTGCACCAAATGTTGGGTAGTCATCACTCGCTAATTCCCCTAGGTCCCTAAACCTTTCTTCCCACTACACCTGATGGAGGTCCGTGGGAAGCTAAAAGTCTAAAAGGAGAGCTTGAAATACTTCCTTTGGTGAGCTTTAAAGGACCAACGACAAGAGCTAGGACTCAAGCACTTCAAGACCACATCCAAGCTAACTTGGACAAGCATGAAGAAGCACACTAACTCAAGGATGACAAGGGCTGGATTTTGATGTCTCAAGTTCATTTTAATTCAATAAATCCCAGCACTTGTTAGAAGCAAAATTAGTTGTAATAAAAAGGCTTTTAGTGCATTATTGTAAATCTTTGTAAGTGCACTTGTGTGGAATTGTTGGCTGCACTTAGAGGCTGAAAAACTGCACTTTAAGCCTTAAAATACCACACCTTTACACGAATTAGGACTGCCAAGGTTACCTTAGGGAAGGTTGCATTAGAATTATCTTAGTTATAAATTTCACGAAAAATTCTTTTCTTCTTGCTTCAAGTTTTAACCATCAATATCGTGAATAAGCTCTTTATCGTCAAATGTTCGTTTTAAAATCCAAAATAATAATAATAATACAGTTCATAATACAGTCCCAAATATATTGTCCAAAATAACATACAGACGGTCTAATACAATTACGCCAACAGAAAAATCACAAATCACAGCATACAGTTCATCAAAGCTTCTTCATCACACCTTCTTCAATATCATCTACAGCTTATGCTTCACTGTTCCTCTGCTCGCCCAAATAAATTGGGGTCATCA
>PYAF01001343.1:232619-247907 GCA_007407185.1 Glycine tomentella | reverse complement strand
TACAAGTTCAGCCTGCCATAGGCTTCAAGAAACCAAAAGCTATCAAATAGAACATTCTTGAATGACCTTGCCTTGATTCTTGACCTCCAAAGGTTTAGAGAAAAGAAAGAAGGAGTAGAGAGGTGTCAGTGTGTCTAGGGATGTCTTAGATGCTTCCTAGAAGCCTTTATTATAGATAAATCTAATTAGGGTAACAAGGCCTATTTTCTGTTCCAAATCTAAATCAAATCTCTTTAATTAAGGAAACTAAATATATTTATAGAATCCTAATATAGTATCAAATCTGAAAATATATAATTTAAATAAGGAAACAGCATCAACCTCACGCGACCCACTTGAATAACGGCGCTACCTACGTGATATCCTCGGGTCTTCTACGCGACTCGCGCGAGTAATGGCGCGACACGCGTGACACTCCAGAACTTACTTCTTTTATTATTTATTCTCCTCTTTTGACCTGAAATTGCACAATTGGTATTGAAATTAGATTTAAACAATAAAATACTAAACTCAACTAATTCTAAGCTATTTACCTAAGTATTTAATCAAATTCTAACCTAAAACTAGACTAAAAACAAGATGTGTTTGCAACACATCATATATATCTATATATATATATATATATAAATTATCTTACATCAATGATCATTTTCATATTATTTTCAATTTTCATAAAATATAGTTAAAGAAGAAAGTACGGATTCATTACATAAAAAATTGCAACTAATCTAAATTATACATTTATGTTGTCTATCTATATGCATGTATTTATGTCATATATGAGTCATTTTTTATATACATTAATGATGTAGTATGAATGTTTAACCCCTTTATTTATATGAGTATGTTCTTCGACCTTATAAGTAATTTCAGCTAATTTCCACCAAAAGAAAAGGTTCGGATACCTTCATGTGACCAGCCTGTTTCTGTTGTTGATCTTGAGGGCTCATAGGCTTGCAGTCATATCATTAGTCAGTGAGCTATAATTAAAAGGCTAACTAATTAGTGTGAAAAAGGAATCAAAATAGTAGGTAGATGTATATAAATTGGGGCATCGACCACATTCATGAAATTTCTCTACTGCAAATTATAAAATATATTAAGCATGATAGAGATTGTTTCAAAAGATCATCTTAATATGTCTTCTTTCAAAAGATCATATTAAAGTATCAAATGGCAGAGATTGTTAGTTGAAGAATAGCAGCAAGCAATTACACACTACTGACTTTATAAAAGACAAAACAAGCATAACATGTAATATAATATAGCACATGGAAAAATATCGTTAGGATTATATAAACCAAATTTTCATTCTACATCATCAACAAGGTAACTCTTCAAGCTCATTTATTTACAAATTAGCTGTAAAAGTACAGCTTGGATAACTATAGACTACATAAACAAACCATTTTTCTTTATCCTCAAGCATCGGAGCTGGTTTGATTCATATCATCAATAAAACCTACATTCAAGTATTATAATGATTCAATATTTGAAATTGATACTTCAAGGAAAACTCTTTTTCAAATGTCTTTTTGGAAATTAAATCTTTGTCGTGCACAAAGCAACACTGAACACATCAACTGCAACCATCTTCATTGGTTCTTTAGAGTGCTACAGTAGCTAATAATAAAGTCTTAAGGGCTCAAAGAAAAGTCAAAACCAAAAGCAGAAACATAGGCCACCATGGAAAAGTTAGGAAGAGAAAAGGCTTTCAAAATGGGTAGTGTATCTCATTTTCAATCTTCATCTAATCCTATATATCACCTCACACGAATTGTAGTTACCTTATATTAAATGCTTCCTGAAGCTGTCCTTAAATTGAATTAGCAGAAAAATTTCCTCAACTTCCATCATTGCATTTATTTCATCCTCTAACCATTCATCCAATGTCACACACAAAACCTGAGAGTAAAAAACAATGTTATCAAACAAATTACTTATCAGCAGCATTGAGATTAGGAATGAGTTGTAAATAAACCAGGTAAAAACTACACAAATGCATAACTCATAACAAGAGCTATGGTATGCATCATCGGTATACATTGAAGCGCAGGTCTGAACACTTTTTTTAACATGAAGCCTATAAGCATCTACTTACACTTTTTAATGACATAAAAAAAGTGGAATCAGGAGGCTTGTAAAATCTTTTCCTAAAATAAGTTTCATAAATTCAAATCCACGAGTTGAAACAATTTATCGTAAAAAGCAAGCGATCATTCTAAATCCAAATTCCAAAGTCCTAATCTGTACTCATTCAAGGTACATTGTTGAATTTTCAATTGAGCTGGTGCTAGTTTGATAGCAGACCCATCATCAACCAAGTTTATGTTAGAAAGAATAGGGATGTTCCTGCAGAATTAGTCACATTTAGGGTGTTGGTTTCGATTATAAATTGTATATCAGTAACTGCCTACAAACAGGAATTACTCTACATGGTATAAAGGGACTTTTGTGATTGAGAAAATAGTGTAAGGAGTGGATTCAGACCTCTAGAGAGTCTAAATATCTGATATCTATTGCTTCTTAGGGGGCTCTCCTTGGGGAGCATGTTTCACAGTATTTGCATTCCCAGGAAATGTGACTCTTGGGAATATTATACCTAAGAATGACACTCCCATACACATGTTTGGTTGGTATTTAGAAATTTAAGAAAAATTTAAAATGAATTAAATTAAAAAATTGAAATAGTAAAATTTAAGAAAAGAAACATACAGAATGTAGTGAGAATAGGTAATTATTGTAGAAAATAACTTTCATTTCCACATGTCTAAATACCAACCAAACATAGTAGAATGTAGTGATAATAGGTAATTATTGTAGAAAATAACTTTCATTCCCACATGCGAGATACCCACCCCCACCTCATGGGAATAGAGAACCTGCTTGAAATGTGAAGTTGTAACTTTAATGAAATACAACATGTTCGGGAATATATTTTTATAAACTTCTAAAAAACATGAGAATGTGTATTTTCACCCTCATTCCCAGGAATGAAAGAACATGACGTGAAACATACCCCCTAGTTTCATTAAATAAATAAATAAAAGTGTTCTTTCTACTGTTATGATACCAGTTCTTTCGTAGTTACCTGCTACAAACTTCATGTCTTAATATTCCACCCCAAGATCATTAATGGGAAAGTCAAATACCATAGTCACCTAGCAATCTTCGTAGCTCAAACCTCACATCACATTGATAGTGAGTGGTTCATTTGGATGAGCAGGTGTTGGTGACTTGATGGGGTCATGGGGAGCTATGGAGTAGCAGCAGCAAGGGTTTGTGTAGTATGTTGGAATGCATGGCTGCTATTAAAAGCAAAGAGCAGCATTGTTGAGTTGTTTTGTAAGGTTACAAGCTGGTTGGTGCTCAGTGTGAGGAACTTGACATGCACCTGTCTCAGGCTTGTGATCAGGTGCATCTAATAGTTGAGTAGTTTTGGTTGTATGGCACAGTTGATGACAGTGCAAGGGGAGCAGCAACGTCAGATGCTTGTTGGTGTTGGTCAACAGCAGATGATGGTATTGTGCTGAGGGGTGACTTTGTTGTATGCTGCAATCTGCAGATCTTTTTTCTTTCCTATTTTTATTGTTACAACATAAATTTTAAATTATATTAAAATGTCAACCCCATGATCATACATGAACCAAGCTGAGTTTGATTGAGTTGGTTTGGTTTGTCCTTAAAAATTTGCCAAGTCCAAACTGACCCAAACTAAAGCTTTTTAATCAGTTTGGTCTCATTTTCCAGTCAATCCAACCCTACCCAACCATACCCCTACTTGCATGTTTATGAATGTTAAGAAGAAAATAAAATAATAAAAGAGGGAATATTTAACCGAGTCTCTGTTTATTAGTGACAAAATTCATATTTATTTCATTCAACATTCCTGCCCAATAAAAAAGATCAGATAATACAAGTTTCTTACATGTCTTCTACTGACATTTTTGTAAAGCCAATAGCAACAGCATGCTGTTTTCCTTCAGCCATGATGGCCTGAAATCAGATAAATACATGATGAGATGAAAGTTAATATAAAGTCACTAGAATATTTGTGCATTATAATTATTTAAGAAGAATATAATGACAGTACCACAGGGCATTATGCCCCTACATCCTCATCCAAAACACCCCCAGGAGATGTAAGACCCGGACACATTATGTTTGCACCCGCCAAGAAAAATCTAATTGCACCATGGTCAACTTGTAACTTTTTCATTATATTTGGATCTACAAAAGAAAAAAAAATTAATTAAGCAACAATAATTTTTCCATATAACGCATTTCAATATCCTTTTCATCATTATGGGTTGGACCCAAAGTCAGTTGCATCCTACATTAGTTTATTATGCATCATATAAAAGGTATGCACTACGCATTCAAACTACGGCTTAAAAACCGGCAAAATATGCAAGAACTATAAACTGCATTCTCACTACATCCAATCCTCCTATTTTTCTTTCACCCAATTTGAGGGTAAGGGATGGTATAGTGATTGCAATAATAATAATAATAATAATAACAATAATAATAATAATAATAATAATAATAATAAGGATTACCATTCCATTCACTTCCCAAAAATCTCTTGCATAAGGGGGTGGCATGAGAAATTAAAACCATTCTTTCAAAGTGGTGATCAAAATAAACTATGATGACTAAATGACACCTTCAATTGAAATACGATGGAAGGGGCTTCATGTGATTAGCTTCAACTTAAATTAAGGTTGTATTCTGATAATATTTGAACTTGGTCATGTTATGCGAAGATGATACCTTATTGCCGTTTCGCAAACATTTATTTTTAATCAAGTAATAAATTTATTTATTTATCAACCAGAAATTTGTTGAAATGATGGATCAAAACTTAAAAGATTAGATTCAGATCATAACATGGATAAAATTACTACATCAGCTTCCCGACCTTGAAAACTGTCAATGGTTGCAACCTCAGTACCTGCTGCTTCTGGAAATTCATCAAGCTTGTCCCTCAAAAGTTGTACTTGAGCAACATAAGGGGATTACACTGCAATAGCAGTTGGGCTAACACCTGCATTTCTGATTCAAATTAACAAGGAAAATCTTGCATCAGCAAACGCAAATGGAAAATAAGTTGCATCACAAGATTTCAAAATGTCGAAAGACTGAGAACTTATTTTGCAAAAGTATGAAAACAAAAAAAAATGATATGCAGTAATATCTTTTTTCTTGGATTGATAATACTTTACTCAAATATATGTTAAGGATTGCACTATAATAGCATAGTGTGAGGTGAACGCCCACATTTCAGATTCAAATTAATTAACCAGAAAATCTTACATAAGCAAACACAAAGCAAGGTGACAAGACTTTGAAAGACTGAGAACTTGCATAGCAAAAATATGATAACAAAATTAATAGTAATGATTCATCATGCTTTCAATTGCTTAAATGTATAAGATGCAAGAATCTCACTGCTCACAGTTTAAAGCAAATAAGAAACACAGATTAGTAGTATCGAGCTAAATAGTACAACTCCCTGTCACAATTACTTGTAAAATCATATTTTGGCCTATGAAAAGAACAGACTAATGCACCAAGGTATGAAATTTATGAAGTACACACAACAAAACGTAAATCTTTTCCCTACCCAAATTATTCAAATCCTGAACTCTATACCAACAGACGAAACTTGTAAACTACCATAATGTAAATGATACTTACCGCTGTAACTACCTATTAGCTTGACAATACCGATACCATTCTCAGTGCTTTCTGCTTCCACATGAGCAAACTTTATGGCTCGTTGTGCCTCTTCAACAGCAGTTTCAAAATGGAATGACTTATCAATAACCTGATTCAGGTAAAACATAATTAATTAGGTGATTGTTTACATGCAAATCATTTTTACAGTTTTACAGTCTCAGCAAAGTAGCTTCAATTGTCCAATTCAAGCATGCTTACTGGGACATCACTATCAACAAATTTTGTTCCAAGAAATCAGACAGAGCCACTCAGATACGGGTCCACTCTCATATTTAAATGTTAAAGCATCTAAAACCACATCCGCAACCAACAAATTTCTTCAGCTACTAACATTTATTCTTCTTTAAGGAAAGAAGGCAAACCAGAATTAAAGCAAAGACAAACAGAATCAAACAACTTGCCTCCCAATTCAAAAATAATAGATGATTAAAATAACCACATTGAACAATTCACCCTGGTGTATCATTACCATACAAAACATAAATAGAAGAGGATAGAAGTCACAGAATTGTTACAATTATATAGTCTTATAGATTTTAACCCTCACAATAGTATATTAAAGAAGTACCAAAAGTAAATGAAATATATATATATATATATAAATATTCAAAATTTTAAGGTATATCGCCATCGTCGTACAAACCTAACACTTCTTGTTTGGTTCATTGAAGTCGTCTTGTCATAAAAATCACTTGGTGGGGGAGGCAGAGGATCAGTTGCTGGTCCCTTGGAATTTGAATAGTGTAAAATTGCAATACCTGTAACCTTCTCCCATAATGATTCATTCACAAACCTGGCACTTGCAACAATGTAGTAGTCTGTACTTGCATTCTGGTCAGTGGAAAGCAGAAAAGAGTATGACTGGCCAGCATGAATATCAAAACTGTTGAAATTTGTTTGAGTTGTGTAATGCCCCTCAGTCTCCACCAACAGTAGATGATGATCTTGAATTCGGAAATTCAAAGAAGTTGAGATCCCCATATTGTGGACACAAATTCGATAATTCTTGCCTGCCATGTGCATTTGTAATTCCAGTCAATACTCAACTTTCTCACCACTAGGAAGATAATTGCAAGATGAAAAAGCTATGATAATATTTAAAAGGGGGGGAATAACTTGAAATGGGGTTATAAGAAACCAATGAAGCCAGTAAGTTCCAATCTATATTACCATGCTATACGACACCATTAATCACAATAGGGCCAAAAATCATCAGTAGTACAATATGGTTATCTTCCAGAAATAGGAATACAAACTACTACAGAACAGAGAGAAAAAGAAAACATAAAGAAACTCCTGTGCTACCACACAATGAAATCATACAGCAATCAAAATCAGGACATGGAGCTGCTAATAAACATATGATCCTTTGAGACGGTGAAAATAAGATTTTGTTACAGAGGATAGGAAAAGTCAACCAAACTGCTTAAGAAACCTTTGGAAACAATGAAAGGCATCCAATTGTAAATAGTAAGTATACATAAAATGGCAATGATTAAGATAACAAACGCAAACTTGAAAGATATGCTTCAAAATGAGGAGATAAAGCACAAAAGCTTCAATGGTGAATTAATGATAACTTTGAGAGAGTAAAATATAAAAATCTCATTCCTTAAATAAAAGGGGTGATTATAATAATACCTGGATCAATGGCAATTGTTTCATAATTGTGACACCAGGAACAAGAGTAGTGTTGTACTGGAAAGGTTCCTTCCCATTGATGGGAACACCATCTGGTATCCCAAGGTCTTTTCCATCCTAGCAATGACAATAGCGTCAACAATCTTATTCCTCTGCTGACTCATCCCTCCAGAAACCACCACCTCCTTCTGTTCTTCATAACCCCTTCACTCTCCCTCCTATACTCCTTACTGAAATCCAAGCATGGCTTGTACCCTGACCCATCTGGCTGCCCCCAAAATTCACTCGTTTCACCCACCCCACTTGGAACCTCGGCACCATGTAATTGCACACTGCTAATCAAAGCCTCTGAAACACTAACATCACCACTTTGCTGTCCAAGATTGGATTTTGAGGGGTCTACTGAGGTTGCACATGGGAATGGAGGAAAAGGGGTGTCAAGATTGAGACCAAACTTGAGCATGGCAAAGAAAGCAAGGAAAAAGAGAGTGAAAAGGAAGAGTCTTGGCCTTGTGCACTTGATAAAGGTGAAGAATTTGGAGTGTCTTGCACACTTCTTGGGAGATTCAAGCAGAGATTGAAGAGAAGAAGATGAGATGGAGTTGATGATCTGAGAAGGAACTGAGATGTAGGACGACTTCTTGGCATTGTTCTTGAACTTGGCCATTGCTGGCTTCTTTTTCTTTCTTCTTCGAAGATTCAATGCTTTCTTTTGGTTGGTGGGTTTTATAAAGCCTTGTTGTTTAAGTGGCGGTTTGTTGCCGAAAGGGTGAATGGGAATGGTAGAGAGAGAAGGGGCGGCGAGAACACCAAGTCTAAGGCTAAGCGTTGATCAAAATCTAGTTTTGTATTGCTTCTGTGCTTCTTGTATCATGATGCCTATTGGTTACTTGTTTTCTAGATGCTCATGTGTTGTCATTGATTCATTTATCTATCGGATTAGTAACCTACCCCATGAATCTTTTGTATAAGTCTTGAAGAAGATTGTTTATTTTATTCGTGAATGAATAAATTTTACTTTTTAAAAAATTAAAAGATAAATTGATTTTAATTTATAAAAAACAATCATTATTTTATGAAAAACTAAGAGACGGTTGTTTTAAAAATAATGTTGGACTAAATAAACACTAAATATAAATATTTTCTGGCAAAGATTTTGAACATTGATTTATTATAAGATGCTAACTTATTTATTAAACTTAAATTTAATCTTTGTTAGTATTTAAAGATATTAGTTAATTAGAATATTCTTCCTTTAATGTTTATATTCATAAGAAGAAAAATTACAATCTTTTTTCTTTATGAGACAAAAAATTACATTCTATTTATTGGCATATAGTGAAATGTGGGATGTATCTTATTATTTATATTTTAAGAGAATAATATTATATCTTTTTATTTATCTATCCATAGTTTTTTCTATTGAATAAAAAACTAAATTTCTTTATTAAATATCCATGCTTATCTTTGTGCAGATTAGGGAATGACTCTGGAGCTCCTTTCCTTTTCTCAACTCATTCATCACCATTAATGAATGTGGACAAATTTAGGTAGAATTTTTCACCTATATTCAGCCACTAAATTTAGCAATCATAAGTTTATTTCACCCAAAGATGTTACAATCCAATCTCTTATGAGAGTTAAATAAATTCCAAAATTAATAGTAAGATTTTATTCCATTAATTTCCTAGTTAGTACTAGTAGTATATAACTAGATAGTAATTTACTAATTGAACTAAGTTTCTTAAAGCAATAAAACTATGAGCAATATAGACTACAAACATGTACAAGAAGACAAACAAAAAAAAAATAGTGTTTCTTTAATATATGCAAAACACTTAATTGAAATGACAATATTACATATCAATTAGATGAGGTCCTTGGAAGATGTCATAGACAGGGACACCAACAAAATGTTATAAGGACAAACTATATTTTTCACCAAGTTCAGACAAACCGTATTTTTTCCAGAGATATCCTTCCATATGAAGCTACATTGGATCATAACTTGATCAATGATCAATATACCATCCTCCTTTCTCACTTTCGATGTCATTGGTAGAACTAACAACATTCTTTTTTGGGTAGTTCAATTAAGACTCCGATTGTTAAATTGTTGTGTTCTCATGTGATTCAATCAAGATTTAATCTACAACTCTATTGTGTCAACCCCTTCCTTGCGGTTCTTTTTTTGTGGAGAGGAAGAGTAAGAGAGAGAGAGTGTTATAGAGAAGAAAACAAGTATTTCCTTTTAAATATAATTATGAATAGTAAAAAAAATTAACTACCACTATATGAAAAATAATTCTTGTAAAAGACGCAAGCAAGAAAGTGTTATTGTTGTTCAAAGATTAACGAAGACTTGACGTCAGGACAATATCTTGACATTTTGTAAATTAGAGAAAAATAGTCAAAAGGAGGTACAATTTGCATAATTGTGTAACTTTACAAACAAAAAAAAAGGTTTAAATGTTTTCATATCTGAAAAATAGGTTGTTTTTAATTTATTACCTAAAATTCACTTTTGATCATCTATATACCTAACATTTTTTTATGTTTCAATGTAGTACTTGTTATCAGTCTCATTCTGTTAAATGATAATGTGATAGATGAAACGTCATGTCATCAAGTTAATCACTAACAAATCAGTGTCATGTCATTTTAATTATTTAAATTATTTTAAAAATTCAATTATATGAAACTAACACTTATATATATATATATATGTATATATATATATATATATATATATTCTACGTGAACCTGAAAACATACAAACATCTCTTGAAAAACTCCTATTAAAATTAACAATTTTACATGGAAACAAGAAACAACCCAACAATCTAGAATAGAAGTAGTTAAAAAAAAGGCAACACTTCACATGATGATATATCAAGAAAATAATATTCATTTTCATCATTATCATTCATCATTATTTTTTGCAATTATAACACTTTTCACCATTCACAATCAACAACAACAACACTATGAACAACATCTATATGATACATAACATCCAAATTGACCCTAAAAATTCCAAAGGTAACGTTCAATCACCCAATTTGGGCCCACAGAGATCATGAAATCGAACAATTATGACAACATACAACCACATCATCACGATCTCTTGGAAGAATCAAATGCCTTCAAAGGTAACGCCCACTAGCCATATCCATAAAGGTCCAGAACCCAGACTCTACAATAGCACGAACCTGCATCCACAAAAAATAGGGTTATTAGAAAAAGTGAACGTTTTTGTGAAATTGAGGCAAAAGAGTAAAATGGGTCAACCTTAGAAGTTTCATTTGAGGAGGCATCAGAAGAGTTTGAGATTTTGGGGTTGGAGGAACAACAACGTCATCTTCTTTGATCTGAGGCTGAGATCTGAGGTTTCAGAGAACAAAGAAACTTGCGAGTGTTGTCTGCATGGTCGCACAGGTGACGTGGCTCAAGGAATGCCATTTATCCCTCCATCGTTAAGGCGACGACATTGTCATGCATCGGCAGACGGAGCATTAAGGTTTGGAGGAAGGAAGGCGAGGTGAAAGGGCACAAGTTGGATGGTGGTGGTGGCATGGGGTTGGACAACAGTGGTGACGTGGGGTTGTTTTTTGTTCGAGAAGGAAAAGAAAGAGAATTGAATTTTTAAATAATTTAAATAATAAAAAATGATATTTGTCATCACTTGATAATATGACACTATAGTAAAACATAAAAAAGTATCATATATGTAGATGATCAAAAGTAAATTTTAAGTAATAGATAAAAAAATAACCTATTTTTTAAGTATGAAAAACATATTTAAACAAAAAAATAAAAATAAAATATGTTTACAATCCCTATATTTTCACTAAATCTTATTTTTAGTCTCTAAATTTTTGTATCATGTAATCTTATTTTTAGTCTCTAAAATTTTGTATCATGTAACTCAGTTTCTAAACTTTACAAAAATAGTGTATTTTCAGCCCCTCCAACGTAGGAAATGACGTTAAAAAAGACAAATTTTTTTAAAGCTCAAAAACTAAAAATCAAGTATAAGAATTAAAACATTTTACCCATTTAAAAAAAACATATTTACCAAAATATATTACATGCTATTCATAATTAAAATTATTAAATGTTGGCCTTTTTGGCCCCACTAAAGCAAATAAAAATTTATTAAATGTTAAAAAAATAAAAAATAAAAAGATTAAGATTTCATCATCCGAAGGGATCTATTTCCATGGGAGTTGCTACTCAAATCCTTGCCAATTTTTTTGGACAAAAATACTCTGAAAAGTGCTTATAAAAAAGTAGTTTCTATAATGTAACTTTTTACATTACTTAAATTAGTCTTCATAATGCATAAAATAATAAATTACAATAATTAATTTTTGTAGTTTAAAATTACATTACAGGAACTGGTTTTTGTAAAATTTGTGAAAAACGAAAAATATTAAAGACGGAGATGACAAGGGAGAAGGTGTAAATGGGAGGGGGTGAGTGAAAGTGATTGAAAAAAAATTGGAGGGTGGTTGCATGGAAGGCAGTAAGGTGAGGGTGAGATGAAATAGAAGTATTTTGAAAATATAAAAAAGAAAAAAAAAATGAGGTTTTTTTTAATTTTTAAATCAGCAAAAATTAAATGAGGATATAAAGAGTAAAAGGATGTGAACAACAATTCCACATTTCCGTACAACTTAATGGTTGCTAAATAAACTCTTGAAATCGGGATTCTGTTTTGGCCCATTGTAGCACAATCAGCTTGATACAACCTACAGCCACACATTTAATGTATAACAATAACATTTTTATACAAAAGATTAATTTTCCCCAGATCCTTTACTCTTCACAAATAAATGTGTATCAATCTTAACATGAGTAATTGGAACATTTGTTTAGCAAGGACTTGCTTCAGTCAGAATGCGACTCTGTGACGGAAGGTATACAATCTATCTTGTACCGTAGCACCTACAGTCCATATATGATAAGTAACACGTCAGAAAATTGTACCATTTTCAGTACATGCTCAGTCCATGAGCAGCAAATACTATCATAGCAAGAAATAAAGAACCCCAAGTCCCCAACCCTAACAAGAAAAAATGACATTGAAAAACATGTGTGAAGCCAAGCCAATGCGTAGCAACAAAGAAATAAATCAATCACGCAATAAAACAATGAGCAAATAATGTGATAGTGATGACTGAAGGACACCGCACGATAACAATGAACAGATCATGTTTTAGTGATGACTGATATCCTCCCAGTTAATCAGATTTCAGATTTCCTACGCAATTTGGTCAGTATCTAATCATATGATAGTTTGCATCTCACTGAATTCGTCAACATGCCTATATAATATACATTACCTTTTTGAAAAAGGTTGAATATGTGTTGTCCCAGATAAGTTTATAGCTTCCAGCCATTAACGTACAGAAGTTCCCCTAAGATTTTAGGCACAAAAACTAACATGAGTACATACATATCAAATGCCTAGTTAAATAATTAAGCTGCGACCAACATGACCAAACTCACTTGGTCAGACTCGTAACGGCGGTAAGGTAACATCAGCTGTGTCATGTGTCATAATGAATCAGCCACCATAAAAATTAGAAACGGCAAAACAAACATCGGGAAAAAGAAAAAATATCTATAAAGCAGAGAAAACGGAGAAGATGAATTGAAAATAGAGAATAAGAGAATTGAAAACACAGGTGAATTGAAAACGGAATAATTTTTTAAAATATAATATAATTAAAAAAAAAAGAGAAGATGAACTGAAAACAAAGAAAAAGAGTGAAAGATCCAAGTGAAGATAAATTGAAAACAAGAATCAGAGAAAAAAAGGGAAAGACCCAGGTGAAGAAGGCAAACTGAAAACAAGAATTAAAAAAAAAAATACTCAGATGAAGAACATGAAGTAGAAGTAGAAGAAGAATGGTGAGGAAAAAAAGAGATGAAAAGAAGAAAAAAAGGGGAAAACTGTAAGTGGTAATCTCTAGAGCTCTAGCCGTTGCAGTTCAGGTCACCGGCAAGTGGTGGTGGTTGGAGAAGGTCACCAAAGCTTAGAGGTGGATGCTCTTGGCAGTGGGGCAATGAGAGAAGAGTGTTGTTAAGAAGGACAAAGCAAAAACAAACTAAAAATATATGAAAAGGCAAAGAAACTGAACACTGCATGTTACTGCTCTTTAAATAACCTTAAATACTCTCAAATAAATTTGTTGGGTGGGAGGAGGAGGCATAGTGGGCAAGATATTGGAAATGGCGGACGATGACATAAAACACAATATTGCAGGTGGTGAATGGTGAAGAGCTTGCAAAACGCAACACAATACTGCCATTGTGGTGCTATAATCGCCGTTTAACAACATTAGGTGAAAATGGGCTAGGTGAGGGCCTAAGGAATTGAAGATAAGAATGGCTGATCAATAATAACATCAGAAATGCTTCTGGAGAAATCAATCGAGGATATGATACAGATAACAAAAGAGAAATGACACTCAAACTTACAGTTTTTTCCCCAGTAGGACTACAAACTCCAAACTAAATCCAATATCCTGACAAATAATAAAAGCTAGATCACTATAAAGGGGCCCCAATGGAAAATATGATAACATTTTGAAATCAAGGTGCAGCAGCACACCAATAATACCATATTTATCTTGCCTTGTACCAATGAAAAATCCCATGCAATGTCTGAGTTTACAGCATCATCAACAAAGAGTAAAACCTGAAGTAGGATAGAAAAACTTCTATCATATTAACATCATAAAACAGCACAAACAAACATTTTCTTGATTAATAACAAATAAAACCGAGTCATAGATTCATTCAGTAGGAAATCCCAAATGAGATAACAGTAGCACTAAATCATGCACAAATTACAAAAAAGACAAAAGTTTATAAAGTGTGCAAATAAATAGATTGACAACAATTATTTTCTAATCATGCTAGTAGTTCTACTAATACTGTTAGGAGTCCCATATAGAGTGGTACTTAAGCCTTTGGGTTGGACTCTCCTCTTGTGCTAAAGTCCTAACAATTGGTGCTCTCAATGAGAGTTGGGCCACAAAAAGGGCTACCTATAGCCTGGATTAAGGTGCAAACCAATATCGGTAGATGAGCGAAGCCATTCAAAGGAAAAGGACTACCACCGGGTCAATGTCGATAGATTGAAAGCCGTCGTGGATGTCGGCCCTAAAAGGGGGTGGCAATGTAGAAGTTCCACATCGAGTAGAATAAACTACTTGATGTGATACTTAAGCCTTGAGGCTCTCCTACCTAATGGATTAGTCCTTTGGGTTGGGCTCTACTCTTATGCTTAAGTCCTAACAAATTGTAACACCCCGTAGGCCTCCGGTGTGTTATCATTAATAATACCAGTATAGCGTCTCATTAACAGAAAATATTACTCAGCGGAAGTATAGAATCGTTTTTCTTGATTCATTATGTATGGAATTATCAACATTATACAGATATTCGCATAAAACACGTATTTATACCAGTACTGATCCAGTTTCTCATACAAAGACAAATGCATAAAGATAAATGTCCACAAAATACTCAGGAGGAAAACATACATAATATCATTAACAGTCCTGTATATACATATACATCAGTGTTTTCACCACACTGTGGTGATACAAAAGAATAGTTACCCTCACAGAGGGTTTACAAAACTATACAGCCCTTTCTCAGGGTACATAACAGAAACCAAACCAAATTGAGCCTTCAAGCTCCTACTTCTGCTTTCAGCTAAGCAGAGATGTCTCTACTCGGGCCTCCTGCCCTGAGACTGCTCTCTTCTGCCTGAAGAGTCACCTGAAATCATAAATCCCCACATGGGGTGAGATACACATCTCAGCAAGTCCAGGGTCCAAGGAGGAATTTCCTCCACCCTGACCCACTATCCACAATACATAC
>PYAF01001343.1:210671-232519 GCA_007407185.1 Glycine tomentella | reverse complement strand
CTGCGCCTCTGGTCCTTGCCAACACTCAGGTTTCTGAGGTTTCTCTGAGGGAATGGATTTTGCTCAAAGCTAAGGAAATGATGAAGGATTTTGGCTTTCAATCGGTTAAAACTAGTTTCTAGGTCACAAGAAAGTGTTTAGGCTAGCACATGAGGTCCTAGGAAGCTTGGTTTCATCAGAAATGGAGGCTGGGGCTGGAGGAGGAAGAAGAAGAAGTTTTCTTCTTCTAAAATCGCGACTGCCCTTTAATACTGGGCCTGCCCGAGCTCTGGCGCGGTCCGCCCCAACTCCGGCGCTACCCGCGCCAGCATGGCGGTGAACTGGCGCTATCAGCGTCATCCCCGCGCTAACCGCGTGAACCTTTCGAGACCTTTGGCGCTACCCGCGCCACCTCTGGCGCTGTCCGCGTGAAAATCCAGAGAAAGTTGGTTTTCCAGGACACTTATGGCGCGATCCGCGCGGCCCTTGGCGCCATCCGCGCCAACCTCTCGAGTGACCCACGCTCTCAGCGCCATGGCCACGCCCTCAGCGTGAACTGGCAGAACCTCTGGCGTTACCAGTGCCGTCCTGGCGCTATCAGCGCCACAGCCAATGGGTCTGGCGCTATCAACGCCAACCCTGGCGCGACCCGCGCCACACCAAAAATTAGGTTTTCTAATGTGAATCCCCGCGCACCATCCCATAAGTTAGGGTTATCACGCAAATACTCTAATAGATATCTATACGAGAATGTTATGTACCAAACACCTATGTGTGAGTTTTGCTGAATATTATGAGAATTGTTAGTCACATGAAGTTCTAGAATCTGGAAACCAAGAGGATGAAGAAGAAGTAGCATTAGAATTGGCTACCATGGCTTGAGGAGGTTGATTTCCAGAATTCTAAGACTATCATGGGTTATTATTTTGTTGTTGTAAATTCCACTTAGAACTACATGAGTTGTTCCAATATTGATTTTGTTGTTGAGAGTGCCAATTAGAACCAGAGGGTTGTTCCAATTATGATTTTGAGACCAATTGGAACGATTTCCAATGCCATTGTTGCTATTGTTGAAGGCCTAATATTGAGGATTGAATCGGTTGTAACATGTAAGAGTAGTATAATTGTACTTAAAACACACGTGACACTGGACCGAGCTTCAACCACTGTGGCCACCACTAAGACCACCACCGTGGTTGAAGCCACCTCCACCTCAATTATTGTGACCACCGAAAACCCTGGAATCAAAGGAATATTGGTTCACATATGTTATATTGGTATTTGAGGAAGAATTAGAGACAAAATCATCATCAATCATGGATTGCAAATAGTTTCCATGAGTAAGATTCATTGATGTGGTGAAGGAGTTACTCAACGAGTTAAATTTGACATATTTTTGAAGACGCAATTCTTGCACAAGGATTAAACCTTCATCTTCTTCAATGGAGATATGTGGAAGACGACTCTCTACAAAGCGATAACAAAATCAAAGTCCTTAGGAAAACCTTTAAGAATGGAGTTCATGTGCTCGTGATAGATTGCGACATCATCAACTAAAACAAGATCATCAACATCACATTGATCTTGTCTGGATATTTCAACACCGACCAATTTTTTGAGATAGATATGACAAAGTTTAGATCGAAGTTTCACTTTTGTTCAAGTATGATGATGAAAATATGTATAAATTTTTAAAAAATTATTTTAATATAAATTTATCAGTAATTCTTTAAAATTATCATATGATATAATAAGAAATCAAGTAATTTGATATTAGTAATTAATGTTGAATAGTTCGGGTATTAATTGATACAAATATGAGAAATAATTTTAAGTACGTTTTTTTTTTTAAGTTCAAGTAACCGATATGACTGAAGATGATTTAACCGTATAAAATAAATATGTTTGGATAATTAAACTCTTTAATTTGATGCGGACAGTATGCGTGTTTTTCCAGTAATTAATAATATAAAGTATCGCCCTTGTCCCGGCCTCTCCGTCGCTTTTTCTCTATCTTCATCACACACTTGAATCTTTTTCGCTTTTGTCTTTCTTTGTCCTTTGATTGCTGCCATAAATTAATTAATTAATATTCTCCCTCCCTCCCTCTTCACATCAAGAAGAAGTTAGAAGTCCATGCGGTGTCAGCTTGTGAAGAAGAAATGTGAGAAGGATCTTGGTTTACACCTGACCTGACAGTTCTAGCAGTAAAGTGCAACAGCTACTATCTAATCTAATGGGGTCCGAGCAAAATCGATTTCCTCAGCACGAAAGAGTATCTTTCTCAGTCTCTCTCTCAATCTCATGCATCCTTCTATTACTCTTTACAAATTTCATGTCTATACATTATTTGCTACCGAGACAAGGGTTTTTCGTGTTAGATCTGAGGTCCCTCGTATTTACCCTAACACCAATTTTCTTTGTTTTCGGTTGATGTTTATTTATTGCTGCTGTTTTCACTATTTAGGCACTCAGATCTCACGTCAAATGATGATAATTGCTTGCATTTGTAACTTTGTTTACATGTTTGGCGCCAGCCATTGCTTTTCACTTGCATCTGTTAGTCTTCGAGAACATTATGTATGACACATAATTCCCATTGTCCGAAACCTAGTTAGTCATTTCAACCCGCCCGAACTAAACTTGGAAGGATCTGATGGCTAAACTATTAGTTTTCAAATCTTACCCCCACAAAGTGTGGTATACTTTACTTCTCTTCGAGCAATCGGTCTTTTCTTTTTTCTGTTTTATTTCAATTTTTCAGTCAAAATCTGGATCCATAGTATCACATACATACACGCTTGTCTTTATGCTATGTTCTGTTATGTAAACCTTGATTTGAAAAGCTCTTTATGTTGAAGGGTCTCATAATTCATATGCAAAAGAAATTAGAAAGTAAAACCCCTACTATTAATAACTATTTTCCCTCTTTTTTTTCTTTTTTTCTTTTGTGTGTGTGGGTTTGTGTCATGTCCTAATAGCCTGGATACCCATGTGGATAAGTTTTGGCAAACTCTCAAGTGACTCTTGAACTTTTACGATTTTACAAGTCTAGTTAGAGAAAGCAAGCTAACTCGTTGTCAAACTCTTTTTCCAATAAACTTGGATAAACTCTAGAGTCAAGAAGCGAGTCGGTGAGTCTGGAATCCAATATAATTTTTGCCCTCGATTGACCCCAGAGTGACATTGTTTTATCGGGACTCAAATTATTTGAAAAAATTAACTCCTTTTTTAAATGTTTTTGACTTAAGTAACTTATGTTTTTTAGTTTGTATATGATTTGTTATTTATGTAGTTTGATCTTATTTAGTACTAATGTACTATCACACTTTATTATTGTGGTTTGCTTCTTAGCTTTATTATGAAGTTGAGATGTTGAATTATTGTTGTGTTAAAGAGTATTTTGTTTTACATATATGTCATTATAGAACTTTTAATATTTTATATTAGGTAAACTCTTGTGAGTTTTCGAGTCGAGGCCATGAGTTTATGTATAATCTTGAGTTTGACAACTTACCCATGTGGATATGGTAAATCTCATTATGAGATGAATGTTATGTCAGATGAACGCCTAATTTTGTTCAGGCATGAAATGGTGGACCGGTACTGTTATATGGTTTATATATTTGTTCATAAGTATATATGATGTAGATTGAGGCTAGAAGAATCTTATACTTTTAATATTTATTAGCAAGTAGCCACTACTATCCTCATTACTATACTGTTCTGTAATTTATTTGACTTGAACACACTGCTTGTATTTTCAGGAATTATTTTCAGCATCTAAATCAGATTTGAGAATTGTGTCAAGATTTTTGTTTTGGTTTGTTGGACTTCAGTTTGAATCCAGTTTAACTTCTCTTATTTTTCTTTTTTAGTATTTTCAGGAATTATAACATATAATTAGTAAACTAAAAAATAATATTAATAATAAACTAAATAAAGCATAATATGTAATATGATAAACTAAGCAGACATATTAAACAAGATAGGATAATTAACTAAATAATAATAGTAATGAAAAACTAAATAAAGCATAACATATAATATAATAAATTAAATAATGAGAGTAATAAAAAGATTCAGAATAGCTGTCATCCTGCTATCTGCTATCCTGCATTAGCGGTTTTGGAGTCGATCGTTATGTGCCACCATCCAGATTTACTACTTAGATAGTATGTCCATTTATCAATGTTATACTGTGTGGTACTTGGATTGAGCATTTTATAGAAATTAAATTGGTTGATGCTTTGCATAAGATTGGTGGAATAAATAGGATAGGGTTGTGTTGATTGAGGAATAAAATACTATTATGCTTATACTATTTCCTTCCAGGAATGAAAAATTTTGAGAAAGCATTTTAAGACTAACTAGTCTTGGGGTATATTTTGCATAAGATTGGTGGAATAAATAGGATAGGGTTGTGTTGATTGAGGAATAAAATACTATTATGCTTATACTATTTCCTTCCAGGAATGAAAAATTTTGAGAAAGCATTTTAAAACTAACGAGTCTTGGGGTATATATTAACACTAAAAACTCAAGCCAAATATAAGCTTAATTTTTGCTAAATGTCCTTGAGAATAGCAAACACATCAATAATTGGCAGAAATTACATAACACCAAAAGTGAACTTTTTCTGATAATTTGAAAGTTCTCAATTTGGATAACCATTCTATTTATGTAGGAATATGATTACATAAATATATTTGGGCTGTAAAAATATTCAAGCTTTTCTTAAAATTTCCTTATATTGGTCTGCAACTTTTGGTAGTGCTTTTTGTTTTCCTCCAATTTTTTTTATGATTTTATTTCTTCATTCATTTAATTGCCGGAATTTTAGTGATATTCAAGTTTTCAAGATGAATGCAAGATGGATTCTGTTGGTGTCTCATGCTCTCTTCTTGTTGTTGATAAAAGAGGGTATCAATTGAAAAAAATAAGAGAGAAAAAACAGCCACGATCAAACCCAAATGAAAATAGCTAAAAAAACCAAAAAAGCTTTCCAATCCCTCTGTTTATTTTGTATGCAAGAAAAGCCAAAAACAAAACCCTATAACATATCAGAAGGGTAGAGAGACCTTTGAAAATATGGCATTCGTTTCTTTCTGACTGCATGCACTGTAGGGCTGCATAAACTTCCATTGCCATATAATCATAGCCTCCTTTTTCCTGCCAAAACCCTTCACATGTATCATGAGAAATTACTCCTGGGTTGCTTCCTTACAACTGTGCCACTTGATGCTCATCAGGAGAAAGCGCTGTGTGAAGTTTAAGAATTTGGAAGTGGAGCATGCCATTTGTGCTAATGCTATTAACTAGAATTTCCAAGTGAAGGACTTAACCATAGGGAGTTTTAGATTTACAATTGGATTTATAAAGGAGTAATTACTGGTGACTAGGATAGCGGGTTAAAAATTGAAGGGGAAATAAATAAAAACTCCAGAAAAATCTAACAACAAATTGTTGTATATAAAATAAGGGTGAGATTACTAGAATCAAGTAGCCAAAAGGACACTGGGTCACTTAACTTTGGAATGTATATGATGTTAATTTAGATATCCCTTTAACAGTTTTCATAAAATAAAAAATATCACACTTAAAAACTTAGATCCTAAAAGATATGTTGTGATTACCAAGTGTAAGCTTTTATCTTGGCATTGCCTAAAGGTTATGTAACAATATGACGAAATATTTATTGATGTTTGGGAGGTTGGATTCTTGTTAAATATTTAAAATTTCAAAAAGAATTATCAGTAGTTATTGTTTCATTTCAGATATACATGTTATTGATCTCCTTTTTCCTTTGAGTAATCTGCATTGCTTCACTTGCATTGACAGCGAAAGAGATGGGGAGGATGTTGGGGTGCATTTTCTTGTTTTAGTTCACAGAAAGGTGGGAAGCGCATTGTACCTGCATCTCGCATTCCTGACAGTAGTGGGCCAGCCTCTCAGCCAAATGGACCTCAAGTGGTTGGATTGACTAATCAAGCCACGGGACTAGCTCCTTCTCTCTTAGCCCCACCTTCTTCACCAGCATCCTTCACACATTCTGCCCTTCCTTCCACTGCACAATCACCTAGTTGTTTCTTATCCTTATCTGCTAACTCACCTGGTGGTCCTTCATCTACAATGTTTGCCACTGGACCATATGCTCATGAAACGCAGCTGGTGTCTCCTCCAGTCTTTTCAAATTTCACTACTGAACCATCTACTGCTCCTCTCACTCCTCCACCTGAGTTGGCTCATTTAACAACTCCCTCTTCCCCAGATGTACCTTTTGCTCATTTTCTCTCATCTTCAGTGGATCTCAAAAACAGTGACAAGGGTAACTACATCACTGCAAATGATCTTCAAGCTACATATTCACTCTACCCTGGAAGTCCTGCCAGTAGCCTTATATCTCCAATATCAAGGAACTCAGGTGACTGTTTATCATCTTCTTTTCCTGAACGAGAATTCCGTCCACAGTGGGATTCATCACTATCTCCCGAGATTGGAAAATATCAGAGAACTGGGTCTGGGAGGGTGTCAGGGCATGACACAAATGGTGTCACTATAGCATCACAAGATACAAATTTCTTTTGCCCTGCTACCTATGCACAATTCTATTTGGACCAAAATCCTCCATTTCCTCATAATGGTGGGAGATTAAGTGTTTCAAAAGATTCAGATGTTCAATCTAATGGCGGAAATGGACATCAGAGTAGGCATGTTAGAAGTCCTAAGCAAGATGTGGAAGAAATAGAAGCTTACCGAGCATCCTTTGGCTTCAGTGCAGATGAGATTATATCTACCGGTCAATATGTGGAAATTTCTGATGTAATGGAGGACTCATTTACCATGATGCCATTTGCTTCTGACAAGTCAACAATGGAAGAAAGCATAGAGCCTTCATTAATGAAAGGATTCAAAGCTCAGGAAACACAGGTGGCATTGCAGAGTCTGAGAAGTCTTAGATCAGATCCAGGTCCAGTAGGCAAGGAAGCACACAATCAGGCCCCTATATGTCCAGGATATGAAGGTATGCTGTAAATACTTGGTCCAAATGTTGATTTGTTTCCTTGCATCTTGAGAAACCATGGAAATAAAAAAAGAAAATAGAGTAGCTCGCTTCTAAATTAATTACAATCTGGTTTCAATATTATATATAATATAATTTCTATAACTAGAGCCTTGGTGTGCTGCGCTGTGCTGTACTGTACTGTACTTTTAATGTGTTAAGGTTATTATTTTTTTGTCCGATGAGATGTAAGGCATTGTTCATATTTGTTTATTATCTGAAAAATTTGGTGGGTAATTTTGTGAGAGCGATTGTATTCATTTTAACGAGTACGATGTTCTGTCTTTGCTTCTACTTTTTTCATGCCGTTTTCTTTATCTACTTGTAAGCAATATGCTCTTTCTTGCATGTCAGATCATATATCACAAGGGCATTGTAGCAAAAACTCTGGATTAAGTACACCAGAGAACCGTAATCTGGTAGATGATGAGGATATATTCTCAAAAATGGAATCTTCCAGAATCTGCAGGAAATATCAGATGGGGTTATCATGCTCTGATGCTGAGGTTGACTATAGAAGAGGAAGAAGCTTACGAGAAGGAAAGGGAATGTGATTTATGATGCTAAGAATTAATCAGTTAAGGACAGATTGTCTGTTATCTGTGTATTAATTTGTAGCTTCGTTTAAAAAAAAGAAAAGAAAAAGAAACTCTTTACTTGGGGTTGTCTAATAGATGGAATGACCTAACTTAGATCTAACCAATCGTGTTTGACCAGATCTGATCAATGATTGTAGTCTCTTTCTTCAAGCGAGTTTAGATTAATGTTTGAAGTGAATGAAATTTGATTTTAAACAACGGGCAGTATATCAACCAGGTGAACCTTCATATGTTCCGACTTATAGGGCATACAAGCTTTACACAAACCTCAACTCTGTTTTGACTGGATTTGGAATTTTCTTGATTCGTAAAAGCAGGAATGAGTTTGAGGATGTAATTACTCCTTCATGCAATATCTGTTGTCAAATAAAAAAAATTATTGAAAATGTGCAATTATTATAATATTTGAACTGGTTACCACATGCAAAATTATGCTTTTTGGACAACCTTGAGTTGTTTATAACTTGAGCAAGGAAAAAAATGAAGTAAATGATTGATTTGATTGATGATGTAAATAGAGGGAAAAAAAGTGTTATTGATTGAGTGTTTAAAATTTTGGTTATCAAAATATAATCTCTTATTTAAAATGAAGGAACATCATTATCTATCATATGAATTTGATTTTTTAAGTAAGATTTTCAATTTAAGTTCTTCTAAATGAAAAAAAAAAAGTGAAAAGATTTCAGGCAGTGATTTAGATTTCTTTACGGAAATTAATTATAAACAAGATTAATAAATACTTTATACCAATATTACTAACCTAAAAATTTATGTAGGATGAGTAATTACATTCTCGAACTCATTTTCTCCTTAGTTTATTTTCTATCAAGTTAACTTCATTCAATAATTTTGAAGCAAAGTTTCTCATCAATATTGAACCTTACAAACGGGGAAACAGTAAAATAGGACATTAAAGTTTCATCCAAGGTAAAAAATTTGACTAGTAACCACCAAATGAGATTTGTGCTATAACAATCTCACGGGCTTAAGGTAAGATACCAATCATAGCCATTTTAAGATCATTTGATTGGTTTTTTTTACTAATGGCACATTTGATGCTAATTCGCATGTGATCAATTGATTACATGAGTTCTAGAGAAGGTTGTGATTTGGTATAACCAAAATCAATAATGTCAAGGACTTAATCACGTAATGGATAAATTTCCAGGATTTAAGAGACTCCTCCCAACTTTTGTTGAGACTTGGGACAACAAAATTAGCAAAATAATATTTTTTTTTTTTTTTGCATAAATCCAAGAACTCAAAAAAATCAAGATAGAGAGGAGTGTTTTCGAAAAACTTTTGGTATGGTTTTCAAATAAGGATATAAATAAAATTGTATATTAATGTAAATTAAATCCATATTTGAAAAACTATATATTAATAAAATTAATTAATGAGACTTTAACTTTTTGAAATATCTACAATAAAAATCAACAAATAACTATTGAAATTGGTCTAGGCTTGACATTACGATTAGGAAATTGAGCGTAAACTAGAATTAGGATTGAGTGACGTAATTGTGGTGTTTTTAGGAATAGAATGACATGATTATTAGTAGTTTTTAAGAATATTTTCTTTTATACAGAGATTTGACTATAGAATGCGAAGGATACATGGCTGATGGCTATACCATTCTGACCAGAATTCCCTCGGCAAGACGTATAAAAGAGCAACCGAATGGACGTAAATCCCTTTCTGATATTACATGACTAGTTTAATGAAGTTGAGGGAGCTCAGCAAGTTGTTGTGGAAAGGATCAGAGATGTGATCAATAAGGTTCTCTACAGGACTTTTGCCCATCCGTGTTGCCCGCACGTAAAAGCCTACCCAAGCAACCATTGCCAGTCGTCCATTTTTTATTTCTTTTACCTTCAGCTATTTAAAAGCTTCAGGATTGATGGACAGATTCAAGGGATCAAACAAAGCTCCACGATAATTTATATCACCAGGTAGACATATTCCTACAGGCTCCAACGCCTCAATCCCACAACATCTAGCATATTCCGGTCCAAATTGTTTAAGAATCTCTAATTAGTATAAATGCCATCATTTGCAGACGTCAATGACTGTAAAAAAAAAAAAAAACAAAAAGTTGTGTAGTCAAGCAGCTCCGATTATTTGAAACTTTTGATCTTAGCTAATATAAAATGTGTAGGAGAGGAATTTAACTTTCAAATTTTATAGTTGCATTATGTTGTGTCTCTTGACATATGAAGGATTACAGACCATGTTCCAATTGTAGAATTAAAATGGAAAAGTTCATCCAGTACAACCTGGTTGCAAATCTGAAATCATATATGCTACACCACTTCACCACTTAGTAATAACATGATCATGTAGTGTGTTACAACGTGAGAGCCTGTTATTGTTGTTGTTGTTATTATTATTATAATTAATGATATTAGTATTATTGTTGTTGTTATCATCAATACCAAAACACACTGTCAATGAGGCAAACGAAAAAATAAATGATCAAACAAACTTTTACAAGATAGAAAATATGCCAAAATCTATAATCAACATTTTTAACTTAAAAGAAATTTATCAGAACCCATCTGGGAATATTCACTTGCCATTTAGCCATGTTTAGAGCATCTGCACCTTTATGGATAACAAATTGGTGACCAACATTTCAATTAATTAATTAATAGATTCAAGGAGTGGGTAATGAAGAGTAATTGTATATTTAATAGCACAAACTTTTGAGTGATAAAACTCAACAAATTGACAAACAAGACTGCACGAAAGATGGTTAAAGAGACAGGACATACTAACCTTGAGCTTTGAATAACCAACACGCCACCACACAGGTTCTACAAAGTGAAAGGCTCCCAATAGGTCTAATATTTCAAGAATCAGACACCGACAAAAGCAAGCATAGCCCACCGAGCGTGCAATATCTCAAAGCTTATTGATAAAAGAGGTTAAAATGATTATATACAAAGCTTCACACGATATAAAGATATCATTAATAAACATTTTCATTTTATATTATATGTTCTGTCAAAATTTTGAAAACAGTCACTTACATTATTGATAAACTATTTAGAAAAAACAGGAAATTATTGTCCATGGTATAATCATAAGAATTAACATATTTTATATTTTCTATAGGTATATAAGTAAATAAAAATAAACATTTCATCATATGAAAAATGATCATGCATGACAAGCAGCAATAACACATGCATAATGGCTTCCATTAAAAAAATTCCAAAATATGACATACTTGAAGTATTTCTGCAGTGCCACAGGATCCTGGCCAAGCCCAGCAATGTCAAAACCGTAATCCCCGGGCAGTTCCCCAGTAAGATATGATGGGTATTTATATGCAATATGACCAAGCCAACGAGGCCGATCTTCTCCATACCAAAAGCTGAAAATTAGTGAATTTTTAACAAAATAAGCATAAAATTTGGACGCACAAGCAACAGTGAGAATAATAATCATATAATGAAATGACAACTTGAAGCTCTCTGTCTCTTAATTGTTTTCTAGTACAACTCTCTAATAACAGAGCCAGAGATGAATTACATTAGTGCTCAAGGTATTCAAGAGATCCTGACCTCTCCCCACTCTCTAGTCTCTAAGAGTACAAACCTTCCCCAAATGATAAGACTCCCCCCTCTCTCAACCCCTTTTCTTATTTATAGGCAACATGCCCTCTTCAAACCATCTCACATAACTATCTCACTAATATAAGTTATGACTAAAAGATAGGTAACTATATAACCTATTGTAACTAACTACTATTAGGGGTTACCTAACAATACTCCCCCTTTCCCCCCTAAACATTCACCTTGTCCTTGAGATGAATAGTGATGACAGCTACAAACAAAGTTCCATCAGGTTTCAACTGGTTGAAGCCTGATGATCAAGTCAATCCCCGCGTTGCAGCGCAAAATAGCCTCTACCCCTCCTGGGTCAAACACAAATTTTTCCTAAATGTTTAGCCCTATAACAGAGCATCAATGTTTGCAATTGCATGGCTAACAAGAACCCAAAGCACCATTGAGAATTGAACTATTGCAAAGGGTAGAAGCTGATGATCGTTAAAGTGCTTCACTACCTCCTGCTACTTCTGACCTTTTATGTTAGGAAAAAGCAGTTTCAATCTGGTTGGGGCTTGGTTCATGAGATCAAAAAAATGATCAAACTTCTGAAATCCCAATTGTGTCCGTTCATCCTTCCTCTATTGCCCAAGCCATCTTCTCTGTTTCTTTATCTAGTCGAGATGCAAGAGCCCAAGACCCATGCACCTCCATGGGAGTATCTATGTCTTGCAGTGTTGGCAATGGTAGTGAACTGTTCAGTTTTTGTTTTTTTTGATGTTGAAATGCACAATTTGCTAGTCAGGTTACCATCTATCCTCCCCTATTCATTACCCAAATGGTGCTGCATATGTTTCTACCCCTCAAACTGAGACAAATCAAGTCATCTTTTTGTCTCAACCTCTTTTTGTAATGCCTTCCTACATTTCACTTCTAGTTCTTTCTTCTTCTTTTGAAGTCAAACTCTCATTCATTAATCATAGACCAGAAGCAGCCAAAAAATCACTATTGTCTAAGTTTAAAACAGCACTGACTTGTGGTTCATTTGAGATTACTAACTTTTGAGATTGAGTTAGACCTAAACCCAAATTCTAAAATGATGTCCAGACCATCTTCTTTCTTTTAGATTCCTTGCACAAAAGAATCGTTATCAATGAGTTGTGCCAAGTGCATTCATTCAAACAAAGACCTGTCCCCAGACAGGACCCAACAGCTGCTCATGTGTTGAGTTCTGCTCTCACCTCCTCTCTAAGCCCATTCAAGAAGACTCCCCAAAGTTAATCTTGATCTATGAGGAGAAGTGGTCCAGCAAAAGCCTCAAATTTCTCCCAACATTCTTCCACCGAGACTTCTTGTTTCAGATCCAACAACATATCGTAAGGATTTTGAATTATGGATGACTGAAAATGCCTAATTTAAGTGTTCCTAAACATCATCCAAGTCAGTTTTGGAACTCAAGAATCCCACCACTGAAACCATGACAGAGCATGTCCTTTCATTGCCATTGTAACCATTTGTATCCTCTCCCTATCTGAAATCCTTTTCAACTGAAAATACTTCTCAACCTGGTTAACCCAGTCATTGGCATCGATTCCAGTGAACAAAAGAATCTCTAATTTCCTTCAACAGTCTTCTCTTGAGTCAATTCATCTACGTGCCTCTACCCCATCTCTGTGTCCTCCATTTTCTAAGTTGCCTAATGCATTCCACCCAACTGTACCTTCGTCAGAGAACTCTGTCAGATTTCCAAGAAGGTCTTCAATCTTTTTCATTCTCGCTTGTTGCATCGCACTGCAAGATTGTTGGAACTACTACTCCCTTTCTGCTATTCTCCTATCTTCTGATAGGATGGGCCTTGAGAGGTGATAATTAGGATTTATTGCACTTAATTAATACTCTTGTTTAATGATTTTAGAACTTACTTAGGATGCAATTAGTGGTTTTTGGCCTAATGGGATTTTGGGCTTTTAAATGAACTTAATTCGTTTTTGTGATAATTTTCCAGACTTAGACTGTTTCCGTATTTCAATCATAACTTTTGTAGCTATCTCAAAGATGTACAACTGCTATTAGAGGCTTGAAGGCTAAATTCAATCAAGAAGATGGTCGAAATTGGAGCCAAAGTCAGACACAGAAATCTTGAACTATGTTTAGTTAATTAGGCATAACTTTGTAATTAGGAGTCCAAATGACATGGGACCAAGGCCATTAGTTGTGTAATTAGTAGGGCTATCTTTCTGGGCCGGTTTAGGACCCATTGACCCGGTTTGGGTGCTTCTTAAGTAAGCAGCAGCCCCAAACACGAAAACAGCTTTGTATTTTGGATTTTCAAGATCAAAGATTCACTTTTACTTTTCTCTCATTTGTTCTTCCTGTTATTCATTTTCTGCAATTTCTCTTCTGTGTTTTCTGTTCATCTCAGCCATGGTAGGCTAACTTCTCTTAGTCATCCAGACTTGTAAGGTTTCCTAAACTCATCCTGAGGTTTCTGTTCGTTTATATCTTGGTGATTTTGTTTCCCTAGCTTTTGTTCTTGAATCTTTGTGTGTTGTTTGTGTGTTGGGATTTAAATGCATGTGTATGTTGATGTTTGATTGTTAATCACGTTTTCATCATCCTCTCTAAGCAAGGGTTAGGAGACAGATTTGTCCCCTAGGTTGAATCACCCAATGAACTAAAACCAAACTCGGTTTAAGTGATTAATCTGCATTTGTGTGAGTTTGTCACACCACATGTTTGATTAAATGCTAGGTGATTGTCTAGTAGAGGGTTCCTAAACAAATTCAGGGATTCCGGTTTGTTTAGTGACCACGAATTTGCTAAACATTTGTAATATGGATGTAATTAGGAACCTAAAGTCTGGATTGACTGCTCCCTTTATTTGTTAATTTCGTAATTTTTTAATTGTGTTTCAATTGCATTTTCATTAATCTGAATCAAACCCCTTGTTCTGTTTAGTAAGTAAGTTGCTAGAAACAACAAGATTACAAGAATCGTTGGGAAATTACAGTTAGTAATTTGATTTTAATTTGATAGCCTTCGACGGGGTTGTCAAGAGGCCCAGATAGGTGGCTTATGAATTAAATGTCTTGGATATTTTCCTTTTGGTGTTATTTAGTTTTATCTTATTTTCCTAAAATTGTTAGATGTTTCCACTTGTATGGTTGATATTTCTTGTGAACTCCTATTTAACATAGGGTATGTGCCCTGTAATGAATCATCAATGAGAATATGAATGTTTATCTTTTAGCTTTCTCTTTAGTTTTTAGTAGTAGTGTGGCATAGAGTTCTCTTGAGCCTATCAAATGAAATGATAGTAGGATGGGCCAAATGAGGCCCAAAAGAAAGAAAATAAAATGGTTTAAGGATTTTATTGTTTGGAGTTAAATATGTATAGTGTTATTTTACTTGTTTTAGAATAATATGATGTTGACACTTGGATAGTTATTATCCATTGATTGACATTCTTAGGACTATATAAATGTGCCCCTCTTCACCTATTATCAGGAATGAATGAAATCTGAATTTTATGTTTAGCTTTTGTTAGTTTTGTTTATTTTTCATTTTGTTTCTTGGAGAATTCTTCCTGGTCTCGAATTAAGGGAGATTACTATTTTGGTAACTAACATCTTCTCTCTTCAAAGTTTATAATCTTCTATCCATGAAACCTAATATCGCCTCATTCTTTGACTGAAATATGTACTGCTCCCTCTGGGAGGGAGCTCTATACTTGTTGAGAGAACTGGATCGGGATAGAGCTCCTTTTGGTCATGTTTTTGGTTTTAAAAAGTGTTCGAATATAAAATTATGTTATAAGTAAGTATAACTAATAAATGATAAATATATAACCTATTGTAACAAACTACTAATGGGCTTACCTAACACATGGTTGCTAGAATCAAAACCATACCCTGAAGGCCTGAACAAAAGAAAACGCATATTAGGAATTGATAACATTAATTAGTCATCACATCCCACAAATGCAAAAAGCTGCTCCCTGTGACGTGATAGTTGCTTGCCAAGGATGATGGATTACCTCTCCTTTGGGGCCTGGTCGGCAAAGGCCTTAGATGTAGACGAGTTTTCTACAGCAAATTTATTTGTCTCCTCCATTTTTCTCTAAAGCGACTCCCCTAGCGGACTATTAGCTATAGCTTTCACGGCAGTGAAAGGAATCGCGGAGAATAGTAAAACTCCCGCGAGCTTCAATCGGAACATAATATCGTTGAATGAATAACCGGATGAAACACTGGGAACTAGAAACTACGAAAAGGAATAGTACCGACCTCTTGCCACGAAGCAGTAATGAAGCTGCTTCTTCGTTTCGGGATGCGGCGGCGACACCAAAGGGAGCATCTGAGAAAACGAGAGGATGAAGAGGAAACTAACAAAGGACACACTAGTACTGTTCGTGGATGAAGCGAAACCACCGCTCACTCACGTCAATTGCTTCTTTAACCTTCTAGTTCTACACTTGAACGATTGAAGGTCATATACTAATATTTTTATTATTTTAATTGAAAATTTAAAGTAATTTTTGCCTTTTTAGAATCAGTCTTCTTTTTTTTTTTTAAATAGTCATCCCTCTTATCTTTGAGTTAATTTTAAATTTTAATTTGTTGGGATTATATTGGGATAGTGTAATTAAATTCAATCCGATCATTGATTCGATTGAGATAATGGATTAGTGGATCAGTAGTCCAACTGATGGATCAATAATTGATCTGATTTGACTCAGTTTATATTAAAAATTTTAAAATTATATTATATATAAGTATATAATTATCATTATTTGATTAAGAAAAATATACTAAAAAATTTAAAATAACAATTAAAGTATTAAAATTGATAATACAAGGAAAGTGTATTAATAATAAAAAGAAGAAAGTAAATAGCAACTAATTAAATTAAAACACAAGCTCAATTTTTAATAAAAAAATAAGTCAAAAAGAGTACAGAAAGTAATAAAAGGAGTACAAGAAGCAAATGGAGGCCCAAAGTTAAAACTTAATCCCAATAATATATATACCCTCTTTTAGGTGTTGCATTGCACTTCTTCAGTTTCTCCAATTTCATGTGTTGTGCGGCTGCTGCACTTCAGTTTCTCCATTTTCATGTGTTGCACGACTGATGCACTTCATTTTCGATTTTCTCATAAGCATCCAGCAGTGACATTCAATAGAAAGAGTTAAGGTACTAAGCAAAGTTGTTGGTGTGGAACTCGGTAAAACAGACCGAACGCGTTCGAGTTATTGGTTCATCCAATCTGGTAGCATTCATGAGTCACTCATTCAACTGTCCCTCCTCTGATTGCAGTGTGGCGGTGGTCGAGTGGAGTGTCGATGACGACGTGCACAACCCAGTCCGGGTTTTTAAAACTGCCCAGGTTGCCAAGTTTACTCAAAATCGACCGTTTTGACTGGGTCATCCCAGGTCACATACTTGAGCGGTCCGATAGTGCACTCGACCCGGTTATGCCACCGGATCTCAATTGGACCAGTCCAACCAGTCAGGGCCGAACCGGATTTTATAACTATGCATATTTGGATTAATGAGTCTAGTATTCAAATGGCATTTTTAAGACCTTGTTTAGGAAGTGCTAATCGATTTGGTGGTTTGGAATTAAAGAGCCTATATTAGGATGTCCAAATCTAATTCAATAAGTTGTTGAGAAGGTCAAGCTTATCCGAAATCACTTGGTGACTATTGAGAGTAAAGAAAAGTCTTATTTAGATAAGAAATGTCAAATATTGGAGTTTAGTGTAGGAGAACATGTGTTTTATCCTATTGGAGTTTAGTCTTAGGTTTTATAGGTCCCTTTGAGATTCAAGAGAGAATGGGGCAAGTGGCCTATCACTTAGTCCTTCCCTTTGATCTGTCCAGTTTTTCAACTGCAGATGCTTCAAAAGTATGTTCATGATTCCTTTTACTTTATTCAACACACTAGGCAGTACAACTTGATGAGAATATAACCTAAATTAAACAATCAATTATTATAATATATTTAAATTCGAGGACAATTTTTTAATGGGGAAAGAATGAAACGCAACGTTTTGTTCAAGTTTTTTTAAAAGTCAATCTTATTTTCATTAAACCAACTCATGACTAAGGGTGAAAAAAGGTCAGGCCAGACCAGACTTTGGTGGGCCTAAGCCTGTCCGGCATCATTATCACTAAGTCTAATGTCTGACTTGATACCTTTTAAAAATAATTTATCAATGCATGAGTCTAACCTGCATAAAGGTCTGACATGGCCTAAAAACCTACATACAAGGCTAGATTAAATAAAATCAAATAAATTAAAAATTAAAAATAACATAATAAACATGTTTATCTTACAAGTTATAAGTTACCAAACATGATCTTATAAGTTATAGTTTAGACAGATTCACTATTCATGCTTAGTGATTTTTTTTAAAGCCTATATCTTCACCTTTTTAATTAAAAATACTTTTTAAAAGCTCAAATTTGATTTTTTTAATAAACTGGCCAAGTCAAACCAAACCTTAACCAGGTCAAACTGTAGGCTCGGTCTGGACTATTTTCACCCTTATTCATGACAACCCCCCTTCCTTTTCTTACAAAACAACACCCCTACTCATGCAACTCCCCTTCTCCATTTATATCGATTATGTTTGGCAAGAATTTCAACTAATTTCTAAATTTTTGTATTAGCTAAAAAGTTTTGAGTGTTTGGTAAACAAACTTTTAGCGTTTTTTAAAATGCTACAAGTAGCATTTAATTTTTGTCCTCAATATATTTTATCCATTTTTTATTGTCCTTTTTAAATAAATCATGATTTTATTATTTTTATGTTATTTTATACTTTTCAGTTAATTTAACGGTAGTTTTATCAAACAACACTTATAATTTGTTAAACTAATTTTTTAAGTTTCAGTTACCAATTTTTAGTTAAGTTTATTGAACATAACCATTTTCATCATTTTCTCCCTTAATCATATATATTTTATTTATAATAAATTTATTAAACCAACATCAAGTTGTCACTTAACAATCAAAATAAATGAAAATGACCAAAATATTAGATGGAAAAAAATTTAAAGACTAATACTAGTCTCCAAAAAGTTAAAAGACCAAAATTATAAGAATATAAAGTTTTGGGGAATAAAAATATAATTTACTCTTAATTTATATATTTTATTTATAATAAATACTATTTTTACTTTAAGATTATACCCGAATTTTTATATAGTATATATATTGTTTTACAATTTCAAATATATTTAGCAAATATTTTTATTTTTTATTTTTATTCTTTACAATTTAAAATAGTAATTTAATAGGTATAATATTTAATATAGCATTATTATATGACATTTATAGTTACCCAAAATAGGAATGAATATATTTTGCTGGAAACAAAGAAAAGGAAAAAATACGTATTTGTTGTTGAGGAGGGGTAGGGGAGCGGGAATTGAAATTCAAAAAGCAAGTGTCCGTTGCTCAACGATTAAATTTCTGATTTATTCATTATATTAAAAAATGTTGCAACCGCCTTTATATTGAATTGAAGAGCGAAGAAGTATGCAATTGAGAGAGAGATGGAGAAGACAGGAGGAGGAGAAGTGTTATCGGCGAAGGAGGCATTCGAGAAGCTTGAAAAGGTGGGAGAAGGGACATATGGGAAGGTGTACAGGGCAAGAGAGAAGGCCACTGGGAAGATCGTGGCTCTGAAGAAGACTCGTCTCCACGAGGACGAAGAAGGTGTCCCTCCTACCACTCTCCGTGAGGTTTCCATTCTGCGAATGCTCTCTCGCGATCCCCATGTCGTTAGGTTAATGGATGTCAAACAAGGTCAGAACAAGGAAGGGAAGACAGTGCTCTACTTGGTCTTTGAGTACATGGACACCGATCTCAAGAAATTCATTCGCTCTTTCCGTCAAACTGGACAAACCATTCCACCCCATACCATCAAAGTAATTCTTTCTATCTGTCTATCTATATTCAATATTCGCTTCTTCTTTGTTAATCATTTTTTTTGGTCAATTTGTTTGCAGAGCTTGATGTACCAGCTTTGCAAGGGCGTTGCTTTCTGCCACGGTCATGGGATCTTGCACAGGTATGTAGTTAACCCTAGTTCCCTTTCATTTCTCTCACACCATCCTTCCGATGTGAACTGTATCTTTAATCTTTATTAAGGGACTTGAAGCCTCACAATCTCTTGATGGACCGAAAAACCATGATGCTTAAAATTGCTGATCTTGGACTCGCTCGAGCATTTACCGTGCCAATTAAGAAATATACACATGAGGTAAAAAAGACAAAGAGAGATTATTTGAATCTTTTTCTTTTGCTTTCCTCTGCCTTCGTTAATATTTCTCTTCTTTTCAGATATTAACCCTGTGGTATAGAGCTCCTGAAGTCCTCTTGGGTGCTACCCATTACTCAATGGCGGTGGACATATGGTCCGTTGGCTGCATTTTTGGTAAGGATAAGGATCTTGATTAAACAACTATGATGTATTTCATTATTGTATGTGAGGCTGAGGGTTTACTAATGTTATTTGCCATCTCTAGTGTATGTGAGGCTGAGGTTTTACTACTGTTATTTGCCATCTCAAGTGTATGTGAGGCTGAGGGTTTACTAATGTTATTTGCCATCTGTAGTGTATGTGAGGTTCAGGGTTAACTAATGCTATTTGCATCTCAATTGTATGTGAGGTTGGGGATTTTGATGGAGTATAAGTGTGAGTTAAAGTCCTACATCAGTTAGAAATAGAAAAATTTAACACCATATAAGTGAGGAGAAGACTCATAAACCTGAGCCTTAAGGTTTTGGGTCAAAGTGTGGTGTCTAATTTACTTATATGGTTACTTGTGTAAATCTCCCCAATATTTTACCCCCCTCGATTTCCCATGCAGCGAGTCTTGCAAGTCTTGTTGCAGGAGAAAACTCATTAACCTGAGCCTTAAGGTTTTGGGTCAAAGTGTGGTGTCTAATTCACTTATATGGTTGTTAATGTTATTTGCCATCTCTAGTGTATGTGCGGCTGAGTTTACTACTGTTATTTGCCATCTCTAGTTTATGTGAGGTTCAGGGTTTGCTAATGTTATTTACGTCTCAATTGTATGTGCGGTTGAGGGTTTACTAATGTTATTTGCCATCCTCAAGTGTATGTGAGATTGAGGGTTTACCAATGTTATTTGCATCTCAATCGCAGCCGAACTTGTCACCAAACAAGCACTCTTTCCTGGTGATTCTGAGCTGCAACAACTCCTGCATATATTCAGGTGACGCTATGATATATGCATGTTAACGTATTGTGTGTGTCACTTGTTTAGTTTGCTTCATTTTGTTTATACTCTTCTACCCTGTTAGTGCAGGCTATTGGGTACTCCCAATGAAGATGTGTGGCCAGGCGTGAGTAAACTAATGAACTGGCATGAATACCCTCAATGGAATCCTCAAAGTCTGTCAACGGCTGTTCCAAGTTTAGATGAGCTTGGACTGGATTTGCTATCTGTAAGTTGCTCCTAAACTAACTGGTCATCTGGTATGTAGATCCTGTTGTTTTTTTATTTCATTATTATATTTTTCTCTTTCTTTTCAGCAAATGTTGAAATATGAACCATCCAAGAGGATTTCTGCAAAGAAAGCAATGGAACATGCATACTTTGATGACCTGGACAAGAGGCACCTTTAGAAAGAACAAATTGATCCAAGATTTGGACGTAGAATTTTATGACTGCCAATTTACTCTATGCTTCTCTCGAGCGTGTATCCTAATCCGTTTTAGGACGATTATGGAGTGATTGCCCTTGGGATTTATTCATAGTCACTTCTATGTTTTTTAAGTCATTCTAATGAAAATATCAAGGTGTTTTCGTGTCATTCTAATGAAATACACATAGTTTTTCTTACTAACTAGAACCTTAGAAATCCCCACCACTAGTATCCTGATTAACAATTCTTGATTATATTGACAGAGAAGGATGGTCATCTAATACGTTTTAGGACGATGAATTTTTGCTGTTTTCATATTCATGGATTCATGGAATTACGAAGTTGCCTTGCGTCTTGCGATTCATTTCACAGTTACTTGACTTCTATGTTTTCTAGTTAGGGTGTTTTTCGTGTCATTCTAATGAAATTCACTCCGTTTAACTAGTTAACATACCTTGGAAATATGCCAATATTATCCTCGTTAACCACTCTTGATTATTAACAGAGTGGAGGATGGTCGTTTTATCATCCTCGTTAACAATTCTTTGTTTTATGTTGATAGAGTAGGATGGTCGTTTTATAGTTACCAAAATTGATTTTGGTATCAAAATCATAGTGAAAGATTGAAAAAATTAAAGCAACTTGTTTTTCAACTTGATTTTGAATTGATTCTAGAAAAATAATTCTAATCCAAACATGCTATTAAAATAATTCATAAAACATCCTTAGTTTAATTATAATTCTATTTTTAAGTACTATATTTTTTATTATATCAAAATCCAATAGAAGATAATTTGGAAATAACCTTATTTTTTCACTTGAGAATTGAGATTAATAAAATTAAATGATAATTAATTTTCTTAATTAAATAAAAGTAATTATTTTGTTTTATATGAGTTCAGAGGGAGTATTTTACAAAGTTTTAGTGAGCAAAATAAAATTAATATATTTATGGCAAGTAAAAGAAT
>PYAF01001343.1:174409-210571 GCA_007407185.1 Glycine tomentella | reverse complement strand
TAATAAAATTAAGTGTTTGACAATATATTTTAGTTAATTTTTAACTTTTTTACTAATTGAAAAGTTTATTTGGTAAACATTTTTTAATAGTTTCTAACCTATTTAAAGATACTTAGTAATATTTTTTAAAATATTCTAATTTTTTAATATTTATTTCATTTTGTCCTTAAATATTTATTAGATTTTCTTTTTAATCTTTTATATTTAAGGTACACAAATTATTATTTTTATCATTTATATAATTTTATATTTTCCAACTACTTCAATAGATAATTTTATTAAACATTTGTGATTCAATAAGATAAATTTTTAATTTTTAACTAATTTTGTCAAACATAACCTAAGTTGACTATTATATTAAATATTTTTTTATTTATTTAACAAATTAATTTTTATACAACATGTACTGTATAAAATTTACTTAGTATATATAATGGTTCATGTGATTTAACTAGTGATCTTTTTTATTCAATATCTTAACAAAGTCAATGATACATCGTATTCTAATAACATTGGTTATAATAACTCATTTTGTTAAAAAAAAAAAGTCACATGAAATTGAGAGACTATTTTTCATGGCAATTAAAGAATTGTGATTCAATGGTATAGGTTTCAAGGTAATAGGGCCACTTTTTTGTTGTTGTTTAAAGCAACAAATATTCTCACATGAGATAATTCTGGTTGATTGAGTATAATATTATTGTCATAAAGCTTTCTCTTTGAAGATTTACGGCAAAATAGGACCATTTTTAAAAAAATAATAATATCTATGATCCATTTTAGTCATTAGGTTTAATCTATAAGAAAGGAAAAAAAAAACTTGAGAATAAAAAGTGAATCACGATTTTAGTTCCTAATATTATGAAAAAACATAAATTATAAACCATTACCATCAATGATAATTCCGATAGATGAATTTGAGAATCTATTTAACATGGCAAGTAACCATATGATAAAACAAAATAAGTTTCAAGACAATACAACCGAATTTCTAAATAATATAAACTTTTTAGTCTTTATATTTTCGATTATATTTACTTTAATATTTTATCATTTAAAAAATTCAATTTAATTTTTCATGTTTTTAAAATAAGTCAAAATGATCTTTTCTAAAACAATTTTGAACATTTCTTTGACTAATTAGGAACATAAAACTAGTCTCATTAGATTCATGTATATAAAAACTATAAAACTTGTTAAAAAAAATCATAAACTAAGTAAAAATTGAAAAAAAATGAATCTAACAAACAATTAAAAAAATTGAAATATGTAATATCGGATTTTTTTTTCCTGTCGCTCGTGAGACGGGACAACGATATGGGATGGTCCAAGGTCATCAACAGATGAGGACGCATGGTGAAGGATCCATTCCTCTACTAGGATTTTTCTCACGCATTATATTAGTTGGAAATCACTCTGCAGAATCTCACCTGTGACGTAATCATTAGTTGATTTAATTCTAACCCTTCAACTTAATATTAGTATATCCAATAAATTACATTCAACGGTGTCTGATGGACAAGTTTTTTTTTTTTTTTTTTTGGATTTCAACGGGGCAGAAGCCCAGAAAGAGAGATTGCATAGTAACAGTACGAGGAGTTGGGAAAGATCATAATGCAACAATGATTTTAAAAACGGAGGCTGATCATAAAACACGACATCTTCCACTATGATGGACAAGTTTTGACAAGGCCAATGTTAAGAATCTCAGCGCTTAGATAGTTGAATTTATTATTGGTGATGGTATTTTCCATTTTGTCATGCAATGGACAGAAAACAGTATCGATTTCCTAACCTGTACTGTAATTGTACAAGTAATCTGCAAAAGCTTACCTATTTGCTTGCTCTTTTCAATAGTAAACGCAACGAAAACATCCCAAGAGCAAAAGTTTGCCAAAACCATCCTCTTGCATTGGCAGGATCCACCCTTCTAGCCAGGTACCAAGCATAAATGGCCTCAGCAATATGTGCAGCTGTAGCCAGAAGAAACACCAGCCTTGTCACCCACATTGACCGAAAGACAAATAGACATGTAGCTCTAAGAAGGGACATGATCCCTATGTCAGGTAAGAAAGCACCACAAAACAGTGAGATCATTCCAATGACACAAAACAACCACGCGTAGATTGTTGGTCCATCCAGAGTTGTTCGTTTCCTCTCTTGCCAGTAAGATATGGTCAAAGCCATCCCCTCTCGCGAGGTCACCATGGGAACATAGCCAATCTCCTCTTTGGCTTTAAGATAAGAGAAATAATGGGTCACTCCCACCTGTTGAAAAAACAAATATGGAAGTAGATAATATAGCATTCGCAAATCATGATAGTTGCTCTGTCATCTATGCATCCTCATTTAAAACACATGGGCTACTAATTTTCAAGCATGCAACCTGAGAAGGCTCCAATTAAGCTAGCTAGTAGCTAGCTAGAATTAGAGAAAAGGACTGACTGACTGACCTTGTGTACTTCAGAGGGAAGGATGAGTGGCTGTGGAAGCCACCACCGATTGAGCCATGGATATAGGACTGTATAAACAGCCCAGCAAATCCTCCCGAGAACAAGAGCACGGTCGACTGGTAGGGAAGTCTTTGGCAGTTCATAATCCAAACTCCTAAGTAGAGGCTGCAGGAATTCAAAAGAATTGACTGGTGAGCCTGAAAAAAGAAGAGTCACTCAGAACTCAGACTTCAGCATAGCTTGTAACTTTGTTAGAAGAAACATTAACAAATCGAGTACCATCAGATACAAAGTAGGCCTGGCCAGCAGCTACAGGGCGTTTTCCCTTGCCAAGATTGTCATCCAAAAGTCCCATACTCGCCAATATAAGAGCAAGGACAAGGTTATCCACAAAAAGCCAATCTGATTTTACAGTTTGGTCGCCAATTCTGAACAAAAGGAGACCCAACCTTGCCATGGTTACGATCCTTGGAAGGTGCCTGTCTTCACCCGGTCCATAGATTGCAGCTGGACGAACAGCACAAGTGTAAAGACGATTCCCGGAGTCGTTCCTTGATGTGGGAAAGAAAGGGTATCATTAGATTGAAGACAGATACTACAGACTAGTTCTAAAATCTAATAGAGTAATATCAAATCACATAACAATAGTGAGTGAGACTCACTTGAGAGTGCGGGCATTGTTCTTAAGAACCAACTGTTCAGCAATTGATTTACTGCGGCCATATGGATCGACATGGTGATCAATTGGGAAATAGGGCAATGCTTCATTCCCGTTGATGATCTGTTGACCGCCAAAGACAACATTGTATGTGCTACAGTAGACAAGCCTTTTGATGCCGAGGTCGAGGCAAGCATCGATAACATGGCAGGTCCCATTTATGTTGACTTCATCAACGCGACCAAATTGGAGCATCTCTTTACCTGACATTCCGAAGGCCGCAAGGTGGAATACGCAGTCGGCACCGCGGAGGGCCCTTTCCACGTCTTCTTTGCGGGCAACATCCCCTTTGTTTAGGTTGTTCAGTCAACCGCAGAAGCAGAAACAGTTAAATAAATAAATAAATACTAAAAACAAGAAATGAAATTGACGCAAGCTAACCTTGGACGCAGAGGACTCCCTCGTCCTTGAGAGGACGGGACCAAGGAGAAGAGAGGCGGAGGTCAAACGCTCGCACCTCTCTGGCACCTCTTCGGACGAGCTCCAAGCAGAGACCAGATCCTACGAATCCCAGTCCACCGGTGACCACGAAGGCCTTCCCCTCTATCCCTTCGTTCTCGCTCCAGTGCATTCTGATTTCTTATTAACTCGCCTCGTCTCGCCTCTTCAATAGATTCCCCTTAATTCATCACATCACATCTATCCTATACCGTACACCTCGCAAGTCGCACCAGCCATACGGAACAGGATTACCCACTTTTTCTTTTCTTTTTTCTAAAATTTGTTTTTCTCAAATTTGTAAAAACAAAACTTGATTCATTGTTTTTGTGGTTGTTGAGCTTGATTTGGGCTTGAATTATAAATTTTTAGATGATTCTTTTAATTTTTAGTTTTTTTCAATTTTGACAAAATTTAACCGTAGATTGTATTTTGATTCTTGCATTTTTCTATATTTTTTATTCAATGGTGATTTTTAACACAAAAGTTACATTTTAAAATTAAAATAATATCATGTAAGTTCATAATTATCCAAGTGTAACTTTAGGCTAAAAAGTAACAAATTATAATTTTATAGAGATGAAAAATAAACAATTTTTTTTAGACTAAATTCAAAGTTTAGTAATTTTATAAAAATTAAAATATATTTTAACTTTTTATAAAAAAAAAAATATTGTAACATAAAATCATAAAAAAAAAAGTTAGTATTTTTATTATTTGTGGATTTTTTTAAAAAATAAACTATATTCATAATTGACTATGAAAATAAATTCATATTCAGATATGTAAAGTAAAAAATTTATTTTATAAATAAATTGTTTTGTTTGGATTATCTAGAAAAATTATGGAGTAGAGTAAGTTAAAATTGGAAATATTCTTTTAAGTTGAGGGACACCATTTAACATCAAGGACTCGAGAGAACTAATGTCTACGATTCATTTGTCAATCCAAAACCTGGTAACTCCTATCGTTGACATATCATACCAAGTTGTTAAAGGCAATATCCCAATAGTTGACCAAAGCTTTCTAAATGTGGTTGATTAGGTTTGATTTAACTGTGGGAATATAAGAAACGCCACACCTGTATTTATCCTCAAGAATGCACACCCAAAGGGAACTTCGATGAGTAATCAGAGGTCATCCCAACTTTAGAAAGTAAATCTGGTTAAAAGTTTTGATGTTTTTGAAACCAAGGCCACCATGTTCTTTTGGCTTGCAAATAATCTCCCAAAAGACTAGATGAATTTGCAATTGTCTCCATCACTTCCCCACACAAAGTTTCTACATAGATTTTCAATCCCATAACAGATGGAAGTTGAGAGAGTTGCGACTTGAATCCAATAAGAAAGAAGGTTTAAAAGGCAAGATTGTGGCAAAGTAATGCGACCATCCATTGATAGAGATCTACTTTTTGTTGGGGTAACACGGACCTTCAAATCAAATGCGGGAGCGGATCAAAAAAGGAAGAAAACGAAAGAGAACACAAGAATTTGTTTAACATGGGAAAAACCTTCTTCAATGTGAAGAAGAAAAACCCACGGGACACTAATCCAGAATCAACTAACTGTGGTAGTTCACTCAACCTCTCCAACAATGGTGGTCTCTCAAATATGCAAAGCACGGAGGCTTGCTCAAATATGCACTCAAGAATGTCACTTGAGGCTCAAATCTCTCTGACGACTTTTCACTTGTCTGAGTCTAACTTGCGTCCACCCTCAACTAAACCAATGTATTTAAAGGGTGAATTAGGTTTAGGGTTTTAGAACCCTCGATGGGCCTGGGTCAGCATTGAAGGAGTAAAGGTCTAATCCAACAATTCTCTCCCTACTACTTCAATGCGTCAAAATCACAACCATGAGCCCAGTATCTTCAATCAAACAGCCCGACATCTTCCATGCGCTGGCTTCTTTAATGTGACGAGTTCACAACCTGGCATCTGTGTTGCCTTTAGCAACAACCCGACAATGTCATTGCGACGGGTTCAGCAACCTGGCACCTTCACGACAATCTTCAAATTTCCTTGCTGGTACCGACTTGGTTATCATATCGGACCAATTCAGGTCGGTGTGCACTTTGCCAAGTGCGAGCTGTCCAGCCTCCACCACATCCCGAATCCAGTGATACCTCACATCAATATGCTTGGTATGAGAGTGATAGGTCAAGTTATTCGCAAGATGAATTGCGCTTTGGTTGTCACACATCAGCTCGTACATGCTTGATCATGGCCGAGTTCCATGAAGAACTTCTTCATCCACAACATTTCGTTGCTTGCCTAAGTCACAATAATGTACTCAGCCTCAGTTGTCGAAAGTGTCACACACTTCTGCAATTTTGATTGCCAAGAGACTGCTCCTCCAGCAAATCTCATCAAATATCTAGTCGTCAACTTCCTCGAGTCGGAATCTTCCCCTAAATCGACATTCGAGTAGCCTTGCAACTCAGCTTTACCTTCTCCAAATCGGAGGCATAAATCGATTGTACCTCGAAGGTACATGAAGATCCACTTCACTGCTTCCAAGTGATCTTTAACGGGATTCGAAAGGAACCGGCTCACCATACCAACTGCATACACCAAGTCGGCTCTAGTGCAAACCATTGCATACATCAAACTTCTGACGGCAGATAGGTACGAGATTTTCAGCATCTCGTCTTTGTCTTCATCAGACCTCGGACACTGCCTTTTACTCAGCTTCATGTGCCCGGCTAGGGGGTGCTAACTGTCTTGACTTTGTCCATGCTGAATCTCTTCAAGATATTCTTAACATATTTCTCTTGACTTAACCACAGTAGCTTCTTCTTTCTATCCCGGATTATCTTCATTCCGAGAATCTGCTTTGCAGGGCCGAGGTCCTTCATAGCGAATGACGAGCTCAATGCGCTCTTCAAGACAACAATCTTTTCTTTGCTTTGCCCTACAATCAACATATCATCAACATATAACAACAGGATCAGAAAGTCTCCGTTCTCATACCTCTTCACAAATACGCAGTGGTCAACATCAGTCTTCATGAACTTGTGATCAGTCATGAATGATTCAAATTTCTTGTACCACTGTTGAGGTGCTTGTTTCAAGTCATAGAGACTCTTCTTCAAACGGCATACCATGCTTTTGCATCCCGAAGCTCGGAACCCTTCAGGTTGCTCCATATAAATTTATTCTTCCAACTCACATGAAGAAATATCGTTTTCACGTCCAGTTGTTCTACCTCAAGATTCGTTAAAGCCGCTATGACTAACACAGTTCGAATCGAGATCATCTTCACAACAGGAGAAAAGATTTCTTCAAAATCAATCCATTTCTTCTGATTGCAACCTTTCACTACAATCCATTTCTTCTGAGTTCTACCCGTTCTCTTCCTATTTGATCTTATACACCCACTTGTTCTTCAGAGCTCGTCTCCCTTTGGGCAGCACGGTCAACTCATAAGTCGTGCAGGGAATTCATCTCGTCCTGCATTGCCTTCTCCCACGCTTTTTTTCTGAGCTCGTTATGGCCTCATCATAACTCTGAGGCTCACCGTCTTCAGCTATAATGGTGTATTCATCAAATGAGTACCTTGTAGAAGGTCTTCTTCCTCTAGTGGGGTATCTTGGCTGTTCTTCTTTAGCCGTTTGAGAACCCAATTCATCATCATCTCGGTCCTCGTCATCAACTCAGACCTCAGTATCTTGGTCCTCATCAGCTTCTTGTTGACATCATTTTCATCATTGGGCTATCCCCCTGCTTCAGCTCGAACAAGAGGAACGGGTTCTTCACTTCTGACATTAACCCGGACATAAGGCTTCGAGATGTCATGAAGAGTCTCATCTTCATGAAAGATCACATCCTGACTTCTCACTATCTTCTTCTTGATAGGATCCCATAGTCTAAACTCAAACTCAGTTTTCGGTGAACCGAAGTAGATGCATTCCTTCATCTTTGCATCGAGCTTTGCCCTTTCATCTTTTGGGATATGCATGAAAGCTCGGCATCCAAACACCTTCAGGTGTTAGTAAGTTGCTCTTCGACCGATCCAGACTTCTTCTAGAACTTCTCCTTCAAGCGGTCGAGATGGTGAGAGGTTGATCAAATTAACAGCAGTTCTGACGACTTCTCCCCAAAACGTTTTTGGCAACCCGACATTAGACAACATACTTCGAACATTCTCTTCAATAGTCCGATTCATCCTCTCAGCCAGTCCGTTTAGTTGTGGAGTCTTAGGGGTGTTTTCTCAAGTCGGATCCTGACTTCTCTACAGTAAGCATCAAAGGGACCACAATACTCACCACCATTACTAGATCGAACAACTTTCAACTTCATGTCAGTCTCCCTTTCCACCATAGCATGTAATTCTTTGAAAGATTTGAGTACCTGATCTTTTGTCTTTAACAAATAAACCCACACTTTGCGGGAGTGATCATCAATGAAAGAAACAAAATATTGGGCTCCACCGAGTGATCTCTCGGACATGGAGCAAACATTAGTGTGGACGAGGTCATGGATATTCTTGCGTCGTCTGGGTCGATCCGGTCTCACAAATGAAACCCAGTGCTGCTTTCCAGGTAGGCAGTGCGTGCAACTCTCCAGCACTTGACCCTTCAACTCGGTCAGTAGTTGTTTCTTTTCCAAAATCTGGAGTCATTTCTCGATCATGTGACCGAGGCGCTTGTGCCGCAGCTCCAAGCTTGGTCTATCTTGGACAGAATTGGCTTCTCCACCATTGGTCTTTCCTTGCATGACATACAAGGAGCCTTCTTTCTTTCCACGAGCCACGACCAAATTTCCTTTGCCCGGCTTCCATCTACTTCCTTCGAAGTAGTTCACTAACCCGACATCATCTAGCTTGCCAACCGAGATCAGGTTCAATCGCATGTCAGGCACATGCCTTGCATCTTTCAACACAAGTCGGTACCCGACGTCTGTGGTTAGGGTTACATCACCGAAACCAACAATCTTGCTGGTTACCTGATTTCCCATTTTCACGACACCAAAATCTCCCTTTCTGTAGGCAGTAAATAATCCCTTATATGGGGTGACGTGGAAGGAGACACCGGAGTCAACAATCCAAGTGCAGTCATCATGGGCAATGTTCAAAATTTCTTCACCAAGTAAGAATATCTTGGCATTCGGGTTAGCAGCCACAACCGTGGTGCTCTGATAACTTCTTTTCCTGGGAACAATTTGATTCGGCTTCACACAACCATTTTGTTCATCATTCTGCAAAGTCCTACAGTCTGGCTTCTAGTGTCCTACCTTCCCACAGTAGAAGTACTTCAAATCATACTTTGACTTAGACCGGCCTCTGGACTTGTCTCGTCTACCCCGACTCTGGCTCTTGCCACGACCCCGGAGGTTGGTTTTTCCTCTGTTCTCAGCAACGTTAGCCTCAAACCTGCTGGATAGACCTCGTTCTCTTATCCTGGCTTCTTCATTTAGGAGGCTGTCTGTCACGACATCCATCATCAGTTTTCCTTCTGGAACCGAGTTGCTCAACGTTACTACCAAAGTATCCCAACTTTCCGACAGCGAACTCAACAACAACAAAGCCTGCATCTTGTCATTAATTTTCATTTTGGCTTTGGACAGTTAATTCAAAATACCTTTGTAGGTATTGAGGTGCTCAATCATACTCATGTCGTCCTTGTAGTCTAGCTTCATAAGCCGACAAACCAGGTGTGCTTTGTTGTTGGGAGTCTTCTTCTGAATCCTGGATTCTAACTTGTTCCACAACTCGTACGCGTTCGTGAACTCGAACATGTGCTCAAAGAGGCTTTTGTCAACATATTTCCTGATCGTGGCAACTGCCTTATGACTCAAGATCTCCCAGTCCTAGTCTGTGTTCCCGGTCGGCTTCACTTCAAGGATAATGGGATCATACAAATCTTTGCAGATAAAAGGATCTTCCATCATCGACCTCCAATAATTGAAGTTGTCTGCAGTCAGCTTGAACATATCTCCGTTGTGAGTTATGCCACTGGTCTCTATTTTGTCTCTTTCAGAACCCTCGAACCTGGGCTTTGATACCACTGTTGGGGTAATACGGACCCTCAAATCAAATGATGAAGGGGATCAAAAAAGGAAGAAAATGAGAGAGAATACAAGATTTTGTTTAACGTGGGAAAAACCTTCCTCAATGTGAAGAAAAAAAAATCCACGGGACACTGATCCAGAATCAACTTCCACTATAACAAATAATGAGTTACAATCAAATACACCACTGTGGTGGTTCACTCAACCTCACCAACAATGGTGGTTTCTCAAATATGCAAAGCACAAAGGCTTGCTCAAATATGCACTCAAAAATATCACTTAAGGCTCAAATCTTTCGTACGGCTTTTCACTCGTTTGAATCTAACCTGCCTCCACCCTCAACTAATGTATTTAAAGGGATGAATTAAGTTTAGGGTTTTAGAACCCTGAATGGGTCTGAGTCAAATTTGAAGGAGTAAAGGCCCAATCCAACACTTTTATAGTTAAAAAGTTTTTTCCTTACCTTGTCAATCATGGTTAAGAAATGAGCATAACATTTTATTTAATGAAGAACCATGAATCCCATATAAGTGTTGAAATCATATGTGGAAGAGATGTTCAACCTTTGGCCAAGGGCAGCAACTTGCGTGTGAAAAAACATTTGAAGAGAAAGAAATTGAAGATTTATCTCTATTAACAAATTGATCCGAAATCAAGGCAAAAAGATTAAGAATGTTATCAATCTCCTTTATTTGATTGTTTGTAAGTTCAATTACCAGAATAATATCGTCAATAAAAAATAAGTGGAAGACCCATACTGTATTTCCCTTTTTGAAAGGAAAAGATTTTCATATTTATTGTAAATTGAGTTTTGAATCATATGGAAAAATCTTTCTAAACATAACACAAATAAAAAAGAAGATAAGGAGTTTCTTTGATGTTAAAATAAATTTACATAGTTTTTTTTTAAAATTTAGTGGTCTCCTCAAAAGTTTCCAAAATTTAAACTAAAAAAAATACAAAATAATAGTAATAAAATAACAAAATTCAAGCGGTAAACATAAAAGAGAATATTTTGTAAACCAGCAACTTTAGCCGCCTAATCGTATTCAGAAACCTGGTTTCCCGCCTAAAGTTATACAGCACACAAGTAGAGAGAGACACACATAGCATCTGACATCGTGAAATCTGAAGTGAATGGAAAAGAAAAAAATGATCTCTGCATCAAACCCTAACCCTAAAAATGTGTACCACATCGGAGGTCTGCAAGTGGAGTTTCCCTACCAGCCATACGGGTCTCAGTTTGCGTTTATGGGTAGAGTAATTTCCACCCTTAATCGAGCTCAGAAAGAAGGCCATTGTCACGCGTTGCTTGAGTCTCCAACCGGCACTGGCAAGTCCCTGTCGCTTCTCTGTTCCTCTCTCGCTTGGCAGCACCATTATAAATCTCAACAACACCACCTCAAGCCCGCACATGAGGCAACCGCCGATCCTCTGGCTTATGGCGGCGGTTTTGTTCCCGACGAGGTTCCACTTTCTTCTGGTAACTGTCTCTTCCAATCGACCATATTTCCTTTATTTGGTTTCTGTTATCCTCACCAAATTCTCCTTGCCGTTAGCATCAGAAAGTCTGGACCGTACGCAATCTGAGGGCAACAACAAGAAGCAGAAGAAAAAGGAAGCACCCACTATATATTATGCCTCGTAGGTTTTTTACTGTCGAGTTATCATTTGATTCCTTTTTTTTGTTCCCTAAGTCATTCATGGTTATAAAATTGAGAACTTTTGTTATTATGGTTCCAAGCAATTAGCATTGCTGAATATTGTAGAGACGATTAGATTAGATGGTTTCAGATTTTCAAGGCCGCTTTCAATATCTTAAGTATTCATCGTCACTTAACTTGGTCATATTTTGTTCTATTGCATAAGGAGAACGCACTCACAAATTTCTCAAGTGGTTCGTGAATTGCGGAAAACCGCATACAGGGTTCCTATGGCTGTGTTGGTGGGTTGAATCCATTTCTTTGATGGCACTTGTACTTCACAGTAAAGTAATATTGATTTGTCTGAGTATTTTTCCCTTTCTTATTTTACCAGGCATCCCGGAAACATTACTGTACAAATAAACATATAATGGGCAAAGAGAACATCAATGATGAATGGTTGCTTTTACCTTGAGAATTTTTATCTTATGAGAACCTCCTCCCCCCATCTTCCTACTGATATATTTCATAAAATGTACTCATATTACAATATTTATACTGATATTTTTCATAAAATATTCTCAGTAAACTATTATTGAAAGATCAGGCAACAGGGTGTCCAGAATTCAAGTGAGTGTATGCTTATCCACTCATGCTTCCTATCTATTTCTTATATCATCCTTCCTGAAGTAACTGAAATGAGAAGCTTACTATCTATGCACTTATGCAGAAATGCTCATAAAGTCAAAGGTCACCCATCCCTTCATAAAGGAGGATGCAATGAGGTACATGACATAGAAGATCTTGTAAAAGTTGGACAATTGGTAAAAGGTTGGGTCTTTTGTTGTTATTTTAGCCTTTTATTTATTTGTTTTAAAGTTTATGCTAAGCTTTGTAAAGTACAAGTCTTATGCTGTCTCCACTTTCAGGTTGCTCTTATTATGCTTCTCGTTCTATGTCAGACGATGCACAGTTGGTATTTTGTCCATATAACTACATCATTAATCCAGTCATTCGGGCAGCAATGGATGTGGATATTAAAGGAGCCATAGTGATTCTTGATGAAGCTCAGTGAGCAGCTCATCTCTTTCTATTTAGTTGCCAAGTCAATGAAATAGTTTGAGAAGTCCAGTTAAATTGAACTGGCTTATTTTATTCTTTAGATAATATATGGATTCCAGATGTTTTTGACACACCATCAGTTGTATGCAATACAAATCCAGTGTAGAACTTAATGAAAAATTTGTTTAGTTTGGTAGTAGTTTATTCGTGTTTTTCTCTATGAAATGGACCTCACATGCTTGCACTTTGCAGCAACATAGAGGACATTGCTCGTGATGCTGGCAGTATGGATATTGAAGAGGATGTTGTGGATAGTATGTTATGAACCTTTTAGCTTTTATTTTCATTGTCACCAATAATTTTAGCTTTTATTTTGTCGTCACTAATAATGAGGCTTAACTATATGGTCATACCTTTGAAAGAACTACAAATGGAGCTTCAACAACTTTGTTCTATTAAAGCTGAAATTTACCAACCGCTATATGAAATGACACAGGTAATAGGATTAGATATTTGGTTTGAAATGTTTGACCTATAAATTTATCCTCAGTGACTGTACATCTTTAATGAGTGCTGCATTTTTACAGGGCCTTACTAGTTGGATGGAACGGAAGAAGAACAAGCTAGAAAAACGTGATTTTCAGCACTATGTGTCTTGGTAAGTTAAGGATTTTGTCATTCTTTATGCCTCTATTATTATTTTGTAATGTATTTTTCATTTTGTAATTTGGATCTCGATTCTTGAGGCTCTAGAAATTCCTAGTATTATAGAAGTTGGTTTGCTATAGATTTGATATAAACATGCCTTATAGTGTTATATGCAGTTAGTAATTGATTGGAATTGCAACAATCAGACTGAATAAAAGGGCATTGGGAAAATGAGACTCCACTTGGGTTGGGATGATACTGTTAATAATAAGGAACATGCACTTTTCTTTTCCCCAAGTTAATCTCCATTTATTTAATCTGCTCAGGAAATTATCTATTAATTTTTTGTCATTTTTTAAAACCCAGTTCTTGTGTTGATAAGAAATTGACCCTTTGATCTTATTGTTTCTGTTTGATTGCCCGTGTTCACATATGACATTTACTATTTGAGAATTGAAGGGTTGCTTTAAGCTCTATATGGTTAAATTCTTTTTTGTCTGTTGCAAACTTGCAATTCAATTGCTATTTTGAAAAATTATTTAACCGTTGTGTTCTCTGGTGGCTAGAGCCTCATAAAATAAAACCCATAACTTGTGAATTATATCTGGGATTTAATGACATGCTTTCTATATGTATAGTTGGACTGGTGATAAGGCTTTAAGAGAGCTTGAAGAAGCAAATATTTCAAAACAGTGTTTCCCTATCTTGCTAGAATGTGCTACCAAGGTATCTCATTTGTTTGGCATTTGTATTATACTATTATTCTTATGTTTGCGTGCTATTTATCTACTTGATAATTTATTCAAGGCAATCAAAGTTGCTACAGACTTGGAGACAGATGCACCACATATAAGTGCCATGTCAGTGATAACATTGGAAGGTCTGGGGTTATGGTTTTTATGTGTGACTTGGCTCTAAATATTTGTTACTACCAATGATATTTATTGATCTCATTTCAGGCTTATTCTCATCACTAACTTATTTCTTCTCAAGAAATGGATCTCACATGTTGGATTACCAGCTTGCTCTTCAGCGATGTGTTAGAAAAGATACTGGTAAATAGTTGCAATTTCAGTCTAACAATAATATCCAGCAGAACCATAAAGGACATGGTTGTTATCCATATAGAAGTGAATGGAAAATGATTTGGAAATCTTTTGGTTGTATGAATGGAGTTTTTGGAGTCTTTAATTTGAAATATAATATAATCTAAATTAACAAATTGAAATCATTTATGTGGAGACAACAATTTAAAAGATTTATCTTAAACATAAAAGGTTAAATTGTTTTTAATCTTTGGATCCTTGTAGTGGTCCTGAAACAGATGGTGTTAGAGTACTGGACAGATTATTACTATTTTCAGAACTTATAAAGGAGACTAGAAATGTGATATAAGACAGTGTATTTATTTTGTGAACTGAAGACAAATGAGGACCTTTTCCTTTTAATATTGGGAAACCAATTACAGGTTGAATTAATTGATGACATTGTAAAAGGTTCTGATAGCTAGTATGTTACTATATATCTTAGGTTTCTGCCTGGGTTATTACTGCATTATTATAATTACCATTCGTTGGTTCTATGTCAGGAAGATCTTCTGGAAACTGGACATACACTTTAAGTTTATGGTGCTTGAATCCAGCAGTTGTGTTTAGAGATGTTACTAATCTTTCTTTATCAGTCATCTTGACTTCAGGGTAAGCATGGTGTGAAACTGTGAATGGGCACCTAATGGCCAAGCCCATGTTCATACATGTTCAGGGCAGAATTCTTTGTATTTTTTCTCCTGTTTTAAGAATGCATCTCAGAATGTGTTCCTGAATCCTGATAATGATGCAGTTAGGTCTAGGCCACGTAAGCCTGATTTCATATAAGCATATAATTATGTCCGGGCCCATATTCTTTTGGACCTGGTCACCTGGGTGGGTGGGTAATAACCCAGTCTGTTTTTGCAGTTATCTGCAAAATTAACATGCTTTTCCATACTAATTTTCTTAAAAGCATCTCTTTTGGAATACATGTCCTGTATTCCAGTACTGTATCAATGTTTCAAATATTATATTAAAATCTCCCAAATTAACTTAGCATTGTATCTGTAAAATGTTGTCCTTTGTCAATATTTTTCCTATTTAGACGTTCATATTTCATAATAAAGTCAGTAAATATGCCCAACTATATATATATATATATATAGAGAGAGAGAGAGAGAGAGAGAGAGAGAGAGAGAGAGAGAGAGAGAGAGATGTATCATATGAGAACGATCATTTTAAATCGTTAGATTAAAATGAAATGCCAAGATAAAACATTTTAAATTCAAATTAAAATTTCATTTAACCAAAAAATCTCCATAAGATTTATCAAAAAGAAAACAAATATCTTAAAGATTTAATCTATAATGTCCTAAAATATCTCAAACCTATCATCACCATAACCGTCATGATTGTTTTCACCATAACTGTCATAGCTGCCATCGCAACACAACCATGGTTGTCACTGCTGTCGCCACCGCCAACCTGATTGTTGCTGCTGTCATTGCCGCCACCGCCGCCACCACCACCACTGTGATAGCCGCCATGACCACCATGATTGTTGCCGTCGCCACCGTCGGTGGTAGCAACGGTGACAATCATGTTGGTGGCGACGATGATGGTCATGACAACCATCATGGTAGTGGTGGTGATCTTGACGTAAATTAAATCTTTAAGATATTTGATTTCTGTTTGGTAAATCTTATGGAGATTTTATGGTTAAATGTAGTTTTAATTTGAATTTAAAATATTTTAATCTTGACCTTTCATTTTATCTAACGGTTGAGATTAATCATTCTCACATTAGATGGTCATTCTCATATCAACATCAACATCAACAACACTTTTAACCCAAGTTATGGTCATTCTCATATGATACATCTATATATATACCAAGTATAACTCTTTTAGAGTTACTCCTCGTCCTCACCATTAATTTTCTTGAAATCTAATGGTTCTAAAGAGTAACTAATCTTAACCGTTAGATTAATTGAAAATGAAGGATTAGGATGATGAGTAACTTGATCGCTCCTCTATATATATGTCTGGGTGACAGAAATAACCTTTTTACTGTTATGTTTTGTAAAAAGCATTTGTTGAAATACAGTTCCAGTAAGGTATTGGTACCTCAAACATTCATGTTAAAGGTAAACTTTCACCAAATAATTGATATATATATATATATATATATATGTCAATTTCATACAAATTTTTATTAATAAAATGAGGGAGAGTCTGCTATTTTTATTTTTAATTGGCGTGACGCCCAGCATGGGAGGGCCAATTTTTTTTGAGAAGTGAGCTCAGTTCTTATAGCATTTCTGCTTCCTAGCATTTTTGTAGTATCATTTACATACTTATTTTGGTATTTCAGAACATTGTCACCAATGACATCCTTTACTTCTGAGCTTGGAGTTCATTTTGAAACTAGTCTAGAAGCTCCTCATGTAATTGATGTTGACTCCCAGGTCTTGGCTACTTCCCAATTATCCTCAAAGTTCATTATTCCTTTAGCCCTTTAAGTGCTTGTTCAACAAGTTATAACCTCTTGAATGTAGGTGTGGCCTGCTATAATCTCCACTGGTCCTGGCAATTATCCTTTGAATGCAAGTTATAAAACAGCAGATGGATATGCATTCCAGGTATGCTTGCTCAACATAAATTTTTCAGCATACGCTATTCTTGCCTTTAGAGTACATCTGGTTATTATAAGCTATGATTTAGGATGCAGTTGGAAAATCTTTAGAGGAAATCTTCAAGATTGTTCCAGGTGGATGCCTTGTGTTCTTTCCAAGTTATAAGTTGATGGACAAATTATGCAAGCGTTGGTCTGAAACAGGTCAATGGTCTCGACTAAATGCAGAAAAGCCTCTTTTTGTTGGTGAGTTATCCTTATCTTTCAAATGATTTTTGTGTATTATGGACTAGGTTTTAGATTTGTGTGTCTGTTGACATATCTGCTTTTACTTTTCACCATCCCTTTTTTCTGCAAAGTGTAAATGTTAAAGTAGATGGGACATTACTTTGGTATTTATATCTAAAGTTGTTTTTGTTGTCCGGGCAATAATTTTTGGTTGTATTAAGAATTTGTATTATATTTGTGCTTGGTGTGTAGAACCAAGAGGAGGAAGCCAAGATGATTTCGAACTTGCATTAAAGGGTTATTATGATTCAATTCATGGCAAAAGACCTGCACTGGGAAGGAAAAGAAGGATTAAGAAAAATGATCTAAATCATGTTCATGCAGTTGATTCCCTGCAGAATTCTAAGAAAGGAGGAGCTGCTTTACTTGGTGTTTGTCGAGGAAAGGTGCGTCAGAATTTTATTTGTATCTAATTATTTTAGATGCTGATTTTATCAGGCAACAATTGTGGAATAAGAAATTTGATTTTTGCTATGCTTTAGTAGTGTGACAGTTATATTTGCTTATAGTTTTTCCCTAGATAGGATTTTTTTTTTTTTTGTGAGAACAACAAAAGCAAATATTGACCACTAGATTTTACTATGGCTGATTAAGATTAAATCTACAAGTTATGTGAGTTTTTCAAAAAGTCACACCACTATTTAAAATGATTATATGATTTTTAAAAGAGGAGGGGTCACGTTACTCTAAGAGTAACTTTTTTAAAATTACTCCCCATCTTCACCATTCATTTTTTTGGAATCTAATGGTTAGAATTAGTTAATCATTAGAACCATTAGATTTTAGAGTTACTCGTGGAGTAACTTGGTATTTCCTCTTTGAAAAAATTTATAATATTGACCATTCATATATAATTGTTTGGTCAAGATTTATTCCTCTCACTCATTAAAAATCTCCTCTTACTAAATTGCGCCTTGCAACTTTTCTTGTTTCATTTTTAGCCTTTTGATGTCCTGCCCAATTTTCAACATTATAGCACCCTTTTATTCTACCACAGCACCACTGAGATTTCTTATCTTCAAAAACTTTTGATTCACTCAACTGCTTTAGCAACCTTCCGAACTTTCTTAGACATCTTAATTGTGCTCAACACTACCTTGTGATTCCACCTTAATTTTCACCAATAATTTCTTCTTAAAAGTATATCACCATTAAGTTGTCACCACTTGTCTTTTGAGCTCCTTACACAAAAAAATCAATTTGCAACCTTAAGGTTCCACTCTGGTAAGTGATTAAATGTTCTTCCCACTTTTTAAAATAAGTGTGCATAATTTTGAGGTGATATGCCATTGAGAAATCTAGAATAGATTGTCTTTTCTCATATAGCTCTCTAAAACCAAAACTATCATGAGCTCTTGTAAATTGCCTTGCCTCTCTTCCAACATATCTATTTAACTATCTGCCTATAAGAATATTTTTTTGGTATGAAAAACCTTGAACCAATTTGTTGGGAACCAATAATTGAAATGAGAGAGAAAAAATGAATTTTAATGAATAGGAAGAAAACAGAAAATAGGAAATATAACTCTCCTCCAAGGGTTTCCCTTTCACAAACAGCTAATGCTTAATTAACAAAATGATACAAATCTCCTTGTCTCCTATCCTTCTTCCCCTATTTATATCTAATAAATATCTCTAACTAACTTACTAACTAACTCATTGATAAGAACCTTGAGAGAACCACACCACAAAAGTTAGCTGTTGTAGTTGGAGAGCCCAAGGCCTTATAAACCCCCCACTAGAATCCAATACTTCTAATATGGGACTCCAAGTCCCATACCTTGCAATTGAATCCTAACAATCACCCTTCTCCTTATATCCTAACACAATCTAATTGAAATTGGCCCAATAGTGAGAAACCTTTGAAGGTTTACACACAAAGGCCCAGGAGGGTAATGGAGTCCATTCAGAATTAGTGCTGTAGTGCTTTGTGAGTGGGAATTGAGTTAGTTAGAGGAGTGAGAAACAGTGAGTGAATTCTGTTATAAGAGAAAGGGCACTGGTTGTATGGGGGGAGGATATTTTGGAATGAAATTTGGAGTCTAGAGATTCATCTCTGACTTGGGGGAGCTTGCTCTCATTTTCTCTATTTGTGCCTTTTTGTTATTTTCCTTCTTTTGCAGCACCAATTGATACAATACGTGTCATTGGTGCTATCATTGAGAAATTTTGTCTGAGTGATTTCTGAGCGTCGTATGCATAGAAAGATGACATCTCGCTTGCACAATGTTGAATCCAAGATCTCTGCCATTGAATCCCTTCTCAAGTCGCACATTCAAGTAGTTCAGGAACATTCCAATCAGCTGAGTTTTCGAAATCCGTTGCCACTTTATGTATTGAGATGTGTGACGGTTTCAAGCGCACTCCTGCATCGACTTCTCCGTTCTCATCCCCACATGGTTCCACGGTTTCCGATGATCATTGCCTCCTTTTGAAATGCATTGAACTTCCGTCCTTCATCGGTGAAGATTTTGTTGGTTGGCTCGCGAAGGCAGAAACGTATATCTCCGTTCAGAACACTCCATCGGAGATGCAAATCCAGCCTGCTTAGATCTCCATGGAAGGCATGACCTGGCATTGGTTCAAGGTATTGACGAACTCCAATCCTCATCTCACTTGGGATTCTTTCAAATGTGATTTGATGGATCGTTACGGTGACAATCAAATAGGAAACCCCTTCTTGCAACTCAAGCTTCTCCATCAAACAGCTACCATTGACGAGTATATTGAAGCTTTTGTGATCCTCATAGTGCAAGTTCCCCCTCTGTTTGAACCGAAATATATGGGTCTCTTCCTCGACGGCTTAGGTGAGGATATCGGAATGGAGGTTTTTGGCTTTCGAACCCCCAAATTGCCATCGTCTAGCCTCCATTGTGCGTTTGATGAATGCGAGCTCAACTGCCCCAACCATTTTGGTGGTGGTTCTTTCGACTGGCGTACCACAACTTCGGTCCGACATTCCCCTTCTCTGAATTCGACCCCTCAATGCAGTGCTCGTTTCACCCCGAACGGTGAGCCAACCCAGTTTGCTATTGGTTCCACTGGCCAACGGATACAGGACCCATATCCGATTCGGCCCAACACAATTCTTCAACCTTTCGAGGAGGCACTCATAATCTCTCTTACCCTTAATTGATGGATCGTAGGCGTAAAAGGACTTGTTTCAAATGTGGCCATAATTGGGACCCAACTCGCATTTGCCTTGATAAGCATCTCCGGTTACTCATTTGGAAAAGAGCAGACCTGATCGACGAACCCCAACCTGTATTTGACGACCCTCCTGAAATCGACAACCATGACATGGTTTGTCGGTTTCTAGATTACAGTTCCCTGGATCCTGGTGACCTGGTTCGTTCTTAAACCATCAAGTTGGAAGGTCTGTTAGCTGGATACCCAATTCTGCTTAGTTGATAGTGGTGTGAGTCATAACTTCATTGTGTGTGAGTTGGTCAACTCATTTGGCCTTTAAGTCACTGTTACAAAGAAGTTTTGTGACGGCCTAGGAAATGGGAGTAAATGTTCTTCCCAATGTGTTTGCAGGGACTTGAAGATCAAAGTTGGGTGATATACAATTGTCGTGGATGCCTTTGTGCTAGACCTGGATGGTTGGGATATCGTTCTAGAGGTCGATTGGTTGGAAATATATGGCAGTACCACAATGAATTGGAAGAGGAAGACTGAGTTTTGAGGATAAGGGAACAACTGTCACTTTAAAGGGGTATCAAATTGGAGAGAGTGCTGTTTCCCCTTTGATTCAGGAAGTATTGCAAGGTGTTGCTTCTGAGGACACTCCACCAATCCTGCGTGATCTTCATGGGCTATTGCTATCAACATTGGGGAGTTTGCCACCATCTACTGATCCTGAGTTACAGAGAGTGTTGGATTAGTTTCCCCAAGGGCCAACAGCTTTGGACTGGCTCATTCTATAGAAGATTTCAGCTAGGGGAGGAAGTCACTTGGGAATTTGCAACTTCGATTCAGACAAAGTTTCCTTTTTTTTTTGGCCTTGAGGACAAGGGCAATTTTGCAGCTGGCAGTGTTGATAGGAATTGGCCCAATAGTGAGAAACCCTTGAAGGTTTACACACGTAGGCCTAAGAGGGTAATAGAGTCCATTCAGAATTAGTGCTTTGTGAGTGGGAATTGAGTTATAGTTAGAGTGAGAAACAGTGAGTGAATTCTGTTATAAGAGAAAGGGCACTGGTTGAGGATATTTTGGAATGAATTGGGAGTCTAGAGATTCATCTCTGACTTGGGGGAGCTTGCTCTCATTTTCTCTATCTTTGCCTTTCTGTTATTTACCTTCTTTTGCAGCACCAATTGATACAATATGTATCACAATCCCTTGATTTCCAAATATTTTCTTTGAAAAAGTACCGCAGGTCCTATTTCTAGTGCATAAGCATTGCTGATATTGATAATGTTCCATGCAACCATTAATTTTATAGATAAAATCTTGTCTCTAATCCTTTTTGCATCTACCACATTCTCCTTCCAATTCATATCCACAACAATACTTATTCCATTCTTTTCTCTTTCCTGTTGTGTCTAGCTCCTTAGTTTTTTCTCCAATTCATTTAGTTTCTTCAAGACACATGATGTTAATCCTTCTCTGAATCTTGATGTTCACCACCACCAAAGATTTACTTCCCATATTTCAAGTCCCAAACCTGATCAAGCACTCTTGGGTTAGCTTCTTTACCCACATTCATAAAAAAAAGTGAAAACCCTATTCATAAAAAAAGGTGAAAACCCTTACTCATTTAACATTACATCTAGGACCAATGCAATAACTCTAATTCATTTAACACTAGACATGAGTCATATAGTGTTCAACTTCCAGGTAACAGCCTAGCATCAACATACGTAATTTGTCGTGGGTGATCCATGTTTGAGACTTTGAGATTTTGAAAAGTTTGGTGTTAGCTATCAAGTTCAAGGGCCTATCTTATAATGTGAGTTTGGGACTAACTCAACCCCAAAAGCTAGCTCATAGGATGAGGGTTGCCTCCCAATTATATATCCTATCTTGGTCATATCTCTAGCCAATGTGGGACTTGGATTTTAACCAATACACCTCCTTATGTCCAACATTTTTTGGTTTGGTGTGTGTATAATATGGTGCGTGACCCTTCTTAATGAATCTAGAATAAGCTCTAATACCATCTTAGAATGTGGGTTTGGGTTTAACTCAATTCCAAAAACTAGCTCATAAGATGAGGGTTGTCTCCCAATTATATATTCTATCTTGGTATTATCTCTAGTCAATGTGGGACTTGGGTTTTTCCCAATAGTCTAACACAACCCCTCTTCCTTTACTCAGGCTTGGGACCAACTATGAGACTATATGCAAAGATTTTAATTATTATTTCTTAAATTGGATGATTTGTTACTAATTTAATTGATTATATTTCTATTTGTATGTTTACATTTCATTAAGGTCAATTCGGATATGGCATTAGAAGTAGTTGGGAGTGAAAATAAACAATTGCTTGTGTCAATACCATTACCATTATTTAAAATGTGGAGATATAAGGTTGGTTGGGTGGTTGGGTGAAAAGTCCCAAGAAGGGTGGGAGGGAGAGGTCGTGGGTTCGAATCCCTCCACTAACAAAAACACTAACATTTAACAACTAACTTTGGCCGATCAAAAAAAAAAAAAACCATTATTTAAAATGTTTTAATCTATGTTGATGATATGACTGCTTTAAGATATATGAATTCAATTTACCTTTAGCATAGTTATTTGTGCATATGACTGCATTATTATACGCTTGTGTTTATTTGATCAACATAATATAATGCTTGTGTTGCAGGTTTCTGAAGGAATTGATTTCTCCGATGATAATGCCAGAGTAGTTGTATCCTTATTTCTACTTGTAATTTATTGTTCACTATTATCGGTGGGGAATGGATCTTGATCTGCCATGTGGCTATGGTATATCTTGTGAGGATTGAAAGTAGATATATTCTCAGATTATCAATATAAAGATTAAAAAAAGATTATGAAAAGGACAACTTGATCACACGGATATTCCATTTTTTAATAATCAATGTTAATGTTAGCTAAGATTGTACGTCCTTGATAATCTCAGATTATTGTTGGTATTCCATTTCCCAATATGTAAGACTCCTTTTCTCTTATAAATTTTCTTTTGAAGGAATCCCGCTATGGGAACATGATTCCCTGATTTATTATAACTAACAGAAATGATATTCAAGTTGCACTGAAGAAGAAATATAATGACACCTACAAATCATCCAAAAATCTATTGAGTGGAAGTGAGTGGTATTGCCACCAAGCATTCCGAGCTTTAAATCAAGCAGCAGGTAAGGCTTAACTCAATTTATTTTTTCATCACAAACCAAAGCAGATTGTTTTTTCAAAATTTTAAGATTCTTTACACTGATTACCTTTTATTTTCTGTAGGGCGCTGTATTCGACATAAACTTGATTATGGAGCAATTGTCCTATTGGGTATGAACTGCATTCCACTTCAGTTCTCTTCTCTTCCACTTTATATGTTGTTTCTGTTGGAAGGAAATTTTAGTATTGAAGGAAATATTTGAGAATGAGAGAGATTAAAAAGTTTTGGAGGAAGAGGTTACTTCTACAAATGATCACTTCTTGATTAATGACTTGATACAAACTCTAATACATCATCCCTATTTATACTAGTGGCTCCTTCTAAACTAATGGTTAGGATTTTACCAACACACACTTAATCTAATGGCTACAAATGATTCTCTAGAACTTTCTTCATAAATACAAAGTTACTCACATTCTAGAATATTCTACAAGCTACTCTAGAATTATCTTCTAAAATAGATTTCTCTAGAACATTCTTCTAGAATTTTAGCTTAACATGTCTTCTAGAATCTTCTAGAACTTGGGTTTTTGGTAAGACCCACAATCAAGTTTATATTTCAACAGTTTCTCTCCTTTTTGGATTTAGAATTTAGAAAGTGATTTTTATATTTGAAAGGGAGGGTGGAATTTATTAGGTTTTCCAGAGTATGTCAAATATTACACTGGTGGTTGCTGTGTAAGAGTTTACAGCATTAAAACTGTTGTCTTTTTCATTAGTTTGTTTGGAATTAATTCCTTTAAGCATGTTTTTAATGTTGGTAGACACCATACCATTGGCAAATATTGAGTCATGACAGTTATTCCCAAGGTGCAACTATAAAAGCAGGCAGTTCTGTCTTGCAAAGTACCCTTTTTTTTTTGTTTCAAATCTAATAATCTAGTGTTTTTTTCCTTGTGTTTTGGTATGCCATTGCAGTGCAGTTTATTCTTGTAATAGGGTTTATTTTAACATTCTTTGTATAGCTATCAACTCTACACTTTCAACCAGCGTTTGTATCATAATTGGTGTAATTATTCTTGTGGAAATAGATGAACGTTTTCGGGAAGAAAGAAATAGGGCATTCATTTCAAAGTGGCTAAGAAGACCGTTGAGAGTATATGACAGCTTTGATTTGTCATTGGAGGGACTAAAATCTTTCTTTGAGAATGCCAAGGTACATGGCATGTTGGTTCATTATAATCTACCTCTTTCCTCTTCAATGTTTAGTGGAGAAAGGATTATTAATATATGGTCAACTTGCTGTAGGAACATTATGGCATAAATACAGTACATGCCACACAGAGTTTGGGTTTAAATGGGGATGTCGTCCAAAACAAGGATCAGAATACATGGTTCACAAGAAAGAAAAATCAGAAGCTGAACAAGTCTGGTAATGGAGATGGGAGAGAAACATCAGTGATTGAGAATAACATCTCTTTTCCCACACTAACCTCTCAAGATCTTGTGGAGAGTCAGCCATCAGCTCAAAAGAGCAGTAACACATACAATTGTAAATATCTCCCACAATGCTGTAATCAGACAGAGCCAAGGTATCTCTCTTTTTGTGTTTCCTCCATTTTGTTGTAATTGGTATGGTTATTTTTTAGTAATAAACATTTAAACCTAATGATAAACACTTCTAATTTGAAAAATTGGATAAATCCTTCTTTGGTTGTCACCAAATTGGTGTATTTTGGCCTCCATATTTCAAATTTCATAGATATGCAAGGGATATTAGTCTTCTATTCACTACATCTGAAGTATAGAACACCCAGCTGATTCTGTGATTGTTTATTTAACAAATACCTATTGCCTTTCATCATGTTACCTGATCTTTAGCATATGTAGCTATATAATTGAGTTCGCGAAGCCAGGGATCTTGTATTAAAATCTATGGTGTTGTAATTTTTCTCTTTTGGGTGAATAAATAAAGAAGACATCAATTGACCTGGATGAACTATTTTTCTTTTTTAAATTTAAATATGCTTTTCCCTTATGTTTGTGCATTTCCATTTTGTTTTGGCTGGGTTCATTCAGGGTTTCAATTCTGTAATAGATGATCAACCTTAGTATCTACAATATCTAGACATTCATTTTTTATCTGGTGAAATATTGTGGGTACAGTTGATAGTTTTTTATGCCATCAAATGGCAATCGTCTAAGCATAATTTGCAATTATTTTTACATCATTAAACAATCACAATGTGGTTACCTGTTGAAAAATGTATTTCTTACAGGTTCACTGGAGAATCATCTGTGGCAATTATACATGAGGAAACATCCATTGTTAAGGAAACCCCTTGTATAGATGTTGACAACGATCCCACTAGCCCTGATTACTCCAAGGATGACAACTCTGGTTCCATCATAATTGAGGCCTCGGCTCAATTTCCAGATCACGTATCAAGTCTTTCAATGTCTTTAACTAATGGAAGTAAAAATTCTTCAAGGGCCCAGTCTTCAATAACAATTACTCCTAAAAAAAATGTAATTACAAGTTATATTCCAGAAATGGAAAGTGTGAACTCTCACAATCAGAAAAGGAGAAAGCCCACAGTCACTCCGTTTATAAACCTTGTTGAAGAAGATAATTTTGTTGCACCTTGTGCCAGTCCTCTGACATGGTACACAAAAAGCTCCGTAGATGTTAGAGAGATAACTCATGGAAGTGAATATGGTTTCAAGAGAATTTTGAAGTCAAATTCTCCTCCATTACCGACAAGCACTATACCTGGTTCATGTTCACCAACTGCCCCTCCACTAGACAAAAGGTTACAGATATTTTGTTCACTCTGCAAAAGTCCATTGGGCCGACCTGAGAATCATCTATATCTTACATGCTCGTTGATTTCATCATCAAAAAATCATTTAATATCCCTTTTGAAACAGAGGTTGAAAACTTACAATACTGATACTTTAAAGAGTGTTCCAGTTATAATTACCGATTCTTTATTTGTTGATCAACGAATTTGCAATAGAATACCCAAAAGTGCACCGGAACAGGGTATTTGGTGTCCAGAAGATGGGTGTGTCTTCAGCACTATTTTCTGTCCCTTCTGCAGTAATATCAACAATTTGCTAGGAGTTCAGATCATGGCTACTGATTCATCAAATGTTCAGTTACTTGACAAGGTGACTTTTACCACCAGGGTCAGGCAACCCTGTTTCACTTGTCATGAATGTTAATGTCCCTTTTTGCATTGTTCTTTGCTGTTCCAGTTCCAGCTGTATCAATTTTCTCTGCTGGTGTTCTTCCAATTGTATTTTTCACTAACATTTCTTCTCCAGATATTGTTTTATTTTGATTCATTGGAAGTGAGGAGCAGTGAGGAATCAGGGAACATTGCTTCAGGGAAATTGGTAAGATCAAGGCATATAGTTGTTAAAATAATTGTTTTTTTGGTGATAGTGACCAATCTGTTTAAACAAATATTTTATGGCAGGGGAAAAATGTTTGAAACTGAAATTTAACAACAAAACTTCACAAAATACTATCTTTTATCTGTACTTTTGAAATTGCTCTTCATGCATGCTAAAGTGCTCAATTATAATATAAATGAGCTAGTACTCTTCTGACAATTTATGATAACATCTTCTGAATTGCTATAGGATCTGTCGCCAGTTAATGACTCTAGGGAGGATAAAATTGCTGTCTTAAATTCTATTGAGAAATATTCTTATTTTCCCCAACCAGGGAATTCAGAAGTCTTGAAGACTAGAAAATCTACGGTAAGAATTCAAGTAATCCTTCAAGCATTTTTTTGTTAAGTATACATTTGTCTTAGAGTTGTCTTGTTTGTAAATGATGCAGCAAAGACTAAGAGGCTTGCATTGTGCAGCAAGCCAGAGTTGAAGCTAGCAAGATTGGAATTATGACGCAAGTTTGATAACTATGTTAAGAACATAAATTGAGGTGGGATGTTTGTTTCTCAAAAATTGAATCAAAGAATATTTGTTGTTTGACATCAATCCTATGTAATGTAATTAAATTTTCTATTTGAGTTGTATTTTTATTTATCTCTTATTCTTTTGCATTTAATTGAGTGGATACCTAAAGTTGGGAAGCACCAGTCGTTCTGAGCCTTTCATCCCTCCCCGATTAGGAACTTTTTGGAAACAAATGCTTAATTTACTAGTCTTTGTTTTTTTCTTCAGCATGTTGGGGAAGTATTCTAGTCAAATATAAGTAGTTTGCTATTGACAGTTGCTGATTTGCCCATCTATATATATATATATATATATATATTTCTTTTTTTTTTTTTGCACAAAAATACTTGTATTGATGGTTTTATTACTTTGGTTTTATAGAACATCTTAATTTCATTAACCATATCTTATTGAAAGATGCAGAGCTTATGGAGTTTTGGAATTTCAGGATTAATTTGTACATTTTTCCTGCCTTCAAGATCTGCTGCCATCGCTTACTACCCTCAAAATACATGAATACCAAGTATGAAACCTGTGTTGGTGGTACGAGAGTATCTCAAAGTTAACGAATTGCAGTGGTGCTTCTGTAAAACAAGTTATAAAATTTTGCTTTCTTTTGTACAGTTTGGAGGATGATTTCTTGTTACATATCCTGACTCATAGTTTAGTTTTTCTGTAAAGCATTTCCAATAGTACTATCTTGCATGTATGGAACTATATTCGATTTGGGATTGTAAAGTTAAGTTGCCAATTTGGGATTTATTCGTGCGCCTATGTCAGCACTTCAATACAAAACATATTAAAATATCATGTAAAAGAAAAAGACACTACAAGTACTTTATTACACAATAGCACTTGAAAAGCTAACCACAAAATTTTAACTTGATCGAAACGCATACGGAAAGGATACCAAAATGAAGCCGACCATTAATGACTAGTTCGATAAGATTTTTTTTTGGGGATTGACAAATGTTAATTTGTTAATTGCTTTAGGAATTGAAATTAAATATTTAAGAATTTAGCTTACCACAAATTAAACATTTGTGGTATAGATTGACATGTTCAAATTGGTAGTCAAGGGGCTTATTTAAGTGTCACGAAACCTTGTCAATTTAAGCTGACACCATAATTTTGATTTCTTTTCATTCTCTTGTTCTAGCTTCTCTAATAACTTGAAACACTCATTTTGTTTTACTTATGAAGGGAAACTTTGAAAAAATTGAATATTCTTCATTCTTCAAGATTTTGAGTTCATCAAGAGGTAAGAGGGGTCTCTCTAACTCTTGAACCCTATGCTTGTTGATAAACTTCCTTGAACATGTTGCTTTGGGAAGCGAAGAACTCACTCCTACACCATAATTGTTTGTTGTTTGTGGTGTTTGAGAAGCGAAGAACTCACTCCTACAACCAATAACTTTCAGGTATTGACAATGCCGAGTTCACCGAGGCGTCTGCGAGCTCATTATAGCTCGCAAAGAGAGCGAGTATGGCCTTGCACCATAACGTGGACAACACATTACATGTGCTACACTCAAGTCTACGTAGTGCCAACTGATAGATTGAATACAACGTGCATCGAGTACACCCAATGAAGGTTATAGAAGACCGAGATGACCATTTAGACATGTCGTCCGAGAAAATGGAAGAGTATAGGGAACTACTGAGGCAGTTGGAACCGACGTCTGAGGAGGAAAGTGATGATTCTTTTGAGGACAAGTCTTAGTTAGTTATGTACATCTAATGTGATAAGTAGTCTGCTCTAACCCTAGTTTATTTACTGTTTTGATGTATTTTGAGAGATATTTTCTCCACAGACATATATTTTGTTATAGCAATAATGAAAATGTATTTTTTTTATTATCACACTATTATGGATTGTATCCGGATCTTTCTCTGTCACATTACAAGTTTTATTTTATGTATGTATGAAAACTAAATTACTCTACATTTGCATTTATTTTAAATCAATGCAACTATTTAGCATTTTTCGACTATCGTGTTTTATTTTTTAAAAAATATATGAAGATGTATTATTATTTATAAGTAACGGTTAAAAAAAAGGTAATACGCATTTCTAAAATAAATTAAATTAAAACATTTTTAAGCAATATTTTCAGTTTAAAATTTGAGGTGTTACTTATAAAGCGTGCTTGCAGACCCTTCTTGATGGGTGTCACTTGAAGAGTAAGTTTGGAGGGCAATTATTGATTGTTGTTGGTTGTGATCCTAATGATCAATATCTCCCTATAGCATTTGCTGTGGTGGAGAATGAAACAAAGGATTCATTGAAGTGGTTTTTGGAGCTGCTTATAAATGATATTGGAGACATAATAGCCAACAAATGGATGAATTCAGTGATCAACAAAAGGTTTGTAAATTGTTATGTTCATAGTAAACTCCTTTCCAAGCATGATGTTATGAGTAATTTAGTTTGTTTGGTATGGTGCAAAAGTAAAACAAGGTCCTCTCTAGTTGTTGTAATTCTTGTAAAACCTAGACAAAGGAATTTGACTTAAGTAAGCTATAGTTTCTGCTGAAGATTGTAGGGGTTTTAATTTCTAGTTTGCTACTTTATTCGAATGGTGACTATGCATTGCATAACCCTTTACTCCTTGCTGAAATGACTTCATTAATATAGTTGGCTAAGAGCATCATTCATTAAATTTTTATTTTTCTTCTTATGCCTAAGGAATTAAGTTATAACAAGTCATACATTTTTGCCATTTTGCCTTTTTATTTGGTAAGCAGAAGGATTGTCCTTTTTATCAGTACCCTTCTTTACCTCTTCTCTCTCTATGTGTGTGTGTGAGAGAGAGTCATCCACCCTGTTTCATTAGACGAGGGCAAGTTTCTACTCTATCTTATGGAGTAGTAGCAAAGTTTTCATATTTTTGCGATTCTGACCTTTTACAATTGCAAAAACTGAGTGATACATTTTATGACATCTTTAACCTATTACACATATGTCTTTTGGGACTGCAAAGTCCACCCACTTGGTGAGATTGCAAGTGATGTAGAACATCAATGTTGTTGGTCAAATTTGACTTTACCAATCTTCTTAGTTTATATTTGCAGGGAAATGAAAAATCTAGCAAATAAGTCAAGAAGTTTGAAAGAACAACACCTGTTGCACGAATAGCCCCTACTAGAATTGACAGTTTGAAAAAGTTGTTAGAAATGACAAAAGGCCACTCTATTAATCATGTCATTCAAAGGAAAATATTGCAATCAACAAGATTGACTGAATTGTGACATGTTGGCCTTTCCAAAACAAACAACATCTAGTGTTGTTGCTAGTCTTGACAATGTTGTTTCTAATTTGATTGAACCCTTCTTCTTGATATAATAATGTTCATTACTTATAAACTTTTGACTTTCAGGTTGCTCATAAAAAAGGAGATACAAGTGTTAGGTACAAGGCCAAAGTTGTTAGGCCGCCAAAACTAGTGACAAGAAGCAAAGTCAAAAGAAGGAACAATCTGGTTGAAGAAGTTAGTAGCCTTCATTTCGGGCAGCAAGGAACACCTAAGAAATAGTAATGGTCCGAAAGTGAAGATGATTTTTTGAAACCAACATTGAAGAAGACTTATTTTTTTGGTTGTTGGTTGTTTCAGATTGACTTTAAGTTAAATTTATCCATGTAATGATGTCATTTTGGTTGGCTTTTTTGTTTGTACCACATGGCTTTGTCATTAGCCAAAGTTGCACTCTAGTTTAATGTTGTAGGCTTTGTCGCCTGGCAGAGATCATGTGCAATACTCTTTAGTTAGTAATTACATTATGACAAGTTTATTAATATCATTGTTATTAATGTCACTGTTATGACAAGTTTGTTAATGTCCTAGCATTCCATTACGTTATGACGAGTTTGTTAATGTCATCATTATTAGACTATAATTATGAAATTTAATAAATACCTCATACAAAATTTTCCAATTTAATAAGGACATCGTACAATGTTGTGCAATTTGATAAGGTCCTGATACAAAATTATGCAATCTAATAGGGACCTCATAAAGTGTTATGAAATTTGATAGAGACCTAAAACGCAGTTCATTAATGTAATTGCAAAATACATAGACCTCATACATGGATTACTACTTCCACAAAATGTCATTACTAAAATTGTTCATACAAACTTGTGCTTACAATAACTAAACACCAAACCCAGAACCTTAAATTTGATTGCAACGCAATTTGAATTAGCACATCTCAAAAAACAAAACAATAACAGTTTACATCATCTACTTCACAAAACAAACCCCAAAGCAAGACCACAAAATGCATCTTAGGACTTTCACTCTTTTTCTTTCAATGCTTGTCTTCATTTGTTTCTTTGCTATTTTTTTCATTAGTTCTTCAACACCATCGACATATCCTCGAGATTGAGCCTCTTCTTTTGCAAGCATCATCTTCAAGTCTTGTACTTGTTCATCATACAAACGAATTCTTTGTTTATATGATGCAAGTTTCTATTCAGTTGTTGTAACCTTCTGCTTCAACTCCTTCAATTGTGAAAGATAAACATTAACCTCCACATTACTTCTAGAACCTTGGTTTAAATGTTTTGCCAAATCATCATCCTAGACCCAAAATTTACATCTCCTATCTTCCTACACATTATACAATAGTCACTAAGAACCCTAAAATTGAATACAACAGAAACAAAAACACAACAAAAATCAACTATGTCAAAAGTAAAATTTTTTTACATTCCACTCAGTACATCGCCAAAATATATTGTCTGGATGCTTTTTGGTTTGAGATGTTAGTTGAATTGCTGCCTTGTCGCACCAACAACAAATGAAAAGGGACACAAATGACGAAGATGAAGCTCCCATGAATGTCATTTTCTTCTTTGGATTAGAGGACATTCAACTGACATAAACATCCCTCAACGAAGCCAACTCAACACTATATGGAGGTGCACCACTGCGAATCTTAGACTGTTATACTCCTCTTTTCTATCACGATCAATAACTAGTGCTAGGGGAAGAAGACACGTCTCCTTCTATTTTCAAACGACAACATTTTCATTATAAGGAATCATAACCTTCTATTTTTTTGTTTTAGATTAATTAAAATATGATGTTATATCAGACGACATGTGGTCAACTTATATGTCACATTTAATTCGACATGACATTATAGATAGTATGTTGACTTGTTGAAATAACAGTCACATTAGCAGTTAATAAACCACTTCTAACGACAAAGACCTCATATTTTTTTTAAAATATTAAGGACCCATTGCAATTGAAAAATTTATTAAGAACGAAATACAAAATTTAAATATATATAAAGAATAAAAATATATTTAAGTAAATATTAAATCTCCTTATTCCTCTCTTAATCGGATTTGTGCTACAAATCTCAATGGTTTGTTTTTGTTGTCGTCACAGTGATCACTAGATAAGCACCACCGAATGAATGATAACTGGTACTTCGTGATTCCTATCAAAATGAGCATTTAATATATTTAATACTTATAAAATACTACTATAATATAACAAGCCACTTCATGGGAGTCAACTGAATGGCAGATACGACGATGGCAAACATGAACACGAACAGCAACTCCAAAGAAGAAAGCAAAAAAATGGATGAAAGAGAGGCGATACCCCTGCTCACCCCATACAAGATGGGAAATTTTAATCTATCTCACAGGTATATATACCCTTGACCTTGAGCATGCGTGTATATATATATATATATATATATATATATATATATATATATATATATATATGCTTGTTTTTGTGATTCTCGATCAAAATCATCATCTTAGTTCCACATGTGGATGTGGGTTAATTAATTTTATGATATTTGATACGATGTATGATAGGATTGTGTTGGCACCGTTATCACGATTGAGGTCTTACAACTTCGTCCCTCAACCGCATGCTGCTCTATATTATTCTCAAAGAACAACTAAGGGTGGCTTTTTGATTGGGGAAGCCTCCGGTGTGTCTGATACGGCACAGGGGTAATTAATTTTTGGATAAATAATTAACTAAAGAGTTTATAGATTTGTCTTCAAAATATGAAAATTTAAATTTTTATCTCTGAAAATAAAAAAAGTGTGACAAATTTATCACTCTATTAACTTAATTAATAAACATAATTTGTTTGTTGTTTTGAAATTTCTATTATAATAATATTAAATAATGATAAAATTAAATTGAGTCTCATTTTATGTTGTAAGGATTAACTTAATGATTATATATTTTTTTAGTCTCATATTTTGGAAAATATGAGACTCAAACAAATTAAAGTTCACATCCATTAAATTAATCCTTAAAAAAATAAGACTTAATTTGATTTTATCAAATGTCGTTATAATAAAAATTTTAAAACAACAAATAAATTATGCTTATTAATCAATATTATGCTTATTATTATGTTTGTTTTAATTTATGTTTATTTTTCTAATTTTTAAGTGTTTATTATAATTTTATGCTTGTAATGATTAAAAAATAAAAAATATGAAGATTAAATTATATTTTGGATAGAAAATTGACAAACTCGTCCCTGAATGCGTAAAGCTTTGACAAATTTACCCTTAAATATGTCACATAAGCTTTATCAATTAACAATAACGGACGAAAAGTTAATCGATAGATGAATTTGTCACACTTTTTTCATTTTTAAGGACAAAAATTTTAATTTCTATCTTTCAAAGATAAATTTATCAATACTTTATATATTTAAAGACAAAAATGACTATTTATCTTTAATTTTTTATTTATTAATCTGAACACGAAATTGGGTCTGATTTTTTCCACACAAAGATTATCTTGGACTAATGCTTTAGTATTTTGTTTTGTTGTACGTCTGGCCGTTTTGTTGACCAAAGGTACCCTAATACACCTGGTATCTGGACAAGAGAACAGTTGGAAGCTTGGAAACCTATTGTGAGCGCTGTTCATGAAAAGGGGGGTATTTTCTTTTGTCAACTTTGGCATGCGGGGAGAGTCTCCAACTATGGTACGGTACCCGCCTACCTACAACACTATACATAAAATATAACATAAAAGCATGCATAATCATATATTTATATTTGTGTACGTATACAAGTTTAGAATACCAACCAGATGGTAAAGCCCCAATATCAAGCACGGACAAGCGACTTCGCAAGGATATAACCAACGATAAAGCAACAGCTGATAAATACCCACCTCCTCGCCGGGTGAGAGCCGATGAAATCCCCAAGCTTGTCAATGACTTTGTAATCGCAGCCAAAAATGCCATGGAAGCGGGTATACTTTATTTAATTTTATTAATTTTAAGTAAAATATATAATATAAAATATTTTTTATGAGAATTTGATATCACTAAAAGTTGTAATTAAATAAAAAATATTTTAAAAATGGTATTATTAAATAAGAATAAAATTAATTAAATTTATTTATATTTGAGTTAAACATGTAAAATATCTCTTTTTTCTTCTTATATATAAATTCAAAATGAACATATTATAGAGGAAAATGTAGGTTTTGATGGAATAGAGATACATGGAGCAAACGGATACTTGCTGGATCAGTTTCTGAAGGACAAAGTGAACGACAGAGATGACGAGTACGGAGGTAACTTAGAGAATCGTTGTCGATTCCCACTGCAAGTGGTGAGGGCAGTAGCTGATGAGATCGGAGCTGACAAGGTTGGGATGAGGCTCTCCCCTTTCGCTGATTACAATGATTGTGGAGACTCTGACCCTGAAGCATTGGGCGTTCACATGGCACAGTCATTGAATGAAATGGGCATTCTGTATATTCACTTGATTGAGCCCAGGATGGTAACACAATTCCACAAGTTTGACAGTACCAAATGGTCCCTAAAGCCAATTAGGAAGGCCTTCAAAGACGGGACTTTTATTGTGGCTGGTGGCTACGATAGGACTGAGGGAAATGAAACTATATCTTGCGCTGCTGCCGATTTGGTCGCTTATGGCCGCCTTTTTTTGGCTAATCCAGATCTCCCCACAAGATTTCAGCTCGATGCTCCCTTAAACCAACCCGATGCCACCACCTTTTACACACATCATCCTGTGCTTGGATATACAGATTACCCATTTCTTCAACCCAACCCCAAGTAATGTTATGCTTAGCAGTTAATTAGCACTCGTCTTGCACTGTCACCATATATCCCTCCACTAGAACTTGTATAATTATTTACGTACCATCTTGTATTTTAGCTTTATTTCTTTTCCCTATTCAAACCATTCTGTTTGGTTAAACATGTTTTTCTTCCTATAAATTTTTAATATTTTGTGTTTAATCATGTACCATTTAAGGTAAGATCCAATATGAAGTATTTATGATAATCTCACATAAAATGAAGCTTTTCTCATTTAATGTCTTGTGTGTGTCTCTTACTTTGTTGTGTTTATTTAAATATAGAGACAAATTAAAAGGAAGAAATCTACTTATTTCAAGAATAATATTATAATGAATTTCTTATAGTGTGAATTATAAAATCTTCAGTAATACAGGAAAATTACCATGAGTTTGTAGTATAGTATAGATGATTTTCCTGTCAATAATAACAAGGAATTACAGTGAGTTTTGTTGTCAAAATGAGCTTTTCTGCCACTATATGTTAAATAGAAAATAATAATAATATTTGTTGGACAAAGACATTATCACGCGACCTTTTTGACTAGTAATACAAAATTACTTACGGTGAGTTTAATCCATTCTATTGTCTTATATTTACATATATGTAGGTGAATCATTTTAATCCATATAATTCTTATATATAATATATAATATAATAAAAATAAAGTAATTATAGTGGATAAAACTAACCCACTCTATTTACAGACAAAATCAAGTAATTTTTATATATTAAATTAGAGTCTTTTATTCTTGATTAATATTCTCTTTCTCAGTCTAGTACATCACTCTCATACATTAAATATCTTACATTGTCATTTTTATTATTTTAGTTGCTGATATCAAACT
>PYAF01001343.1:115895-174309 GCA_007407185.1 Glycine tomentella | reverse complement strand
ATATTTTATTCACCCAATTTATTTTCATAATTTACTCCTTAATTTTAAAATATTACTTCAATCTGTTTTTACATAATAAAATAAATTATTCATTCTTGGTAGGAAAAAATAATCTATGCATTTACGGTGTAAATTTTCTTTGATAGTACTGTTACCTAATCAGAAATTGTTTATGTAGATTCTTTTTTAGAAAATTATTTTAAAAGTGATCATACCTATCATAATTTTTTATTGATTATAATTTTTTTTACATTGAAAATACATAAGAATTAAATTCTTTCAAATAATAGGAATAGTTCCCTAGAAAAAAATTCACCACACGACGCGCTGAAGATATATATTTTTTTATTTAGGATTACTTATATCTTCTCTATTCACCAAAAAAAAAAAAAAAAAACTTATTTCTTCTATAAAAGGTAATTCTGTTCATAGAAATATCAAATATCTACAACATAATAATATTAGCTCTAGCGACAGGGTTTTTTTCTTCTTTTTTTAATTTATACACGAGGCTTATAAATGTAATGTAGGCAGCTGTGCATTTGTAACTTCTGTTATCTCTTACTAGTCACATGGCAGCAATTTTAACCACGACCAAAATTATCCTTCAGTTAGGGATGACTATCATAAGTGACATTATAAAATTTTTTTTGAAATATAAATGAAGACTAAACCCCAAATGAACAGAGAATCATGAGACGTCCAGATCCTCATCCATATCACAATGGACATATATTATTAATTGGACAAGTCAAGAAGTTGAGTTCATGAAATAAGCAATATACAGTTATTCTGAAAATAAAGGGGCCAGTCCTTCCAAATTATTACATGCCACAAACTTCTCCCTTGTTCCTACATCTGCAACTCTTAGAAGCTATGTTATCCACCACCAATCTTAGATACTTGGCTTCAAGTTCAGGTGAGATGCTATCTTTTGTCCAAGAGAACGATCAGCCTGCGTAGCAACACCATCCATGAAAATCAATTCATTAGCACCCAAATGCAGATTCATTTTTTATGCTTTGAGCCTATAACTTTTTTTCAGATCAAGGGACCCACCACTGGTGTGGTCCCTACGTGTGAGTGTCCACAATGGGACAAGGGAGAAGAGGAAGGGGTATGGGTACTGGGAAGGGGACTGGAAAGCTTAGGATCAAAGCATAACACTCTCTTTAATGTCCCATGATTATTGTCACATGAAATGTGTCATGGGAGCTTGGAGAAGTTGGGTAGTTCAGCTTAATATGTACTAATAATAAATAGTATTATTATGCTGTTTTGAGCTAGAATTTTAGTTAGTCTTTTGTACAATAGTGTTGAGCTAGAATTTTAGTTAGTCTTTTGTACAATAGTCACCTCTATAAATGACTTGTAAGCTTATGCTGTACAATACGGTAGTCATAATACAGAAACAGATTTTCTCTTATGAATACATGAATTTATTCAATAACTTACAGAGGCAATTAGCGTATGTGAAAAAATCACCTGAGACCAGTATGATATCCAAATGCTGCGAATTTCATGGGTGACACGTGGGTCAGACAAAGCATCAACCCATCGGCGGACAAATCTTTCTTGCCTGAAAAGAAATCAGAAAACAGCAAAGGACGCCCCATCCTTAGACAAAGCCAAAAATACCTCATATTGATCATATCAGTAATTTATGAAAGGAACCTGTCAGAGGGCCAGGATCGGTATCTCTCCCCAGGTTGCTTGAAGTTGTTCTCCTTCTCAATCATGCACTGCAATAAGCAAGAGTTGTTGACACATTTCTTCACTAATTAAAGTGTCTTTTAACAGTTTTATAAGCATTTTTCTAAAATAACTTGTTGTATAGAAACATAATTATTAAACACAATCTTAACATTTATACTAATTTAGGCCTTTGCTTTATTAACAATCGATAACTATTTAACACACCAACGTATTGGTTCTACTTTGTTTCCTCACTTGTCAGATCAAATTTTCATTGTATTTGCTACACAACATTATTTATCACTGATTAAGAAGAGCATGCCTAATAAAGATATTTTCTGACTCCGTGTAATACTCATTGCCTTCTACCGAAAGTGAAATGATCAAACAAATATTTTATATCTTCGTCACTAAGAAATCGATCAAAACTAACCTTTTCACGCTTCCCACCTAGGGTACGAGGAGGAATATGGACCCTTTCTGCGTGACTGACAGGATCATACCTTGAAGGGAAGTAATTGACCTATAAACCAGTAGCAGTCAGTCATTAGGGGGAAAACACAAACAACTAAAGCACAAGTTAGTCAATTAACCAGCTTCTTAGTTAATCTAGACAGAACAGGGGGATAATTTACCTCTTCATCCCTGTGCATGAAATTCATGAAACCATCATGGTGATTGTTGTGATGGGCACACTTGGGGGCATTAGCAGGAAGCTGCAGATAATTTGGCCCAAGTCTGTGTCTCTGGGTATCAGCATAGGAGAATACGCGAGTCTGAAGCAATTTATCATCGGAGTAGTATACACCAGGTACAATAATGGCAGGGCAAAATGCAAGTTGTTCATTCTCGGCAAAGAAGTTATCAATGTTCTTATTCAAGACCATGCGGCCAACAGGCTGGAGGGGCAAAACGTCCTCAGGCCAGGTCTTAGTTACATCAAGGGGGTCAAAGTCAAGCCTGTCTTCGTTTTCGGGATCCAATGTTTGGATGTAGAGTTTCCACTCAGGATAGTTTCCAGCAGCTATTGAATCGTAAAGGTCTTGGGTGGCATGACTGTGGTTGGATCCTCCAACCCTAATGGCCTCGTCGTCCAAGAGACACTTTTCGCCACAGGTGGTTTTCCAATGAAATTTGACATAGACGGCTTTGCCAGCCTTGTTGATAAGGGTGTATGTGTTAACACCAAAACCATCCATATGCCTGTAATCTTGAGGGATACCAACGTCATCGAATAAGAAGGAGAACATGTGAAGGCTTTCGGGATGGTGGGAGAAGAAATCGAGGATCCGCCAATTCTCCTGGATGTGGGACTTGGGGTTGGGTTTGAGAGCATGAACCATGTCAGGAAACTTGAGGCCATCGCGGACGAAGAAGACAGGGAAGTTGTTTCCCACAAGGTCGAAGTTACCCTCTCTAGTGTAGAATTTCACAGCGAAACCTCTGGGGTCCCTGAGGGTTTCAGGGCTGCCACGCTCGTGGATAACAGTGGAGAAACGAACGATGAGAGGGGTTTGAACTCCAGGGGCTCGAAGGAAATCGGCACAAGTGAGGTGAGAAATGTCATGCGTGACTTCAAAGAAACCCTTTGCGCTAGCTCCACGAGCATGGACAACACGTTCGGGGATCCGTTCCCTGTCAAAGTTTGCAAGCTTCTCCACCAGATGGTAATCTTCCAGCAGAATTGGACCTGCATGCCCCACAATTCAATTCCCAAAAGTATAGTATTTATTAACCTAATTCAATGCCCCAGTTAAACAAGTCTTGGGTTAGAGTCATAAAAAACGTGATTAAGACAAAAAACTCAATTAAAGGTAGTCAGTTTTTCGATAGAAATTAACAAGGAGCTTTACATATAAAACTGATGGATATTTCAGGCCAATGTCATGATGACAAATTTTTTTTATTAAATACCATACCATACCTCTAGATCCAACAGTCAGCGATGAGTTGTTGTTCCAGATGGGAGCACCGGAATTAGTAGTCCAGAAGGGAGAATTGAAGGCGCTTGATGGCCGATTCTAAATGGAAAACAAAACAGCCGCCACCAGTCACAGTCAAAATAACAAGCAAGTTGAGTAATCGAATCCAATCTGAAATGAAAAGCAAACCTTGTAGGGATCCATGGATTTCTGACTCCGCGGAGGAAACGATCCGATTGGTTTTGGTTGGGTAAATGCTAAATCACGAGTGTGTCTGTCACTCTATTCTATTTCTATAGGCTCAATTTTATTTTATACAGTCACCCGCTTTTCCTGGTTTCCAATACCTATCTTCTTTTCTAGTTTACTTTTTTATTTTTATTTTTTGTCTCCGCATTACAAGGATGAATGTTCATCTTTTACCCTTTCTTTGGAATGGCTGAAAAGTAGGAGAAGCAAAAACGGTGAGGGAAACCATGTTTATCCAAAAACTCTTCCCAAGTCCTAACGAAAAATTATGGTGGATTCTATATAAAAGAGTTCTTTTTCAATTTCGAAAGAAAATTATAGTAAAAGAAATGGAAATGATTAAAATACTAATATTATATTTGTTTACTTCACTTTTTATTCCAAACTTTCTTTTGACAATTTTTACTCTAATAAGTTATTTTGATATATTTTGTCTTAACTTTTAAAAAAATTATAAAATTTAGGATAAATAGTTATTTTTATTTTTGTATGTGTAGAACTGACAAATTTATTCTCGAAAGATGAAAATTCAAATTTTTGTCTTCGAAAGTGAAAAAAGTGTGATAAATTTATCCATATATTAACTTATGTGACATATTTAGAGACGAATTTGTCAACACTCTATCCAAAATATAATTTAATATTCATTTTCTCTATTTTTTAATCATTTGCAAACATAATATTACAATAAACACTTAAAAAAGGAAAGCAAATATAATAATAAACATAATATGTTTGCTCTAACAATATTAGGTAGTGACAAAATCAACTTGAGTTTCATATTTTGAAAACCAACTTGATTTTGTCATAATCTATTGTTATAATAGAAATCTCAGAACAATAAAACAATTATGTTCATTAATCAATATTATATTTATTATTATATTTCTTTTAATTTATGTTTGTTTTCCTAATTTTTAAGTTTTTATTATAATTTTATGCTTATAATGATTGAAAAAGGAAGATGAATATTAAATTATATTTTGGATAGATAATTGACAAATTCATTCCTAAATGTGTAGAACGTTGACAAATTTGTCCCTAAATATGTCAAGTAGACTCTTTCAAATAAAAGTAATAGTTAGAAATTAATAGATTAATGATTTTGTTGCATTTTTCCACTTTCAGGGACAACAATTTGAATTTTCATCTTTCGAGGACGAATTTATCAACGCTCTACACGTTTAGGAACGAAAATGACTATTTATTCTAAATTTTATCTTCAATTAATTATTCAAAAATAATGAAGATAAAATTTGTCAAAAGATTAAAATCTAGGAATAAAATTTGTCACAAAAGAAAAATAATTGAAAAAAATTGTCAAAAAAATAAAATTTTATTTGATTATTGGATAAAAAAGTTTTTCTAATTAATTTTAATTATTTGAAATGTAGTGATTTATAAAACAACAAATTTTAAATTTTTATATTTATTTTTTATCTTTAAAATATTTATTAAATTTTCCTTTTACCTATTTTAAATAAATAAGAGTTTTATGATTATTTTTTCACTCATTTACACGTATGAACTATGAAGTATCATTGTGCTCATCGCTCTTTTTTTCTTTCTCCGAAACGTTATTGCTCACTCTCCTTTTTTCTAGGCAATTCTAATTTTATTCTTTTATCAATTAACTTTTAATTCTTTGTTGTATTCTTTTTGGGAATGGATAATGAAACTCTCGTATTATTTTTCTAGTGGTGGTGTGGTTTGTTTGTAGGTATTCTTATAAATTTTTCGCAATAGATAATGAACCTTGCCCAATGATTTTACATTTTATTTGGATGTGTATAAAATTAGTAGTAGAATGAAAAATATAATAATTGAAACTAAAATGTAATGAAAATAATTTATTTATAAAAAAATTACAAGAGTTTTAAATTAATTAAAAATAAAAATTATAACACCTTAAAATATATTTCATTCATAAAACAAAATTAAAATTTATGTAAAAATATCTCACACATATATATATATATATATATATATATATATATATATATATATATATATATATAGTGGTGCAGTAACATTGGGACCAATGTCTACAAGTGTGGACATAAAAATTTGGGGTGCCCAAGTTGGATTTTTTTTATACCCCTTGTACATATAGCTGCAAAGAGGAAGTCACTCCAAAGTTTGAAATCCGAATTGACGGAAACTACTCTATGTACAAAATCTCTTGATTATTGCCTCTCAGTTTTAATATGAGATAGTTACAATTAACAATTATTGGCGTGATTTAATGAGAGATATTGATACTTGAGTATACTTTATTTTAGGGCTTTAAAAAATAAATAGAATGATGAGGTATGAGTGTACTGAAGTATATTCTCATATTTATTTTGGAGGATTGTTAAAATTTGGAGAACTAAATGATTAGTCAAACTATGATCTACATCTTGTTACAAAAGTAACTACATTTTGAGCGGGTTTATAACCTTGTACATAAAATGTTGAATTAAATTTTTTTTTTGTAAAAAAAAAAAAATCGAGGGTATTGCCTCTGAACCCCGCCACTAAGTGTATGAACTTAAATAAATTTTTCTGGATCTGTCATTATATATATATATATATATCATTTTACATTTTTAATTTATTCTAGTTGATAGATAATTTGATCGAACACTTATTATTTAATAAGTTTTCTTTTAAATATATGATTTAAATTAACTTAACAATTTTAGTTAATTTTATCACACACAATCAAAATTTCCTGCTAGGAGAAAGAAAGGAAGAAAATGTTGGATTTAAAATATAATAAATGATAAAGTGGAGGAGAGAGATAAACCTAAAATATTACACAAATTGGTATATGTATATCACATCTCTAAACAAATACACAAATAAAATACTTGAGAACAAATTCACAAACAAAAATAAAAATAAAGTAAAAACAAAGTGAGAGATTAAATTTAGGAAATGATAATAGTAAGAGATGAATGTGTAAAGGGATGACTCAAGATGCACAATTGAAAACGGACAATTGATCAATGTGTGGACCCAACCATGGCTTCGAAATCAACAATCTCAACATGTCACCACACCTCCACATCTCGGCCTGGAGTAAATGACTATAGCAACTCTCATAGACCACAATAGACAATGCTGGAGAAACGAGGTGATTGAGTTGAGCAACTCTTTTAACACGACTGATATGCTAAGTATAAAGTCTCTTGTTTTGATGGACACTTTTGCACAAGACAAACTCATTTGGAAGCTTACTACTCATGGTGAATATTCAGTCAAAACCGCCTACCACCACCTTATGGAGACAATGATATGCAATAATGCCTTAAAGGTGAGAGGGAATTGGACACAAATCTGGAATTTAAACATCCCACCGAAAGTCAAGCATTTTTTGTGGAGGCTCCAACGACATATACTTCCTACGAGGCAAAGGTTGCAATCAAAAGGAGTAAATTCTGAGCAGCTCTGTTGTCATTGTAATTCGAATTTTGAAAATGATTTCCATCTTTTCTTTGGATGCCACCAAGTTAAGGGAGTTTGGGAAGAAGCTGAGCTGTGGAGCAAAATTGAAGGTAAAGTCTATCATGCTGAAAATTCTACTGACCTTGTCTTTGATTTGCTGGAAGTTTTACATGAAATTGATAAAGAGAACCTTGCTTTGACCCTCTGGTGCATGTGGCGGAGAAGAAACGAGAAGATTTGGGACAATAATGGAGGTTTGCTCGTCGACCTCCTGTAACAGCAAATGCCTCTCATCATCAAACTGTGCACAGGTGGGAGAAGCCTTCCATGGATTTTATAAAAGCCAAAATCTTATGTCTTCCAGGATCTCCTCAACCAATAGAAGCTAAAGCTTTGGGGCTGTATCAAGCGTTGCAATGGACAACAAAAATCCAGCTAGACAAGGTTATTTGTGAGCTTCATTGTAAACAAGTGGTGGAAGATTTCTAGCATCCAAAAGTCAGTTCTGAATTAAACTATTGTAACCAAATGTAATTCCCTTCTTAGAAATTTCACAAACTCTGGGATGAGTTTTGTAAGGAAATAAACTAATTAAGGTGTTCATACTCTTGTTAGGACTTGTCGATTTAATGCTAGTATCCAATTGTTTGATGATATCTCTCTTTGTATCTATGGTTTTACGAGAGTTTTTATGGTGCTCTTAATAATTTGGGAGATTTTGATATTATTAATTTTTTAACCAATCATCTGTCATCTTTTTGTTAATTTTTTTATCAAATTAGTTCTTAATTATTATTTTTTAAAATTTTAAAATCACAACTTTTTTAAATTAAAAAATATGATTAAAGATAATTTATTTATTTTTAGTTACTTTTAACACTTTTTATAAAAATCTTTTGGAATATAGGGTTTAAAAATTTCTTTTTATTATTTGTTAAGCATAAGTTTTACAAAAATTATTGAAAGTAATTACAAAAAATTAGGATTCAGACTTCTAAAATTATCTTAATCATATTTTTTATTTAAAAAAGTTATAGTTTTAAAATTTTAAAAAATAATAAGTAAGAACTAGTTTGAAAAAACAAAATTAAAAAGAAAATAACATGTAATTTGATTAGTTAAAAATTAACAGTATCAAAATCTCTCAAATTATTAGGAATACCATAGAAATTCTCGTGGTTTTATTCGTAACAAATAAAATAAGTTTGTTTCTTCTAAAAAAAGAGATGAAAATTACAATCAAGCCCAAAATTCACAAAAGAAAATTATAAATTCTTATTTATTTATTAATTATAATTTTATTTAATAAAAAAAAGGTGTTAATAATTTTTCAAAGAATAAAGTGTTATTTGAAGTTTTGAACACAAGCGGCATGATGATGGAAGGGGGTAATACGGGGTGAGGATAAGGAATGATCCAGAAGGCACTGGCAGGGTGATTCCGCGACGCGACGGTGCCGATTGAGCGGTAAGGTAAAGGTAATTTTATTTGTTAACTAATGTTTGGATGTGAAATATGAATGGTGGATGTTGTGAGGCTAAGACCGAGCAATTAGCTGACGAGGATGGCCCTACTAATGTCCAATCAGGCAAAGATACGCACAAGATGACAATCAATGATGTTTTCCTAAATCATTTTTGTTCATTTGCCTTACGAGGATCTTAGTCAGCATAGATATTTCATGCTTGTATTTTTGTATTTGGTTGGATAAGGATGTGGCGTAGGAATTAGGATTCAGATCCGTCCAACAACCCTTTCTATTTCTATTATTTGTTTTGGGGTCAAGTCTGAAAGCTTCCAGTAGCTGTTTCTGGCAATTTATCTTCCCTTCAGATGGTGATGTTTCAGATATCTCCATCTATTATAAATTACTATCGTTAACTACTATTCTCATTCTCACACTTATCATACATGAATTTTCCCTACCCTTCCATATTAAACATATAGAAATATTGCATATTGATTGCTAGTGTGTCCAAGAATAAACATGTCGGCCAAGTTCCTGACCGTGCCGCCATTTGAGTGCGCCTGGAGAGAGGATTTGAAATTCCGGGAGGCAGGCCGGGGTTGCGTCACCTTTGAAGCATTCGCCTGCAACGATGTCACACTGGTTTTCCGGGAGAATGTGGGAAGCCAGGGCTACCATTATAAAAGAGATAGCAGTCCTCACTACACAATCATATTGGGGAGTCACAGGAATCGACGACTCAGAATTGAGGTCAATGGAAAAGCTGTTGTCGACGTGGCAGGGGTTGGCCTCTGCTGCTCTTCCTCCTTTCAGAGTTATTGGATCAGCATCTATGATGGCTTGATTAGCATAGGCAATGGGAAATACCCTTTCCAGGATGTTGTTTTCCAGTGGTTGGATCCTTATCCCAATTGTAATGTTCAGTATATTGGCCTCAGCAGCTGGGATAAACATGTTAAGTATAGAAATGTTAATGTCTTGTCTTTAACACACACTCATATGCCCCTCTCGAAGCATGTCGTTTTTGGTGATTATCAAGTTGAGGACGGGGTTGATGCAGCAGACTGTTACAATTACAAAAACATGGATTATGACAAATGGGGGCTCAAAAAATTCCTGGAGAGTTGGGACTTGTCTGATGTGTTATTCATCGTTGGTAAAGAGGAAAAACCTGTTCCTGCTCACAAGGCAATTTTAGCTGCATCTGGAAACTTTTCTCTGTGCTCCTCCTCCTTTGTCATCAACGTACCCACAGTATCTTATCCACTTTTCCATGCACTGCTTCACTACATCTATGTTGGCTGGACCCAGGTAGGGGGTTTATACCTTTTTATTTTTGTATTTGCTATTGTTGATTTGATGTTAAAGTTAAACATGGAGATTGAGATCATTGTTGTCTGCTACAAAAGTTTGTCATATTCAATTTTCTGTGCAAATTAATGTTTATTTTTTTTCTTTTTCCCTGATCATTTTGTTGTTTATATGAGATCCACATACCTTGGTAATTTTGCGACTTTGTCAAGCTGATTCTTACTTCTTTCTTGGGTGATTTTTATTTAATTTGCTATATTGTACTCTTTAAACTGCCATTGATATTTATATTCTTAATTAAGGTAGTTGTGTCTTTGTATCATGTAGATTCCACGGGAACAACTCGGTTCTTTGAGAGCTTTAAGTCTACAGTTTGAAGTGACACCACTGGTGAAGCAGTGTGAAGAGACTATGGAACGGTTTAAGCTAGATAAGAAGTTGTTTGACACGGGCAAGAATGTAGAGTTAACATATCCATCTATCCGACCTCATTGTTCAACTTTGCCCTCACTTCCTGTCAGCACTCAGCAACTGAAACAATTGAAATTAACAGGCCAGTTCAGTGATGTAAACATCTACATTGAGGGTTATGGGCTCATTGCACGAGCACATAAAGTTGTTCTTAGCTTATGGAGTATCCCCTTTGCTCGGGTGAGCCAATTTCACAATCTTTTATCTGACTTAAGCTGAGCTTCCATCTCCTCCATTTGAGGGTGGCTTTTGTAGATTCGTAAAAGCAAGATTTATTTGCCTAAACATTTAGCATCTACTTTTATGGAGGAAGTATTAATTTAGTTAAATTTAATTATATGAGAGTTAAGTTTAGAAGTGATGTACTATATATTCAACAGAACCTTGACAGAGTGTCTCTAAGTCTCCTAAAATTATTTTTTCTACAACTGGCAGGGTGTGAAAAATCAAGGATATGTTTTGTTTACAACTTTACACTCTAAGGTCTAAGGAATGACTAACAAATTTGATCTGATTAATAAAACGATTTTCATGTTTAGGCAGTTTAGCATTGAGTCGAGATATTCAACACGCCCTTTCACAAATTTAATATTGTGAGGTTAATTAATGCACTCCTCAATACTGTTGCAAATTACTTCAATGTCCAGTGTGCTTTGCTTGTATCTTTGCAACATCAAAAATGTTTTGTTTATGATTTTACATTCTAAGGTCTAAGGTATGACTAACAAATTTGATCTAGTTAATAAGACTATTTTCATGTTTAGCATTGAGACAAGATATTCAGCAGCACCTGTTACAAATTTAATCTTGTGAATGTACACCTCAATACTTCTGTAAATTACTTCAATATCCAGTGTGTTCTACTTGTGTATTTGCAATGCAGGTTAGCATATTGTCCAGAAACACAAGCATTTTCCTTATCTTTATGCGTCATAAATTTCTATTTATGCAAGTAATATATTCATGTGATGTTGGTATACTATGTTTTACGTGGTGATTATGTAGCTTTGCATACTGTCAATTGTAGCTATTAGTTAAAGATTTTGTTACTCTGCCAGATGTTCACAAATGGAATGAGTGAAAGCATGTCCTCGGAGGTTACTTTAAGAGATGTCCCACCAGAAGCTTTCAAGGCTATGCTTGACTTTTTATATGATGGGCAGTTGAATGACAAAATTATAGATTCTGGTGCTTTGTTGCTCCAACTCCTTCTATTAGCTGATCAATTTGGAGTGACTTTTCTTCAACAAGAATGCTGCAAAATGCTTTTAGAATGTCTCTCAGAGGTAGTTTGGCAATCTTCACTCACAACGGAAATCAGTACTTATTTGGAAGTTAGAATCATTTATCCTGTGGATGCCACTTGAACTAACTGTTTGGAGAAGAGAGTTGCGGTTTCAGACTTGTGAAAACAAAAGAAGAGATCCATTTTATAGTAATCAATTCTAAGATATTGATACTTCTCGTCTACATATTATATGCAGGGATGAAGTTCTTCTATTGGGTGAAGGTCATACAACAAAGTTTTTCTATTATACACAAATTTAATGGAGGAAGCAGACAAATTTGGCAACTAATGATACCATAGCCTTTGAAGCTAACCGTTCAACTTTGTTGCAGGACTCTGTATGTCCACTCCTCCAAGTGGTTTCTTCAATCCCATCATGTAGACTTATTAAAGAATCGTTGCAGAGGAGAATTTCCATGAACTTTGACTATTATATCAGTGCGAGTACTGACTTTGTGTTGTTAGATGAGACAACTTTAATCAATATCATTAAGGTGTGTTTCTCGTCAAGTTGCTCATTTTTTTGAATTTGATGGTAAATTCAAGGAATATAACTGTACAACACATAATATCTTCTAAAGAAGCCTGCATCTACATTGACTTAATTGTAAAGCCAGAATTTTATTTTATTTATTTTATTTATTTATTTGTTGTGTGTGTGGGGGGGGGGGGGGGGTAAAGAAGAAAGGATTGAAGTTCTACTTATGTAGATATGCCATTAAGTTAAAAACAGGGTTTTATTGAATTCCTGCATCTGAAATTTTGAGGAGATCTAAGCTGTTTTATCTGAGAACTGTAGATATAATTTCCCTCATTTGAACCACTAAATTTCTCTACAAATCCCTTGAATATTAGTTTAGATATAATCTACTATACATCGGCAAAATTGTCTATCCTAGTGGGTTTTATTGTACTATCAGGTTATTTAACTGATGATTTCTTGATCTATATTTGGATTTTGCAGCATCCAGATCTGACTGTAACGTCTGAAGAGAAAGTCCTTAATGCAATTCTAATGTTTGGCATGAATGCAAAACAGTTGTTTGGGTGGGAAGTGGTGGATCAGTTAATAGAAAATTCAAAACCTGAACTCCTTTTTGGTGAGAGGCTTCAGTTAATCTATGACTTGTTGCCATTTGTGCGATTTCCACTACTACAATATTCCTTACTTGAGAAGGTTGGTATTCTCTGCATTCAGATATCTTTGGACAGTTCACATACATAGGGTTTGCTTATTCATAGTTTATAGTATAACGTTGTAATTAATGTGCAGTTGCAGCATAGCAGCATTGGCCGGCATATTCCTGTTTTCCAAAATCTTGTAAGTTTTCTGTCTTATTCCAATCAACTCAGCCAGTATGTGTAATGTGATTTTGTAAATCTAATCTTTGAATAATTATTCTGTTATTTATTTGTTACAGGTTAACGAGGCTATCAATTTTGTTAAATGTGGGCTGGCAGAGTCAGAAAATGAAGAGAAGTAAGTTCTTCACCTTAGTTTGTCTCCTTAGCTTCTTCATTGGGGTATTTAAGTCATAAACTGCACTTTGACTGTGTAATTTTTCAATATTTAGATTGTATCCTCTGCAGTAAGTAACAATAGCTTATTTGGTTGTGAACATAATCTGCACTCTCATTAATTATTGTATTATGAATTCTGATTCATTAGTTCTGGGTTATTCTCGTTTTTTCCAACAAACTTATTGGTCCATTTGGATTATAGAGGGGATTTCTGTTCAAGATCCATACAAGAACTTGATGATTTTATCTATTGAATGACACTATCTCTCTCTCTCTCTCTCCTCTTAAGCTTCATATCCTTCCTCTTCTTCTGTCCTTGTTTTCCACCTCCAGATAGCATTTTTAGGGTGCACAGTGAGGGAAAATATTCTAAGTCAGACACTACTGGCATTTGCTTATATTTCCTGGGTTAAGGTTAGGTCAACATGATACTTTGTGCTATGTGTATGGGGGATGCAGTACTTGGGGGTTATACAGTTATGCTAATTCAAAAAATTAGACGCTCACACAAACACGTATGTATTTCTAATTTTAAAATTTAAAATAATAATACATTTATAAGTAGTATTTGAATAAATAATATATTAAATTAACATTATTAATAATTTTTTTATTCATGTTTTTTTTATATAATTCTGTTGACTATCCAGTTCCCAAATCCTATTTTCATTAATGCCAAATTTTTGCCCCCTTCCCAACAATGTGTATTCTTCACGCTTGTGGACTGTCCCTTCTCAGTTCTCAGTTCTCACCTTCCATGACAATAACATAACATCTGTGGTTCTGCGCGCACATTTGCTTCCCCTTTTGTCCTCATGAATTCAACATATGAGAACTTCTGAAGTTTGTGATTGAAAAGTAGCATTGTCTCTTAAGCCCTTCTGTGGTTGTGGCTTGTACCCTTTTCATACTGCCAAAACCTTGCAATGCCATACCTGAAACCTATGTAGCACGGATACGCTGCAAAATTTTTTTCCAACGTATCGGACACCCGTCCGATACGGATACGCAGAAAATACCTCTTTTCACGTATTAGATTTGCAAAGGGCACTTTTTTAAATAAAAAAAATTGCCCTTAATAGAACCAAGGCTTCGATTGTGCTTACCTCTTCGATTTTGTGCTCCTCCGTCGCCGCTGTGCAGCTGTGCTTCCTCCATTTTGTGCTCTGTATCGGACACCCGTCGCCGTCGCTGTCACTGCTCCTCCGCCGTCGTGGTCGCTGCTCCTCCGGCGCTTGATCAGTCGCAACGCCGCTCGCGCACCCCCCTGCTTGCACGAGGATGACATAGGCAATGAGATAGAGCCCGGCGTTGATGTACTCGTAGCAGTTCTTGGCGAGGCCCGACTCGTAGGTGCGGAAGTCTCTAGCAAAAACTAGCTTCACCATTGTGATGAATCAATGTTTTGTTCAAGAGTGTGTGCGATTTGGTTCCTTCCTTACAAGGCAGAGAGAAGAGAGATGGCGGTGAGAATGGTTCCTTAATAAATTCTTATTTGTTGGGCCCTCATTTCAACCCATTTCTTAACCCAACTCGTCTCTTCCTAAATACACCTGCCCGTTTGCTAAGTAAGTCCCCTTTCTTCTAATTAAAATTGTTATTATCCATTATATTATGTTAGTAGTATTTCTGAGTGAAGGTAGGACTAAGGTCTTTTTTAGAAGCAAAACATATCTATCTAGCTAAAACATTCTTACAACAGGCATATATAAAAAAAGTTTATTTAATACTAAGACGTATCGAGAATGTATCGAAATATTAGAATTTTGAAAGAACGTATCGAAGTTCCGTATCGAGAACGTATCGAAAACGCCGTGTCGGTATCGGTGCTACATAGCCTGAAACATGGTGTTACCTTGCCTAAGTCACTCAATCTCTTGACAGCTATGATTGCATTCCAACATGCATATTGCAACGAACTAATAAGAATGATATTTGTACTTGTGGATATCAACAGTGACATGCTGGTGGACTTAGGAGTAGGGATAATGGATTTGGGAAACAGAATATTAGAAGAGTGAACTGTGGAAAACTGGAAATAAATTAGGAGTTCTAATCAGAAATATGATTACTTGGATAAATATTAGGAGTTTGTTTTCCGTTTAAGGTTTTTGTGCTTTCTAGTTCTTACTTCTCAGTTTACGTTTTGAATTATTCTCAGATTTATCTGCCCCTCCCAATCCCCTAGAAAAGAACACGTCTAACAGGGGTTTACTTACATTAGCTTTCATTGTAGTGTTAGATTCCAACATAGACGGTCCAGTTACAGGGAACTCCAATACATCTGTGATGGGGATGACCATGGAGTTCTGTACTTTGCTGGCACATCCTATGGTGAACACCCGTGGGTTAATCCTCTTTTGGCAGAGGTAGAGCATCTAATTTATCTTTTCCCCTTTCATTTTTCTTTTTAGGTATTTTTATGCTAAGGGCTGATCAACGAACTGTTTATGTATGCCCTTCACTTAAAATTATGTGTGGCAGCCAAGGAAAATTACCATCACAGCCAGCAGCCCCCACTCAAGATACACTGATCCCAAGGTTTTGGTATCAAGAACCTACCAGGTGTGCTAAACTTTTTAACTGCAGTTGACTATTGAACTCTTATTTTCTTGAATGATACGTAACTTCATGTTGCCATCACAGGGAACATGTTTTGCTGGGCCTCGATTGGAAAATGGACAGAACTGTAGCTGGTGGATGGTGGATCTTGGCCAAGATCATCAGGTACGCAATATGCCGATTGTTTGTGTTTCCAAGTATTTTATATTAGTACTCGTTTTTGATCATGCACTTTGAGCATGTGGATATTCGAAGATTTTATTTCCACCTTCCAACCTCATTTATCAAATTTATAGAAGTATAATTGCACCTCAATATGAGTAGATCAACTTCTTATTCGATGGAATCAACATTCTGATTAAAAAAAGGAAAATCGATGAATGCAGCTTATGTGCAACTACTATACCCTGAGGCAGGACGGTTCTAAGGCCTTCCCGAGATGTTGGAATGTTCAGGTAAAGAATCAGAAGTGGTGCTTATTACTCCCTCCATCCCAAAATAATAGTCATTTTAGATTATTTTACACTGGCAAAAAAAAAATTAAATAGATAAAAAAAATTATAAAATTAATTTTATATCATCATTAATTTATTTATAGACACCATTATTTTTATAAGGAATATAAGTGGAAACATAATTTAATGTTATATTGAAAAATAAAAATGACGAATTTTTACAACAATTATAATGAAACAGAAGAAGAATATATTAAGGGAAAGGTTAAGTAATTATGAATCTTCAGGGCTCAACGGATGGGAAGAGCTGGACAAACTTGAGAGTCCATGAAAATGATCGGAGTATATGTAAACCTGGCCAGTTTGCCTCTTGGCCCATAATTGGCCCCAACGCTCTGCTTCCCTTCAGGTATTTCCGGGTTGTTCTCACAGGAACCACCACCGATGCCACCAATCCCTGGAATTTCTGCATCTGTTACTTGGAACTGTATGGCTACTTTCTTTAAAAGCCTAGCCATGCCAATACCATACCTTCCTAAAATACAATTCCAGCTCCGTCATGTACATTATGGTTTGCTTATTGACTAAATTATTTGAATCAAGTCATGGATAAAGGGTTGTGGTTCTAAGAGAAAATGAAGTTTCTAAATTTAATAGTTTATTGTTCTTATTTCATCATTTAAACTTGTCGGCTGCTTTATATGTGATTACGTAGACTGTAGTATTTCTAGTCTTCTCATAATTCTAATCGACAAAATCCTTTTTAAAAATAAGAAAGGTGCACAAGACGATGAACAAACCACCTTTTGATATATGAAACTCATGATGGAAAAAAATCAGTACCAAGCATAATTGACTATTCACAGTGAAGATTTCACTTATAACTAATTACTTATTATTTCATTCATCTCATTATAATTATCGTCCTAAAATAATTATCATTTTAATTTTTTAATATGATGTTAATTATTATTTTTACTTATATTTTTATGATATTAATTATATGAGCAAGAAAAATAAAAATAAATTAATAATGATAAAATTAATTTTGTAAAATTGTTATTATTAAGCTATTTATTAGTCTTTTAGTCTGTATAAAATAACCTCAAACTTTTAGGATGGCAATTATAATGGGAGGAAAGAGTAAATAAATAATTGTTGCTGCAATTTTATTTTTTTAAAAGAGAAAGCAACAAAAAGAAAACAAAGATTACAATCTCATTAAAGGTAAACTCACATCATCAACTAGGAGTATTGATGCATCTTCCGAAGAGGGTTCTCAACTCAATAAACCAGTCCCTAGAGTTAGGGACTTTTTTAGCCAGCAAGTCAGCACAAAAATTATTCTCTCAGCGAGTGAATAAACTCTAATAATATATTTTACTGTGCAAATTTGAATTGATTTCGGATTTATAATTAACTGCAGTAATATATCTTATATCGTTACCCAAATAAATATATCAATAATCGATTTTGAAAAAATTGCATTTATCTAAGGCTGAAAGATTAATACTATATTCTTTTATCCAAATCAAATTTGAAATAAATCTTCATCAAATGATACTTTTTCCCAAAGGAAAAGTCTATTATAAATAGGTTGCTTTCTACAAGCCTAAATTAACCAAGAAACGAGAAAGTTTTTTTGATTAATCATATTCTCTTAACTAGAAAAAACACAGGTGTTTTTTCTATTTCTCTATTATATTTTTGATAAAATTTTAAATATTTATCCATTTAATCTTTTTATCCAAACTTATTAATCTAAAATAAATGATTAGGTCATTGGTTCAGTTTGAAAAAAAATGATAATTGTACATTAAAACTGAAAAATATCCACTTTATATATTGTTATATATAGATAGGTTATGGATATATAGATTGTAGTTTATAAATTATAAATTATACATGTTATCTCGTGAAGAATTTATTGTAACTTAAAACGAACAAATGAACTAGGAATCTGTGATTATAAAAGAAAGAAAAGAGGAATAGACTGTGTGATAGGAAAGGTAGGATCCATAATTAAATATTTGGTTATTTTTTGTTTAAATAGTCAGTTTTAACAAACATTTTAAATAATTAGTTTATCATTAATGATATAATTTACAAATTAAAAAAATAGATAGTTTAAAAAATATATTGGTTACGAGACCATATAAATATTTAAGAACGGAATATAGATTTAAAAAACTTTTTAAAAGGAGCAAAGTGAGGCAAAAAGGTGTGCAGTAAAATACGCACCTCTTTATGGGTTATAAATTTTATTTTAATTTATTAAATTAATATACACAATTAAATTTTATTGCATATGAACGCAAAAAGCATTCACCTTAAATAAACCAAGAAATATGCGTGGTTCTATCAATTTCTAAATTTCTAAATTATTGTAGTTATAATCAAATTAAGATAAGTAATAATTGATCTAACGTGAATACACAATAACATTTTGTGTGCTCTAAGAAGAATTGTCAAATTAGTAACAATAAAAGAGATTAATAAATATAAACATACTTAGTTTGCATACTTGTTTAATGTGAGTTATGACTCATAAAAAATGTCTCAACTCCAAGCTTAATTTCTACTGGAAAAAATGAGTTAGAAAAACTGAATTTGATAAACTAACGAAATGAACATAAAAAATAGTGTAGAAACACATTTAGATAAAACATGAAACACAAACATATAATAGATCGGGTAAGTTCAAAAAACCAATAGCGCAATACAAAGAGATTTTAAGAATGTATTTTCAATGTAAAGTTTTTATACTATTCATAAATTAAAAATCATTATATATGTAAAATTTAAAATAATTATTATATATGATGATTTATAATTACATAAATAAAATAAAAAAATTACACTATCAATACATCTATTATTGAGATAGAATAAGAAGTAACCAAAAAAATAACATATAGCACTCTTTCTTCATTGCAATTTAAGACAACGAACATTTCATTTTAAGTGTTGAATCACGAAAAAAAAATTGCATTTTGTGAGCAACTGAATATTAAGTTAAAATGATTAAAAATAATTTTGAAATTAGTCTTGATAAACCTTAAGCATGAAAAATAAGTGAACTAAAAATCAAAGAGATAGGAGTCAATAACTCATAAAAAATTGGTTTTACTTGAAAAATTAGAAATGGGGGAGAGAGAGAGGGGGGGGGGGGGGGTCAACAGGAGAAACACAACCAGATTCAACTTAAATACAAACATACAATAAATTAGATAAATTAAAAATATTGAGCGTGGAAAGGTTTTTTGGAGAAGTAAAAACCTTGGTAGAAACTGCCGAATTTTTTTTTTTAAAGTGTTGAAACACAAACAAGTTCAATATAAACTTCCAAATGTTGAAACACAAACAAATAAAAAAATTGAGTTTTGTAAGTCATTCAAAAAACATATAATATATTAAATGAGTTAAAAAAAATTAAAATGGGCTTGATGTGTTGACTATGACACATGTAGAAGAGAAAACGTAAAAGAGAGAGAAGATAATACATGTAGAAGAAGATAAAACTTAAAATAGAAAGAAGGAAGGAGGGAGGGGAAATCAAAGTTGAATAAAAAATATGAAAGAGAAAGAATCAAAGTTTCCCATCAATATTTGTCATTCAATATCCAATTTTTTTAAAATATATGTTGAGCCAACAAATAGACATCAGTCTCTATACATTGTAACCGAAAGTTTATCAATATTTTCCTCCCTCCCCGAATATCCTTTCCTCCAATTTGCCTCCCATTTATTAGTTAATCTTTTTTGTAAAATCCAAGTAAAAAATGTTAAGTAGTAAATTTATATAATTAAATACTCAATTAAAAAAATAGATGAAATTCTTGTAACAATAATCGTCTCCAACTCCATATCCCATGAAATTATTGCTGGCTAGGCCTGTTGAATTAATTTAAACAGTATTAATAATAAGTGAATGAAATTAAAAATAAAAAGATGTGTAAGATTGAGTTACCATGAAAACCAACAAAATCATAATGTACATATATACATAGATAGAGCGAGAAGGAGTCTATGGTGGGAGAAGAAGAAGGATATGCACGGCTAAAAAAGTTGTAGCAGCGATTAATAATTTAGGATATGTTTGAGTAAGCTTTTTTTATAGACATTTCTAAAAAAATAAAATAAGAAAAAAAAATAAGATAAATTTTTTTATAAATAAAAATAAATTTTTTATTAACTATTTTTTAGAAACTCATCAATATAATTTATTTAAAAAATAATTTATAAATTAATTAATGAAAAACTCATTTTAACTTATAAAAAAATTCATTTTATTTTTTTCTTTTAAAAACATTTTAAAATAGCTAACATACAAACAAATAATTAGTAAGCCCATTTTGATTTCAGCCTTTAAAACCTGAAATCCCACGTAACAGTTAACAATTACTTTTTTCAAGTTAATAAAATATTAAAAAAAAAATGTGTACAACACTGAGACAGAGTAACAGATCGTGAAGGAGTGAGGAGACTATGCGGTTACCAGCAGTCGAAGGAGTGAGAAGACTTTGCGGTTACCAGCGGGAAGAAAAATATGTGCAACACGACTTCAAAAAGAGAGCGCACACTTAACTCTGTGTTTACAGTTGTTTCCCTTTTATCCTTTAATTTTGCAGTTCAAAGAGAGAATTATAATTAAAGGATAAAGCTGTCTAAATAATTCTATACTAAAAGGGTAAAATTGGTTCATTAGAGAGCCTCATTTTGTGTTATCTTCGCTTAAGAGAGTAATTGAAAGTTTTGATCTTCTTGATCTGTGAGAAAGGGTGGTATCCTTGTGAGTTTTAGGAAGGGGGTTTCTTAGAATATTGTTGATGGTAGTGATCACTTTGGTTTTTTAGCCATATTTGACATATTAATCATATGGACCATTTTGACATTGGTTTCTATAATGCTCACCTTTTCTTTTCTTTTTTTGTTCCTTTTATTAAAAAAATTCCACAAAATTCTAAAATCTATACAATCAAAGCTCTAAGAGAAATAACATAAAAGAGGTAATGATAACATTGTTGGACCCATTTGTGCAATCAAGTAGGGGTGGAATTAGGATAAATCAGATCTAGTCTATTTAAAAATTTGATTTGACCTAGGAGACTATTAAAAAATTTATTTTTAATAAGAAATTTTATTTTACAAAACACTTTAAATCAATTTATGAAAGTTAAAGAAACAATTTTTAAACAGAAAATGTCTCAACATCTTACTTATATTTTCAAATAAGTAATAATTATTTTATAAGATTTTTAAGGTGATTTTTTGAAGTGGTTGATCATCCACCTTCATAATAAGGAAAAATATTTTTAGAAAAATAAATATATTATTTTTAAGTTTTAATATATATATATATATATAAAAATAGGTCAGTCTGATAGGTCTACTCGACTTTTTTTAAAGCTTGAGTCTGATCTTTTTATTTAAACCGATTTTGCAAAAAATTTTAGTCTGACTTTTATAATAAACAAGTCAGGTCAGACCAGAAGTTAAACAGATGAAGTCAAAGGTATCGGATAGACGACATGAACTTTTCTATCCCTATAATCAACACAAAATAAGCAAATCTATAAGGAGTTGGAGTGCATTTGGAGGGTTAATGACTTTAACAACAAAAAAAAAAAAGTTGTAATTTGTAATTTTGTTATTGTTTATTTAACAGCAGTTATGTAAACCTCCAAACTTAAAAATAACTCAGGAAAAGCTTTGTAACATGGTTTTCTATATATTCTCATACTCGCTTTTAAACCAGAATATAGCAAAATAACAATTTTCAAAATTCTTGTTTTCCTTGGCATTGACTCTCGAGTTTGCAGATGCACTCTAACGTGCATTTATGCCTTTTTTTTTTTTGGTTCTATCTCAGTTGCACATATAGTTCTGCATGCACTTCCCATTGTCATTGCATTTTGTGTTGTCTCCCAATGGTCACTTTTTATTTTTATATCAAATCGAATTCCAATTAATGATAATTTGAGAAGAAAATTTATTTTCTAAGTAAGACTAATAAAATTAAGTAATGTTAAGTGTTTTTTAATGAGTATAAAATTAGTTTTTTTCTTCTTATAATCGATACCAAATAGAATAGTTCCTCTTGTAATTTCAAAGATTAAAATAACACTTTCCATTGAAGATTAGTGTCTTTTTTATCTGACACAACATATATTTTTTATTAGAGACAATTTTGTTTGAGTATAATTACTATGGACAACTATTAAAGATTAAATCTATTAGTTAAGATATGAAGATAACAAATCTTATAAGATTAATATTTATCTTATAAGATTTGTTATCTTATTAGATTTGGCTTATTATTATAAATATTAACTTATCTAGAGTTTGTTATCTCATAATACAAATATAAATTTATCTTATAAGATTTTTTATCTTCATATCCTAACTAATAGATCTAATCTTCAATAACAACAAAGCTTTTCTTTCAAATATTTAAAGCAACTATATATTCAATACTGAAACTCAATATCTTTGTTAAGATAAAACAATCTTATGTAAAAGTTGATTCAAGTGCTCGATAATCTCAAATTAGTGTTTGAAGCTAAAAAAAATAATTGGAAATAGAAAATACTATGATTTTGACTATATTTTATTTTAAGAACTATTTAAAGAAATAGTAATTTAAGGAATTGAATTAATCATGTCCTACCAGATTAAAATGATGTTTTACTAAAATTTTAAAACATCCATACAATTCGTAGAAGTCTTGCTATTAGGCAAAAAAAAAATAAGAGAGATCTAACTTGGTTGAATATGGTAAGTAATTTATTGCAAATTCTTCCATATTTATTTCGTATAGAAAATTAGAAAAATATATTTTAAAAATGAAAATGAACTCTAGGCCGAACAAGTCTGGTAATTTTCTCTGAAGGCCAAGGCCCAGGCCCAATACGAAGGGAGTGGATGGGTGAAGATGAAATCGAATCAAATAGAGTCATACTCCAGGTGAAGTGAGTGTGAATATGCACGTGCATTTCCCTTAACAAGTGAAAAGAAGTGAAAGTGGAAGTGAAAAAATGCATAGGCATGGATACAGAGCAAGGGTTTTTCTGCGCTCAATTTCACTTTGTAAATTAAAGTGGCATCATCACCATCTCCATGTCCGTCTATCTCTTTCTCATCTATTTCCTCTGTTCTCACTCTTTTTTCTCTTCCCTAACCAAACCAAACCAAACGCTTCTTTCCTGTTATTGTAGGGAGGTCAAATCCATTTCTCTCAAAATCTCACCTCCACAGCAGGTATATACGATTCAATTGCCGCCCAATGACTTTATTGATTATAATTTGTAGGTATAACAATCAATAACTTTCATTACAAAGTGCAGGTCGTGAATTTACGGAATTTGCAACAGAACCGTCTATGCAGAGGCAAGTTGTGAAGGCACTCCACTCGGGTGACAGAAAGAAGGCTTCAGACTTACTTTCAGATTTTGGTTCCAGAAGCCGCCATTCATTAACAGCTGACCATTTTGTTCACATTTTTAAGTACTGTGCTCGCTCTCCTGATCCTTTGGTATGCTATTTGCTAGATAACCAAATCTCTGTTTATGAGTTATGGTGGAATCTTTTGCAAATGTCAAAAATTTATTCCTTCCCTTTTTTATTTGTTGCAGTTTGTTATGGAGATTTTGAGATTCATGGAGTTAAAAGGTGTTAGCATGAACAATATATGCTCATCTCTTATGATGCAGGCCCTTTGTAATGGGGGTTACTTGGAAGAGGTCAACTATTACTTTCATTAGTTTTATACATTATATAATTGAGTATATTTTTCCCTTACATTCCTTTCAGGGATATTGCCATTGGTGTTGGATAAATCCATTACATTTTCAGGGATATTTTTAGAATTTCTTTTCTGAAAATACAATTTCGTATTGCTACTTTTGTGATGGCATTGAATTCCATGTCCAGTGGTGTATACGAGGCAGTTATTAGTGAATCACCTTCATCTTAGCTGCAAATAATTTATTTTTCTCCTGTCTACCCGTTGTACTTTTTTCAGGCCTTTGATATCGTGGATTATCTTGGAGGAAGTCAACGTCTCTATCCAGTTCTCCCACTGTACAATAGTCTCTTAAGATCCTGCACAACAATGCAGAATATAATTCAAGCAAGCAGATGTTTGGACTTAATGGAAAAGAAGATGGTAGGGAAGAATGAAGTTACATATACTGAGCTTCTCAAGGTGTGCAGACAGAAAGTGCTACTAGCATCATTCTATTATTGTGTTTGAAGAGAAAATAATTCACTCTTTTTGAGAAAAAACATTGTTTGTGTTTGCCTGTTGAACTTGTTTTATTTGATAGATTATTGAATGCATTTTATGTGTGTAGAGATGTGATTCAATGTGAACTGCTTTATCTGGCCAAAATGCATGTTCTTCAGAGTATCAGTTACAACTTACAAAATATGCTAGTTTGCACCAGGAGTCCAGGACCAGTTCTTGGCTGGTTTATATTCCAAATTACGACTATATGTTGTTTCACTGGGTCAAATTTAGTTTTTAGCACTATATTTTTCACTTCATTGTTGTGTACACAACAGACAGATAATGTAAGGCTTAGTGATCATTTCGATCCCTTTTCCAACCGCAGCATGAATTTGCATATTAACCTTACTGCTTAACCAAAGGAAAGCTTATACTTTCCTCAGTTCTAAGAGTAATGATAATTATTAATAGGTGGGTGACGAAGTTTTTCTTTCTTGCCATTGACATTTATCATTGACATCAATCATCCCTTGGCAATGAGGAGGGACATACAGATATCTTGACAGTTTGTCATACATTTTAATTATTATTATATAATTTCTCGGGTCCTGTTTGGGTTTTTTGTAAGTTTCTAGTTTTTGGTTTTCAAACTCAAATTTGAAAACAAAACCTGTTTGGATAAAAGGGGGTTCAAAATAGTTTTTTAACCATTTTTTAATTATTTTAACTCACTTTTTGGAAACAAAACGAAAAAAGTTTCTTCGTTCTAGTTTTAAGAAATTGGCTAGTCCTTTTCAATACTTTCCTCCACCCTTCTTTGTCCTTCTACGACTCATCCACCCTCCTCCTCTCTCTCCTGTTCCCTCTCCAACTCTGAGGATCCCGCCCTCTCCTTCCTTTCCTCCACCCTGTGTTTGACAGAAGGAAAGGAGGGACCCAATGACTGAACCAGTGATAACAATGGAGGTTTGGGGTTTTGGTAGTACCATCAACCCACCACAGAGGCACAACAAGTTGGAAGATCTTGATAATCCTCAGCTGCAACCATGTGCAACAGTGCAGTTTGCAAGGGAGCCATGGGATTTTCTCATTATAACTACAGAGGCTCCGATGCTGTTTCATGGACAAAAATACCGCAGAAAACAGCACATTAAAGGAGCATGGGGGCATTCACATGTTTGTGTTTGACCCAGGTGGATTAAAGGCTATTTTGAGATGCAGGTGAGGTTGTCTTGATCATTGTTCTTCAGCTAGTTGGAATAACGATGAAACCTTGTTTGCAGCAACCACTGTTATTCCCCTTAGTGACAAGATGAATCTTTAGGGGGTAGAGTATTGATACGTAACCTCCATAGTTAGTTGAATAATTAGAGAGTTAGTTAGTTAGGGGCTGAGTTAATTAGAGAAACAAGGCATGTTGCCTAAACAAGAAAAGGGGTTGAGAGGGAGATTCTATCTTGTGATTTGAGAGGGAATTCAGATTCTTGTGGGAGAGTTCAGGCCTTTCAAAAGTCCTGGGAATCATTTGTGCACTTTTCTGTTAATAGAAGCTTTTCTCTCTAATTCTGATCTAGTTTCTATCGTAAAACTTCAAGAAAGTGGGCCTATCTATTGCTAACTTTTATGACATCATAAATGCTCCGGAATTACCTGACAGCAGAATATGTGTTAATTTACTCTAGCTATTTTATGAAACCTGTTTTGCTTTGTTTGAATGCGTTCTCTCTCTGTTTTTCTTATGACAAATATCACTTAACTTACCCTGTTTGTCAGCTTGCAGTTTTGCAGAAAAACTTGCCTGCAGCCCATCTCATTTGGCAGGAGTATATTAAAAACTATAGCATGAGTATCATTGCTCTGGATAGATTCATTTGGTCATTTACAAGGTTAGGAGATTTAGAATCTGCATATAAAATACTACTACAAATGGCTTCATTAGCCATCAGGGGGAACATTCCTATTGCTAGAACAGTTCATGGGAAGGTGTGTGATACTAGACTGGACATCCCTGTGCCTTCAAAGAAAGGGCCAGGCTCAACCATGTTGGACTTGAAGGAGAACACAAAATTGGACTCTTGTATGCACCCTTCTCTTATGTATATACCTGACAGTATTTCTGCAAGTATAGAGCAACAGATTATTTGCATGGGGAATAAAAAAGCTAAGAGTACTAAATTAGCTGGGCTGAATGGACAAATACATCCGCTGCTTAAGAAGTTGTTGAGTCGGTCCTTTGATGATATAATACATGGGTGTGCAAAACAAGAGAATCATATGCTTGCAAGGAAGCTTATGTTACAGGTATATATTCGACTAACCTTGTACATGTTCTGTAGTGCTCCATGTAACACAGATCATGTAGATTAAACAAATTCTGTAATTGTGAAAGGCTATGAAGTACAGACACCTCTCCTCTTTGTCTCAACGTCGAACATGTTTCTGACTTGGGCACCAAAACCTTCCTTACACTTGCCAGACATGTGTCAGACATTAGTTGTATTCCTTATCTATGTCAGTTTGTGCTTCATAGGTGAAAGGTTCTCTACATAGTCATAGTATGTCAAATTTTAATTTTCAGACTTTAAACCCAAGGTTTCAATTATTGAAAGCCTCTGTTAGTTGATTCTCAATAACATATGAGTATCAATTTTACTGCGTCCTTGTACATCTTCCTTTCTCAATTTTTTAGCATAAATAAATTTCTTGTAGCTATGAAAAATTATGGGAATTTTTAATTTTATCAACTGACTACTTCATTTTTATCAATGTATTTTAACATCTTGAAGGACACTTCTCTGTTCAGATGAAAAATCTTGGTTTGCAGCCATCCAGACATACATATAATGGCATTATTAAAGTTGTTTCTCATAGAAGCTTTGAGGATGCCATAAGAGTGGTGAGTTCGGTTACAATCACTTTGTTCAGAATCACTTGTTTTTGGTATCTTTTTTTTTTTAATTTAATTTTTGAGTAGACTGCTATAAATGGGAGTTCTGTCCAGAAATTTCAACCACTTAAGTTTAGGTCAAATAGACCCCAAATCTAGTGAAATTGGAATCTGAATGTGGGATCTAGTGTGACACAGTTATTTGATCTTGTGTCTGCTGATACACATGTTGATTACAGAACTTTTCTTGGCCTTATATTATTTTCATATAATATGCAGTTGAATAAGATGCAGCAGAAGAATTTGAAGCCATATGATTCAACTCTAGCGACACTTTCAATCACTTTCAGCAAAGCACTACAACTAGATTTAGCTGAGGCTTTTCTGAATCAGATTTCTAAATGTGTATATCCAAATCCTTATAATGCTTTGCTATCGTCATGCAATCAACTGGTGAGCTCAAATGTGAAAGTTCAAAACAAAATTATGCATTTTACCATTTTATTGTTTGCAAGACTAAAATTAGTTTACCTGAAGACTTAATTATATCCTTTAGTAATGCTTGTCAAAAATAGAAAATTGGAATGTTTTATCATTTATGTTGAGAGAGAAGAAGGGTTAGAGAAAACCCCTAAAATATGTGAATGAGTCAGTCCAATACATGTACTTTTGTAGCTTATTATAATTTGTAATTTTTAATAATATGGTGGTACAATACAAGGTAATGTACAATAGTGCTGTAATTATTAAATGTAAACAAAAATGAAATAAGGAAACGGTTCAATTCCTATACAAATTTATTTTGTTGCACCGATAATAAAATAGGATCCTTCAAACAATGAATGTCTTTTTTTTTTTTTTTACTATTGTGGTTGGTTACTGTTTGTTTGGCTATGTTAAGTCATTTATTTTGTCAATGGGCTGCAGAGCACCAATTAAGATGAGCAACTGAATTTATAACTGAACTATCTGTACCAAATTCCTCTTTTAAGGTTTGGTTGCTCTAATTCTCTTGCATTGTGGAACTTATAACGGATTACATTTTATTTATCATAAAAATTTGCAGAATGAACCTGAACGTGCTATTCGAGTGTTTGCCAAGATGGTGCAGAAAAAAGTTTTACCTAATATCTGGACATGCGTGCTTCTATTTTCGCTATTTGGTGTCGTAAATGCCCATTACGAAGACAGTAATATGCTGTCACAGTTGGATGCTGCTAAAAGAATAAATGCTATAGAAAAGCATATGGCCAACAATGGCATTCAGCATAGTCACCTTTCAATGAATAAATTAGTAAGTTCAATTCATGTTTCCTTTTTCATGTAACTTAAGAATGATGCAATCTCATGAGGATTTTCTTCTGTTCAAATCTATGAAGAACTTATATATGTGATTGAAAAAAGGGGAGGAGTTCAACTGAGTGGTCAGTAACCTGTCCTGGGGTGCAATTAATGTGACAAAGAAAAATGTTGTTACTAGAATGTGGATTTGTTAGACCCTCTGGGTCATAACCTTGCTAATCTTTTTTGCTTATTCTGTTTAGTAATTAAGGAAGATGTAAATCATAAGATTCAAGCTGGCTGGATGAAATGAAGAAATGTTTTTGTTGTTATTTGTGATCAAGAGTAGCTCAAGGTCAAAGGAAAACTTTACTGAACAGCCACATGCTTCGTAGTGCTGAATGGTGGGCAACAAATACTAGATATGGAAGAATGAATGAGTGAAATTCAAGGAAAAAAAATTAGATTAGGATGCACCTAGGCAACATAGGCAACATGAGCATAAAATAGGAGTAGCAAAAATGAGGATGTTAAGGTGGATGTATGGTTATACGAAGATGGATAAGATAAGAAATGAGGATATTCGACGAAAGGTAGCAGTGGTACGGGTGTGTGAAAAGATGAGGGAGCATAGATTGAGGTGGTTTGGGCACGTTATGAGACGACCATTGGATGCTCTCGTAAGAACAATAATTTGTTACCAAGAGCTCGACACAGAGAGGTAGAGGTCAACCAAAACTTACTTGGGAAAAGGTAGTTAAACAAGACCTAATGGAGTGGGATATAGATTGACGGACGGTATGTTTTAGGACGGAGTGAAGAAAAGCTATAAGCTTGGTGGAGGGTTAAACCCATTAGTATTTCTATGTTCCAGTCATTCCATTTTTTAGTTCTTTTCCTCTTAATTTCTCCCCTTCTCCTGTCACCCCTCTGTTATTTTAGCTTATTTTTCCTCTCTTTTGTCTTATTTCCACTTTTTCTTCCTCTCTTCTTTTCTCTTTCTGTGTCTTATTTCCGATCTATCATTGGGTTCATCTACCACCGACCCCAATTAACTTGGGTTAAAGGTGTTGTTGATGTTGATGGTAATGGTGTAGGAATGCACGTGTCAGAGAGAAAATTGAACTAGCACTTGTTAGGAAAAAAAGACAGAATTTTGCCTTAAATGGTGTAGCATGTGAGAAGAAGAAATAGGAAGTCTTGATCCTATGGTGGATGGCCTTATAAAATAAATAGAACTAGAGGAAGTTAAGGGTTAATCTTTTAGTGAAATCATTAAGACCTTGATGCAAATGACCTTTTCAAAAACGTGCTTTTTCAAAAACGTGCTTTTTGGTAGAGCAGAATGCTGTTATCCTATCGATGAATCCGGACTCATTTAGTATTAGTAGGAAAAGGATTTTGTTGTTGTGTTCAATAATTTCTTCTAGTTTCCTCCCCACATGCACACACATGTGAGAGCATACTAATAAGAGATCCAACCAAAATAGTAATATTATGAGTAAAACCACAATGTTTAAGAGCTCTAAAAGATCACTTGGATTAATATAGGACAGGAATGGTATATTGTTCATTTACATTGCTTATGACTTAGCCATGTCCTTTGGGTCTTTTCAGATGAGAGCCCTTGGAGAAGAAGGGATGATAAGAGAGTTGATCCAGTATTTACATGTGGCAGAGAATCTTTTCATTTATAGAAACCCTTCATTGGGAACACATATTTACAACACAGTGTTACATTATCTTGTTGAAGCCAAGGAAGTGAGTGACTCATACATCATTACTTTCTCCATTTTGATACTTACTTTGTGAAGTGTGTTATTATGCATGTCTGGCTGGAATATGAGGTTTTCCACTTGATATACAGAGTGACATGGCGATTGCAATTTTCAAGAAGATGAAGTTATGTGGCTGCCACCCTGATTCTGAAACATACAATATAATGATTGACTGTTGTACCATCCTAAAAAGCTACAGATCTGCTTGTTTGCTGCTTTCAATGATGATACGGAAAGGGTTTCATCCAGTGATGTGTACATATACCGCTATCATTGAGGTTTTTCCCATTTTAATCTCTGATAGTCCAGTCCAAATTATTATTATTTTGTCAAAGATTTTGCAATTGTACTTGATTTTTTTATGTGAAAATATTGGGAAACCCCCAAGTCCCACATTGGCTAGAGATAAGACAAAGATAAAATATATAAGTGGGGGACCACTCTCACCCTATGAGCTAGCTTTTGGGGTTCAATTAGGTCCAAACCCATATTTTAAGATGGTATTAGAGCCTATCTTACATCCATTAAACGGGTCATCCATCATATTATCCACTTACCAAATCCAAAAGTGTTGGGCGTGAGGGGGTGTATATGGACAAACCCAAGTCCCACATTGGCTAGAGGTAAGCCAAAGATAGAATATATAAGTTGAGGGCAACGCTCACCGCCTCACCCCATGAGCTAGCTTTTGGATTTGAGTTAGGTTCAAACGCCACATTCTAAGGGTAAAGTGTGCAGATTTAGTATTTTATAGTAACTTGAAGAACTTCCTAATCTCCTTCAACAAATCAAGTTGTCAACCTGCAAGTGATAAATGACAAATGCATGCATTTGGTGTTTTATGTGTCTACTGGTACATAATTTGCATATTTTTTACATAATTCATGCAGTATTAGTGGTGTTTACCAACTAAAACATGGTGACATTTTGTCTTTTCTTATAACTTCATACATTGAACATATTACACTTGATGGAGTTTGTAAATACAAATGCACTAAATCTTTGATCATACATGTAATGGCTAAGGCATTGGCTTTAAAAGTAATGTGTAGTGACTAGTGACTACCCAAGGAAAGCATGGGTTTCTTCTTGATCATCCAGATTTGATTCATCTTGACCTTATAACCAATTATACTTCTTATTTTGTCTTGAGAGGGCAGTAGTTTACAAGCAAAATGTCCAAATTACATGAATCATGCAGCTGACTTCTGGTCATCATGAAAGTAGGGTTATAACTAATAGTTGTATCCTGTGTCACCCATTGTGCATCTACTGATATCTTTATTCTTTGTTCATGTGTTGCCATGATATCATCTTACTTACAACTTGTAAATTTATTTTTAGAACTGTGTATCCCAAAGTGATACTGAGCTTGTTTGCATCAGATTTTGTTGGAAGATGACAACTTTAATGAAGCCCTGAATCTTTTGAAACAAGTCATATTGGATGGCATTCAACCTGATTTGCTGCTGTTTAATACAGTTCTTAAAGAAGCATGCTACAAGGTACCTCGCCTTTCATATTAAAATCTTTCTATGTAGAAAGGGGATAAAGGGTAAAAGAAACAATCTGTTTCAAACTCATATATATGTTTAAGAGATGAGTAATAATGCTGCACAGCCATGCAAAATTGATAGAATTCAGGAAAAATTTGTCAAGATTCCAGGCTGGTTGTGGGATGCCTCAAAGTTTTAGGGACCATTTACCCATCCAAGTGTCGATAACAATGCCAGCTCATTCTATACAAAACTATGGCTAATATAATATTTTTTCCTCAAGAAATTGCAGCGTTCTGCTACAATAAATATATTTCATGTTCGATAATGGTTATAATTTCTGCACAATTAGCTTGCTAGCCCTTGGTATTATAAGGAAAAGAATGTTTCTATCCTGATTATTTATGCTTATCCATTTATGATGGAAAATTTAGAATGTGTGCTAATGCCATATAATTTCTTAGGGAAGGATTGATGTAATTGAGTTTATTGTGGAGTGTATGCGCCGAGAGAAAGTTCCCCCTGATTCAAGAACATGTGGCTATGTCTTCTCTGCATATGTAGATTCTGGTTTTCACAATACAGCAATTGAAGCATTGCAGGTTTTAAGTTTGCGTATGATGTCTGAAGATGGCAACATACTTAGAGAGAATACAAATTTTGTGAATGAATTTATCCTATCTGAAGATGTGGATGTTGTTGAGTCACATATACTTAAATTATTTGAAGATTCTGAAGATGAACTTGCAATTGGGTTATTGAATTTAAGATGGTGTGCAATAGCTGGGTTTCCAATCTGCAAGTCAGCTGATCAAAGTTTATGGGCTAAAAGACTGGAAGGAATGCAAGTGTGAGCCTGAGTCCTACCAAGACACCCAATTAGATACAATTGCTTGATGGTTTTGATGAAGAAATTGTCTCGGGTGAATTTTCTTTAGGGAGGCCTCCATGAAAGGGTTGGGGGGTTCAGTAGTGGAGAAAGCGCATGCAGACGCTGCATCATATCTGGTGTCAACCGTAGCCATCGTTATTCAATGTCCCGCTCTGCTCAAGTGGTAAAATTTTCAATCATAATTTATGATACAAGTTTCAATCATAATTTTTTTAAGTTGCTGAAGTTTTCTGAGTTATGTTTAACGTTGCGCCAAATTTGAATATTTTTAACGTTTGGTGCACAATTGTTTTACACAACTCAAATTTTAGTAAACTATGGAGAGTTGTTAAATGAAAAAAAAAATGGTTTAACATTGAAATATTTTACCATAATTCAGAATAATATATTATGAAATAAGATTTAACTTTTGTACGCCTAACATGAAATTTGACTTTTTAACTCCCTTCTCGCCGGTCCCTCTCACGCTGACTGCTTGCTTACTCTGGTTGCTCTGCTATATGAAGAGAGGAAAAAAGAGCAGATTTAGGATTTTATAGTAACTTTTAAAAAAAAAAAGTTTTGATCATACCGACAAGTTATCTGCTCAGCGTTACACTAACATAACCAAAATAGACATTTTGATTTTAAATTGCTTAATTTTGTGATGAAGAAACAATCGTTTAAACTTAAAAGGAAGAAAAGTCAAAAGGACTAGAAGTGAGCTCACTGTGCCTGTGAACTTTGAACTGTGAAAGGATTTGAAAGAAAGAAAGAAAGAAATTGTGACATTACGGTGCAACTGCAAAGTTATAATTGTCTGTAAAAGCACCTCGTTCCCCCATCATGATTGCAGAGGCGAAGAAAAAAAACAACTTTATCCTGTTATCATCGGCCCACCAGAAGATAACATGTCTCCTCCTGTAAACAAATTCAGCTTCCGAGTAACGTTTCCACTCGCTAGTGCTTATATATCATATATCAACGTCGTTTAACTTTTCTCTTCATGGTCTTACTGTTCAGTATATAAAGAATATTATTAAGTGAGAATTGTATTAAAAATTTTGATAAAATATATTAATGATATTTTTAATATAAAAAAAAAAAAAACTTAACTTTCATTCCCTAGGCTATGCTAGTTGCATTGCATGTTTAATCTCAAACTTAGCTATGTCTTTCTTTGGGCGGGGTTGGTGGGGTTACTATAGAACACAGTAAGGACTGAGTTTAAAGAATGACACCCAAATCCAATTATCCCTATCTTTTTAAACTACTTTTTTTGGGGAGGGCCGAGGAGGGAGTTGGGGTTTAAGTGTTAACAAAATTTTCAAGGGTCATGATTGCAAGCAATTTCTTTTAAAACAGTTACAGTCCCTAGTTGTGTGTATTTATATTTCTTTCAAATTAAAATAATTAAGAACTATTTTGTGTGTTGTAAAATTTAGCAATGTAAGTTAAAGAAATTATTTTATAAAAATTAAACTATTCACATGATTTTTGTAGTTATAATTATTTTCAATTTTTGTCTTTGTAACAGAAAACTCAAAACTATGAATTTTAATGTTTACACATACATAAAAGTTAAATTTTAGTCTGTCATTAACACGGTTAAACAGTGTTACTGGTAATACTGTTACAAAAACATTTTAGTGGTGTAAAGTCATTAAAAATATTTTTGGCCCACTTAAAATTGCTAGGAAATGATGACACATATACTTCTTTAAAAAAAATAAAAAACTTCTTATACCAGTTTCCCACTGTCACAAAAGTTTTTTTTTTTTTTTTAGTATGAAGGGAGTTTAGTTTTGTTGGTTGAGTATTACATATACTTGTCGTAAATCTTTTATTGCATGTATTTGATTCTTATGAATAAAAAAAATTACAATGGTTTCATATTGTCATTAATTTTTGTAATAGTATTACTCTCACTCTCAACTACATCATGAATCAAAACTTAAAGTTCTTGTTACAAATGTCTACTTCAATTGGTCGAACAAGGTAAACGAGTTATTATAAATTTTTTGATATTATCTTTGGTTCTTATAAATTAAAAAAAATAATCTTGTACAACAACTAAAACTTATAATATTCTTATACAAAAATTTCATCATATTTATTATTTATCTAAACATAGTCTGATAGACGTCTCTTTCATGATTAATAACACTATTTTATTATATAAAAGTGAATCATTACTTGAAAAATTTTAATTCATTTTGCATTACTTGTCACTTTTCACTTTTAAAAAAATGAACATAGTAAAAGGAGAGAATAACATTATTGTTGTCAAAACATTGGTTCTGTATTTAGTTATGTATTTTTTTTATAATAAAAGAGCATTAGCATTTGTCTTTAATACATACATATTAAGCTTTTGATAGGTTATACGCACACTATGGTTATGCTACATCATTCATGGATATATGGTTCTGTTCTAATTTCTGAATACGTCTAGCTCCCATAAAGAACCCTACCTGAAAATTAAGAAGAAACAGTATCAATTATATGCAAACATGTGCAAACATACTAATAAGTAGTTGATCCAAGTGATTTTGGGTTTGATTTTTTTAAGTAAGATATAAGATTTGAACTTTGTGGATGAAAAAAATGTGATTTGAAGGAAAGATCTCACTAAATATAATCAGTTAGGTTTTAACGGAAATTAATTATCAACAAAATTGATAAATATTTTGCAACAGTCTAATGATGGAAAAAAAACATGTGCAAACATAATTCATCGAGTTGGAATTCCACCAAATCTTCCTTTTGGGCACTACAAAACCTTTTGTTGTATATACAATAGATAATAGATTTGTTCCCATTATCATGTACCATCCTCTTCCTCTTCCTCTCCATCATAAATCATAATGCCTCTATACCAAACTTTAGAATCCCCTGTTTTTCGTTATATGTGAATTACCCTGAAAGGAATAAAATTAAATGATAGCATTTTGGTTCATTCATTCAGCTTCCGTATGGTCAATCAAAATATTTTAAGATATTCTTTGGTCATTTGCTTTCTAAAATAATGATTAGTATTCATAACTAATTTGAAAGTTAGAGAAAATAAACAGAATTGTTCCTAGATTGCAACTAGCATTAGCTAACAGATGGTTGAAATGGTTTTCATCTTGTCAATGACCAAACTCAATAGCCATTAAAACAACTTGATCATAGGAATTGGACATTTAGGAAGTGCTTAACTTTTAGGATGGCGTGTATTTAGATTTAAGTTACTAAAAAATTTATAGTCATTGGATAATTTTTAATACAGATAAAATACGAAAATATAAATTAAAAAATATTAGAATATATTTCATTAATGGAAAGTGTTTTAATTAAGTTGCTATTTGGATTTTTTTATATTATCAAAGCGGTTCATCATATCATTTTCTTATTAATGTTTAACACCCACCATTTTCAAGAGTTTTAAACATGTCATTTTTTTTATGTATCATCATCTTCTTGATGGTTTTATCAAATAAGACGCAAACCAAAAAAGTAGGGGGGGAAAACCATCAAGCCCCGAATGGTTGGTTTCAAATTGTATTTACTAATTGTTGGTTTCAGCCCCAATAAAATTAGAATAAGAAGAATAAAAATTGTGAATCAAGAGTTAAAGTAGCCAAAGTTACAATAAAAGACAACAAAGTATTACTCATTCCATCCATAATTTTAAGATATAATTGACTAATTTAGATTTATTAAAAAGTTAATTAATTTAATAATTAAAATTAAATTTATAATACGTTTTTAAGTTTATCCTTAATTTGATTAGAAACTTATTCATCTTCTTTCCATCTTAAAAAAAGAAATAATTAAGTCTTATAATAAATGAGTCCCAATTTTTCAACTAAAGTTGTTATGACTCATTATCATTATACTACTACTTATGCGCCCTCACCCTCACCCTGCGACTTCCTGAACGTTTTTGAAAACTTGGACAAATACCAATTACAGCCCCAATGACGACAAAAAGATTCAGATGCAGCAATGAAAGAGATTCGGATTCTGTTTCAGAGAGCATCCTATTCCGGCAACCCTGTTTTGGAAATGCTCCAAGTTGGCAAATTCCGCTGTTACCATCCTAATTCAGGTACACATCTCATTCTCAATGTCCATTGTTTCTTCTTCTTCTTCTTCTTTTCTTCAATAAATTTAATTCATTTTTGGGCTCAGTTCCTTGCAAGATGAAGCACCCCTTAGCTGCATGGAATCCTCCAGAAAGTATCAAGGAGTTGGCATACACAATGGCCTCGGTTATGGGAATCTTTGCTCTACTCTTAACAACATGTGTATGTGGGAGAAGAAGCTTTATGTTGAAGTCAAGGTATATATATATGGATGATAAATCATGTTTTTTTTTTTTTATTGACAAATGATAGGTTTAGTTTTGTTAAAAATGTCATTGAGCGGGATTCCCTCCTCCCTTCACCCTTAAGTCCCCTTTTCCAACCATCAAGTCAACCTGCCTTCATTTCACAATCTTCATTAAGTGTTTGAAACCCTTTGTAGTTGGCAGGTACGAGCCCCTAACCTATGATTAAATAATGCTATTTTGTTGCTTTGGAATCCCTCCCCCCCTGGTATTTGCTAATTGTTATCCATTTGTGAACGTGGAAAGAAATGCCAGTATAAGGAAATTCTTGGTTTATTAGCAGGAAGGCTAGTAATTCTCATGTTGATGAATTGTACAGAAGTGGAATTTAAGCTTCTCAGATTGGATTTACACCCAAAAGGCCCATGTGAAAGCCTTGTAAGATGTCTACCTGATGGTACACCTGCCAGGATTGTTGCACCACCTGAAGGATGTCATTGAAGCTGTTAACGGATTTATGCTCAAAGTGAATGGGCTCTTGGAAAAGCATATTTCAGACCTTCAACAAGAATTAACATTGGAGAGTCACAAAGTGGTTCAGGCTCGAGAAAATATGGATGCCATGCATCATGCTGATCTTGTTCATATAATGAGCTTGCAAACAGGTTTATAACGTATCTTTGCTGCCATGGACAGGTTCACGGCTACCATCGCTTGTGTATTGAGGGAGACAACATTCATTAGTTTTAGATTGGATGATTCATTGATTCTTGTAGGATTCAATTATAACATCCGTCATTGATTCATTACTTTTATATTTATACAAAATATCTCATATTTTTTCTGAATTTTTTTATGTAAGCAGAAGGCTCAAATCTAAGTAGAAAACAATGGCTAATTTAATTTGAGTAATGCATTTAAATGTTGAACTGTTGCCGGATAAATCATGTTTGTTTCTTACATAGTGACCGCATTAAAACAAGCAAATCGACAAATACAAAAACACAAGCAAATTAACAGACTTTCACTTTAGCTATACAAATCGTTCTAATAATTTCAATCATCAATTGCCAGTTACCAATCTTATCTATCACAAATCCAAACCCAACATAAATAAAGGTGTAAAAAATATTATTTTATTTTATTTTTTTATAAACATTTTAGCAAGTTCTGTCTTTTTAGTTTTTATCTTGATCAAAATAACCCAATACAAATACACTGTACATGTTTTCGTATCAGTTAGCTATCAATTACTTAAGTTAGAAGGGTTGGCAGATGTGTTTTCACTGTCTATCTTAATAAAATTTATTGAAATACACAAGGAAACTTTTCCATTATGAATTCCCAATTTCAATTTAAAATTTTAATTTTTAAAGTGAGTTAAAATGGCTATTTAAAAACAATGAACTTTTTATACATTTATTTCGGCACACAATTTTGACTCCTAGATGTCCATTAAATTCAATTAAGATGATTTTGATGAAAATTATAGAATTTAACTGATGTTCAAATCCAAAGGGTTATAAGCATGTTGAAAATCGCACGGAAATGAGTCTCGCATAATAAAAAATATGATATTTGATTTTTCAATTTTCTAATTGTTCATTATTCACTTTTCACGCAATTTTATCATAATTATGGCCCTTTTAGTTCTTGGATTTTATGTTTTTATCATTGTGAAGAATTGTTTTAACTTTTAAATAATATTATTTTAAAACTGGTATTTGTTTAAAAATATTCAAAATTGTGTTTCAAAATAAATAAATAAAATTTGTCATTGTTTTAAAAAATATCATTGATAACACAGTTTTTTGTTTTCTAATAAAAATATTTTTATTTTAAATTTCTTAACTGATATCTTTATTAGTATTTATCTTTAAATTATTATTTGTTCAAAACAATCAATGACGTCAAATTTTATAAAGAAAAAAAATACACACATAACTATTTTGTCAGATTTCTTAATTATATATATGATAAGTCAGTAAATTATTATGTGTCAATAAATTGTTATTTGACAACAGAGATTCAAATAAAAAAAATAAACTTTCAAAGATAAAATTAAAAATATATAATTTCAATGACTAAAGAAAACCTATTATTTAGGGGGGGAAATCATTTAAGCGAAAATAAAATTACAAACAATGACTATAAGGACGACTCAGTTACTGCTGTGCTGGCTTATTAATATTAACGAGAACACATTCAACAACATTTTGATTAAAAATAGGCTACACGTGATCACATATTCAAAACGTGTAGTCAAAATAACATGAGTATAAAATGCATAAATGTCAAGCACTATATATTTTATATATAATACGCGTATGCGACTCCAAATCAATAATAGAGTTTCCTACAATAAACTATTTTATTCTTATTTTCATAAAAAAAAAAAGAAAAAAAAGGAGCTCCCCACCGGCCACAGTCCACAGCACATGTTGTACATGTCAAATTCATACAGCCGCTGCTCAATACTCAATGCTTAAATGTTAATTGTTATCTATCAGAGATTAATCATAATTAATAATAAGATATTCTAACATTAATATATAAAAAATATTTATTGTAAGAACCATATCCAGAAGTATTTCTCTTTATAATTTCTTAATCAATATTTGAAAGTAACATTTGAGTGATAAAAAAAAGAGACTAATAGTGGAATGGAGCAACAGGGCACTTGATATATATCCAGAAGTGTGGATGCATGAGCATCGAAGGCAATCATTAAGAGATAGATGGAAGAGATAGACCCCAGAAGTGGTTTCTGCAGCTCCAATTCAATCTTCTACAGCAAGCGTAAGCCCCTCCCACTCCCTCCCAACAACGCCTTAGACGTCACCACCTTCATCTCCTCCCGCGCCCACCGCGGCACCACAGCCTTCCTCGACGCCGCCACCGGCCGCCGCCTCACCTACACCCAGCTATGGCGATCCGTGGAGGGCGTGGCAGCCTCTCTCTCCCTGGACATGGGGATCCGAAAGGGCCACGTGGTCCTCCTCCTCTCCCCCAACTCCATCCACTTCCCGGTTGTGTGCCTGGCAGTCATGTCCCTCGGCGCCATCATCACCACCACCAACCCCCTCAACACCACCCGCGAAATCGCCAAGCAGATCGCCGATTCCAAGCCCCTTCTCGCCTTCACGGTCCCTAATTTACTCCCCAAAATCACCGCAGCTGCACCCTCTCTACCAGTCGTTCTCATGGACAACGACGGCGCCAATACTAATAATAATAATATTGTGGCCACTCTTGAGGAGATGGCGAAGAAGGAACCACTGTCTGGGCGCGTGAAAGAGCGCGTGGAGCAGGACGACACGGCCACGCTGCTCTACTCCTCCGGCACCACGGGGCCCAGCAAGGGCGTGGTATCGTCCCACCGCAACCTCATAGCGATGGTCCAGATCGTGCTGGGTCGGTTCCACATGGAGGAGAACGAAACCTTCATCTGCACGGTCCCCATGTTTCACATATACGGCCTGGTCGCCTTCGCCACGGGGCTTCTGGCTTCCGGCTCCACCATCGTCGTGCTCTCCAAGTTCGAGATGCACGACATGCTCTCCGCGATCGAGAGGTTCCGCGCCACCTACCTCCCGCTCGTGCCGCCCATTCTGGTGGCCATGCTCAACAACGCCCCCGCCATCAAGGCCAAGTACGATATCACGTCGCTGCATTCGGTGCTCTCCGGTGGAGCTCCGTTGAGCAAGGAGGTCATAGAGGGGTTTGTGGCCGAGTATCCCAACGTCACCATCCTTCAGGGTTATGGTTTGACGGAATCCACCGGCGTTGGGGCCTCCACCGACTCCTTGGAGGAGTCTCGAAGGTACGGCACGGCGGGGCTCTTGTCTCCGGCCACCCAGGCTATGATCGTCGATCCTGAATCCGGCCAATCGCTTCCGGTTAACCGCACCGGGGAGCTCTGGCTCAGGGGTCCCACCATAATGAAAGGTAACCACATTCATTGAATTAGTTACGTCACCGTCTTGTTTCTTTCTGGGGAAATATACTTTTCTATATAAAACGTTTTTTCTTTAAATATTATTTAGTGCGCTGATGATGACAGATAATAAGGACTCCTCGTGTATGTGGTATGTCTGTATGTGTATCCTTCAGACAAAAATACTACTCCACTACTGTACATTTGACGGTCAAAATGTTCATTAAGTAACTTCGCATGTTTCGTATGCGCCGCGGGTTTATTATATGTTGTCCCCTAGTTATTTAGAAGGGTCAAGTGTCCTAACTTATCTGAACCTTTATTATTAAAAATATATTCAAAGACTAACATTTTAGATCCACATTCGTTTTCCTCTTTTTTTTTAAAAAAAAAAAAAAAACTATATGATTAGTCGATTGGTTTAGGTTGCTCCAGATTGATGAATACGTGTCAATTAAGAGTTATTCAATGCTTTTGCTTTTGTTTTTTCCGCTGAATATTCAATGTTTTAGCTACTCCGGAGGTTTTTGTCATTTGGAAACTTAATTTTTTGGTAGTAACCATCTTGTTCATCAAGTGAAAGAGACTGTACAATCTTATTTCCGCTAAGAATTGAATTAAGAATTGAATTTGAACAGTAATTGAACGATTCAATCTTGATTTCAACACATTAATTAGATTATTTGAAAACTTGATTATGTATCATTTTTGTAATTACGGGTTTAAATGATGTATTTACTTCAAAAATGATAAAAACTTTCAGAATATGCACAAGTTTTAGGTTTAGGCACATAATTGGATGAAATTGTGATTTGCTCATTCCGAGTTAACATTTGAAAACGTGGGAATGACAGGTTATTTCAGTAACGAAGAAGCAACCACATCAACCCTTGATTCAAAAGGATGGTTAAGAACAGGGGATATTTGTTACATTGACAATGATGGATTCATATTTATTGTGGATCGGTTAAAGGAGCTCATCAAATACAAGGGATATCAGGTAATGACTAAATTACGAATTCTAGCTAGTTAGTTAATCCATTATTGACAAAAGGGATATCAGATGTAGTATTTACTATTTAACAACTGTAGAGACCTGTTTTATTGAAGGAACCAATGGGAAGATAAATCAAATCACAACACAAACATACAGTTGGGATACGAATATTGTGAATCCTATTGAAGGTCTTGATGATGTTTTTTGATGTTTTAGGTTCCTCCAGCAGAACTAGAGGCCTTGTTACTGACTCATCCTGCTATTTTAGATGCTGCTGTTATCCCGTAAGTCTTTCAGCAATTTCATCTACTACACATGATTAATAATGAATATATAGAAGGAGAAGAGCACTTGGATTGGAGCAGTTCTGAGTGGTAAATGTTTTTGTAATGATCAGGTATCCAGATAAGGAAGCTGGGCAGTATCCAATGGCATACGTGGTGAGGAAGGCTGGAAGTAGCTTATCAGAAAGTCAAGTTATGGATTTTGTTGCAGGACAGGTTAGTTGGGATTGGGAACACTCTTCAACAATGGCGACTTTTTTATATTAAAAAAAATGTTAATAAGTGTTATTAGAATATTGTTTGAGAAATTAAAAAAAAAAAATTGTATAACTCATAAGAGATAGTAAAAGTGATTATTAACAACGTAATTTTCTGTCTCTTAAAAAAAAATTTACTTTAAATTTTTTATTCAATGTTTATAAGATATTGGTTAATATTTAATTGTTATTATTATTATTATTATTATTGAATATCTGATTCCTGGAGTTCCACTTTAACGGCTGAACAGTGAACATTATAAAATATTAAACATTCCGTGGGTTACAATTCATACAGGTGGCTCCGTACAAGCGAATTCGAAAAGTGGCGTTTATTTCCTCCATACCCAAAAATCCATCTGGCAAAATTCTTCGGAAGGATCTCATCAAACTCGCAACCTCTAAACTCTGAAGAGATGAGTTTTTTCGTATTATAGTTTTTCTATTGGAGTTGGACAAGTGAGGAAATAATCGTTAGCTCTTTTTTTGCTGTAATTTGCTAGCTTGTTTACTTTTGATGCTTTCATATTATCTGTTCTTTGTTCAACAGTCTATTGTAATATTGTTGTAGTTTGCAAAGAGAACAGAGTGCTGTGAGTACGTAGGGAATAAAATTGTCTTTTCGTAATTTCGTTTTTCAATGAAATAACTTCTCAATCTGTTTGTCATCAAACTTGTAGACCAATATTTAAAATAGATTTCTCAAAAACATAGTATTTGTTGTTGTAGCAAAATGTTTAGATGATATGTTATTCCTAACTAATTTTTTTAAGGAGAGCTAACTTAGTTGATTAAGTAAAAGTACATAAATTGTTATAAATTTTTTATATTGTTTTCGATTCTCATGAATTAAAAAAAAAAAATCCTTTTTTTAAGATTGGAACTGGTTAATAAATTTTTCAGTTATAAATTATATTTAGCTATTACACAATTATTTTAGGAATAATTTGTTTACGGTCAATTAACTAAGAATAAATAAAACGATATACTACATTTTATTGGGGTCCATCTTTATATATTTTTCGTTAATTTAGCAGAAAATAAAATGGTAGGCTCAATATCTTTCATTTCAGGTCCAGCGAAGTGGCCTACCTGGCGCTAGTTACACTGACAAAAAACGCTGCATGATCCATGATTAAATATTAACTACTATTAAAAATGAGTAAAACAGCTTTTAAAACATTATTTATTTTTTAGATGACTTTTAAACAGTAGCATTTTATTTGTTTATATAGGTACACATACTGTAACTTAACGAGACTCTATCTATTTTTGCATTTTGCAAAACTATTCTTCACTTTGTGGTGTACATTGACAAGGGACGTTTCGTGGTACCATTGACTTATTTAAGGAGCAACATATGTTCAGAGAGCTGTCTGAGGAACACTTCGGTCTCCCAACTGACGGTCCAATAATATTGCCCTGTGACGCACCCTTCCTGCATGGAATACGTTTTGTCTTTGGAGCTTCGCTTACCCACTGTCTCTGCAGCTCAGGGTCCAATTCTTATGCTTCGTAAACGTTACTTGTAATCTAGTTTCTTACCTCTGACCAAATTCCATGTTAACTTATTCAATTTGGCACAATTAATTAGCTGTCCAACTTACATTTTTCTTCTTCTAATGGACATGTTTAGAAATTGAGTTCATTAGTTAAATTGATTTGTCAGTTGATGTGATTAATTGAAATCGTTATTTAAAAACTAGAGGTAACAAGGATAAAAACACCTTTTGTGATTACGAATTATTTACATCAGTTTATGTGTTAACTGAACTTATATATTCAGTTTTTATATCCTCATGCAATGTTAAAGACACTGATTAAAAGAAATGCAATGTTAAAGGCAAGCTCCCGTATCATCTTATAACCTGTTTATTTTACTCAAAGGTTATGCTTGCCGCCATGTAACCATAACGTGATTGTTTGATTAAAATTTTGAATTCTCAAAATTAATTTTTAATTTTACTTGAAGTAAATTTAATTTCAAAAATTATTTTAATATATAGATTTACATTTCAAAAGTAATTTTATTTCATTATTCAAACATAATTATTTCTCCCAAAACTACACTGGAAATATCATTTACTTTTTACTAAATTGCAATTTATGTACTCCTATTATTCTTAATCCGTAATTTTGGTTCTTATATATTTTATTCACGATTTTAGTCCTATTTTAAAAATATACATTTTTGGTCCAAATTTTAATTTTGCATACATTTATTTCTTTTATTTTATATATAAATTAATTAAATAATTTTTTTATGATATCTTAAGTAAATATGTTAGGTCTAGAGTTTGATTTACCAAAATAAGAGAAGAAGAAAACATGAAAATTGAAAATTAGATCAAAATTACATATTTTCTAAAATATAGGAACTAAATTAGCAGGAAAAAAGGAGGATCAAAATCGCATATTAGAAATTATTGGGGCCAAAATTGCAATTTAGCATTTACTTTTTTGATGATTTGAAAATATCATTTTAAAACATAAGTTATTTTTTCAATATATGTGTATTATTTTAAATTAATTTTATCAAAATCTAAATTAAATGAAGTCAATTCTACAAACACATATCCATACACGCACGCACTTAGTATAAAACAATCTTCTTAGATGATAGCACTAATATTTTAAACCAAACTACTTGAATTAGAATTTAGAACTTATATACCTTCTTATTTATTAAACCAGTGTCTATATATATAAATATGCAACCTACAAAGTTTGTGCTATAAGTTGATGAAGATTTTTCTTTTTTTTTATTTGACCATTTTAACAACCTTCTACTTGATTTTGGCTAATTCTTGACATTAAAAGCATACATGATGTTTAGTATTAGACTTATGCTCAAAGATGAACACGGTAGAACAAAGAAGTAACGCAAATTACATGGTCTCTTTTTGGTGATGACACTTCTAATGTTATATAATGAAGTGCTATTTTTTCGTGGGAGTTGGTTGGTTTAAATGATTCAACTTTAAAGTCATCAAATACTTTTAGCATGGGGCCAAGAAAAGACCCAGCTATACAACATTTAGACATTTCCTAATGGATAGAGGCCTTTAAGTTTAGTGTCCAGTCCAGCCCAAAATGAAAGTTTTTAAAAAAATCACTAATTAGTCACACTTAATCGCTCACAAACACGTCTTGATCTCTTCCTCTCTGGTCTCCCACTCTTTCTTGAACCCTAGCCCACACAACCTTGTTGTGCCACTCACTTCTCACCACTGACCACTTTCGACCATCCCTCGTCTAGTCATATTGTTTTCCAATGTCGACCATCCTAGACCACCTAAGACATATCCTCTTATCTCAATCGCAATTTTTATTTTCATCACATCAAGGTCGTGGCATCGTTTACCAATGCCATTGCCGCCACAGAGAGGTGTTCAGAGTGAGTTGTGCAATGCTTTCTTTTAGCCTATGTTGATGATGTTTTGAGTTTTATATAGGAACATTGTTTTACAAATCTAGCTCTTGAGTTTCAAATTTATTAGGTGATTGTATAGTTAACTCCATTACTTTGTTTGCAACCTTGGAGTAATGAAATCTTGTGGCTCTTTAAATACGAGTTGTTGTGATTGTCAAATTTTTACCATGTTTGTCATGTGAGTTGTGACGATGTCGTTTAAGTTAGTCCTTTCTATGATAAGAATGTGTTTTCACTACACATTTTGCACGTGTCTCATGCTTTAGATTACATTATTGTTGTTCTTTTTGCCTCCTTGGTTTTATTTATTTAGAATGATGGGCTTATAATAGAAGAAACATACTTTCATGTTGGGCTTAGCTCTACTTAGATAAACATTGAAAACTAATGGTACTAGAATAGGTTGCTTCAATGTAAGTCTAAACTTTGAAGTGTTTCTATATTTTTGCATTAATATATCCATTAAATTAGTCTTATTTCTTTTTCAATTGGAACTAATATAGAGATATTTGCATTATTTATTTTGTATTATTAATGTAGAGATATTTTCATTATAAAAAAAATAGTTTGTTGTGTAATGATGAATTCGGTAATGTGAAATGTTTCTCCTATATTTGGAATCTTATAGTTCAAGAGGGCTTAAAAGTGGTGAAAGATGTTTTACAAAAGATTAGGGACAATATTAAACATGTGATAACATTAAAGGCTGGAAAATAGCATTTAGATAATATATTGTTCAAGTGAGAAGAATTGGTAATAAGGTGGGCTTAAAGTTGAATGTACCTTTTAGATGTAGATACACTTTTGTCATGCTCGAAAGTGCTACTAAGTATTGTTGTACTTTTTTTTAGTTTCACCATTCATGATGGAAACTGCAAATATTGTTCATCAAGTGAAGAGTGAAAAAGAGCTAAAAGATGTGTAACTTTTTTTAGGCCATTTTATAAGACAACCAACTTGATTTCAAGTACATATTATCCAACCTCTAATGAATACTTTATGCAAATATGGAAAATAAAATGGTTGTTGTGGAAAACACTTAAAAGTGATGATTCATTAATGAAATACATGGTGGAGAGGATGATGGAAAATTTTAGCAAGTATTAGAGTGATATAGTCTCATTCTCTTAATTGTTATGATTCTTCACCCACTGATGAAACTTGAAGCACTTCAATTTTATTATTCAAATCTTAATAATTTTACTTGTGATGAAAAAGTAGGAAACATACGAGTTAAGATGTACAAACTTTTTGAAGAATATGTGAATGTAAGATCTACTTCATCGGGTGCATCAAGTTCCCTAATTGTTCCTCTAGTTGAACGGGATTTCAATCAAAGAATGGAAGGCATGATCCATGCATTGTAAGTTAATTTATTTGTCAATTCTTTGTATTTGTTATCAATCTTTTGTATTTGTTAGTTTATTATCTAATCTATTGTACTTGTTAATTTATTTGTTTTTCTTATAATGTCATAAGAAAATATAAATTTTGTGAGCCAAAATGTTAATGTCACTGATAAGTTTGATTTGAATCTTTATTTGACTGAGACACCACTTGAGCCAAAAAAATTTCCAAAGTTGAATGTTTTGAGTTATTGGAAGGACCACCAAGAGCTTTATCCACATCTTTGAAGACTAACATGTGATGTGTTAAGCATTCCAATTACAACTTTTGTAAGTAAGTTTGCATTTAACATTGATGTTTGTGTGCTTAATAAGTATCATTATTGCTTACTCTTTCCAATGTTCAAGCACTAATTGTAACCCAAAATTGATTAATTTGCTTTGAAGAATTAGGTAATGTATTACTTGCAAATACTTTATTACTATATTACATCTAAAAAATATTCAATGCCAATGCTAACATTATTATTATTTTTGAATTATAGATTAAGATAATGGTGATGTTGATAAAGAAGTACTTGTTTTAGATTTCACAATTCACGACTCAATATTTTTCATGGACAACAACAATAATTTGAGCTTGACGCTTTGAAATATGGATGTTATAGTTTAGAATTTAATGTTATATTTGTTTAGTAATTTGAATTTCAATTATGTAGGTTGACTTGACACTTTAATATTTTTAAGACTGTAATGTTGCTCCAAGTCAAGCACGCTTAACTGTAGAGTTTTTATGTTATGGGCTACCGAAAAGTAGATGCACCTTGTTGGTATAGGTAATACCTATTAAATCCTTTAAGTTATCCTCAACTGTACAGTCCTATACCTGCACAGCCTCTGGATCCCTCTCGTTCGGGTGTGTATTCGATTCATTCATGTACCCCTCCTGCTGGAAGCCTGCTAGGAGCCGCTCCTTGTCCGTGCCTCACTGCACCGGCGATCACTCCCCGCCCTCGTCAGCGCCCGGGATGTTACATGCCCACCAGCTTCCGCCTGGTTCGTCCTCGAACCACACCGTACTGGTAGAGAGACCTTGCTCTAATACCACTTGTAACGTCCGACCACTTGCAGGATCAACGACTGTCCCTATATACCAACACAAGACTTTTCAGTGTGCTTTGTCCTCACTCGCACACTTCCTAAGAAACTTCCCAGGAGGTCACCCATCCAAAGATTGCTCCAAGTCAAGCACACTTAACTGTGGAATTCTTATGTTATGGGCTACCGAAAAGTAGATGCACCTTGTTGGTATAGGTAGTACCTATTAAATCCTTTAAGTTATCCTCAACTGTACAGTCCCATACCTGCATAGCCTCTGGATCCCTCTCGTTCGGGTGTGTATTCGATTCATTTATGTACCCCTCCCGTTGGAAGCCAGTCAGGAGCCGCTCCTTGTCCGTGCCTCACTGCATCGGTGATCACTCCCCACCCTCGTCAGCGCCCGGGATGTTACAAATCACTTTGGAAAAACACACTAAAAAATAAAATAAAAAATTGCGGATTTTATTAAGATAAATATTTTTTTCAACAAATAAGTTTAAACAAATTTGCTCCATATTAGATTCTTAATGGTGTCATTCAGACCACCTTATTTGAAATGTGTTTGTATTTTCTATTGGTCATTTGAATTATGAATGACTTGATTTTTAAATATCACAGTGTTACCTAATCCATGGTAGATCGGACCATATGAGTTAGGTTGAACTACTTGATTTAAAGTCTTAACCCGTGGTGAACCAATTCGAGTAAATTGAGTCAACTCACTTTGATACTTTTACTTTCACTTCATGAAGTTTTTGTAAATAATGAGTTTTATAATTTATATTTATATATTCCAAAATTTCTTTTTAAAGTAAAGTTTGATATACAAATACTCATTCTCATTGAAGTTATATTGATCTATTTTAAAGTTTGTCAAATGTTATTATTTAATAGAATTTTTTAGTATTGTTCTTAAATAGTGATTTTAAATATTTAAGAATAGTATTTTTAATAAAAAAAAAATACGATTCTAAAATACATCTAAAATTAGTTGTAATTAATTGTTAAAAAGTTTTGTACACTAAATGAAAGGCCGGCAGCAACTGGGCCAGAATGGGCCGAGGGGGGTAGCCAGTCCAGTCCAGAAGGACTCGTAGACGACTTGTTAACCACTATTTGATAGTATATTCTTGCAGTCTATGACGAGGAATGAAAACTTTGGAACGAAGGCATGTGTTGGGTTTATGCATTGGTGATTACTGATTAGCTAGCTTCTCGAAAGATCATATACCCTTCAATCCATCTTCATCTCCGGTGAGTCACGGTGGACACTTTTTCTTTTTTCTCTCCCAATCTCTGTTTTTTTTTTTTTTTTTTTTTCTTCTTTTTCGCCCAAAGCTCTCTAGAATCTTCCTGACGCAGATCTTACCACCTCTTCTATTTCTTTTTCTCTTACTCCATTTCGCTTCTCCACACTAGCCACGCCAACTTCCTCTACTCAACCTAGGTACTTTAGTTCCCTGTATTCTCAACCTTCAATGGCACTTTCATATTATATTCATAATGTAATTATGGATGCTACTCTTTTTCTTTTAAAGCAGATCTCCCGATTCATGTGTCAATTTCGTTTCGATATTTCGTAGTTGTTTCCACTGTAACTGGACTATCATAATCTGACCAATCTTCCAGGCTTTTATATACCTAATTGCTTTAACGAATCTCAAATATGTTTTGTGTTGGTTTTTTTGGGATATAAACATAGACTTAGTGGCGTGTCTTGATTGCATATGCATCAGGCAACATTATTGTGATGGTTGCTAGATGTTTTTATGTTTGGATATATGTATCATCAACATCTGTTAGTTCCCAAAAACCTAATTGATATGTCCAATGAAACTGAGTTTCTTTATGAGTCGTTTGGATGAATAAAAGGATGGATAGTATAATCATATTCTATATTTGCATTACAGTGATAACTTGTTATTTACTGGATTTTACAATTTAATGATTGAATATGAAAATTTGCTGTGTTTTACATTGCATATCTTTTTTTGCACACTGATGTGTTAGATATGTTGCAGCACTGGCCATACAACCATAGTGTGTTATTACTGCACAGTCCTGTTTATGGTTAAAGTAGAATACGATATAATATATTGCTACATGCTTTGGAAGTTCTGCTTTGGGTTTTCTTCTGATTCCTCGATGGATCTCTTTCACTCATTGAAAGATTATTATTGCCCTTCATCTGCATTGTGTTGCAGTTCCAGCTACTTTGGTATCTTATTGTCTGGGTTAGTTCTGTCGAATTCCTTGGTCCCAGCTGAACCAACAGCATGGCGGGTCAGTCCTCCAATGAAGGCTCCAGCACTGGAAACATTTCAGCAGAATGTTCAGATTCAACTGTTCAGCTCAATATCAAGACTCTAGATTCCCGCATCTACAGTTTTCAAGTGGACAAAAATGTAAGCTGTAATATCTATTCCTGTCATTCTTGTGTTTTTTGAGTCCTATTTTTGAGGTAAATATATGTAGGTTAGGGTATAACCCTAAAACTTGTCTTCAAAATCATTTCAGATGCCTGTTTCATTGTTCAAAGATAAAATTGCAACTGAAATTGGTCTTCCAGTTAATCAACAACGGCTGATATTTAGAGGAAAAGTCTTAAAGGATGAGCACGTTCTTTCCGAGTATCGTATCCTTTAAATTGTAATTTTTTTTCCATCAGCTTAATACTTAATGGACCTGGATTTTTCTTAGTTTTAACATGATTTGTTTTATCTTGTAAGTGAAATCATTATTTATGTTCAGTGTCCTCTCTTTATTCAACACCATTATTGGTTTAGCTTTTTCAAATTGGATTGCTTGACAGAAGGAAATGCTATGGCCTGTAGCAGAATTTTTCATAAATGGTAAAATGAGTTAGTATTTGAAATCACACCGCGTCACTCATTTATTTATATTACAACCTAATCCTTAACCATTTAAGATGTTGATAATGGGCATACATTGCATTTAGTTGAAAGACAACCAAATCAGTCGCAGGCTTCTGGTACGAGTTCTGGTGAGTCAACTGGTACAAGTGGTAACCGAGGTATAACTTAAGGCTGCAATGATGGTCATTTTTGTTTTTTTCTCCCTTCAGGTTTTAATCATTTTTTTAATATCAGACATATGTTGTAGTATTTTACTATGCTAATGATAAATTTAATTATTTGGAAGGAAATGATGTAGGCTCAGGGGCTCCTCGTAATCGTGTTGGGCAAGTTTCACACAGTGTTGTTCTGGGATCATTTAATGTGGGTGAACAAGGTGAAGGAATTGTTCATGACCTCACTCGGGTTCGTTACCATGTTCTTAGTATCTATCTTATATAGTTCATATCATGCATTCTATTCTATTCTGTTTTCATATAGGTCTTGGCAATAATGGTATGATTTGATATTGCCCAAGGAACATTATGTATTTCTGTGTTTTGTTTTCAGGTTATTGGGCATGTTTTAAATTCTATTGGAAACAGTGGCCAGAGCACAATTAGTGGTCCTAATTCTACGCAAACTTCTTCAGTTAGTACCACTTATGCTTGAATAGATGATCATGTATTGTTATATTTTCTATCATTTGTGTGATTTACTGGACTATTGTATGCACATTGTTAATTTTTTTAACCATGAGGGACTGAATTAATTTCACATCCATTTATTGTTTAGATTTCTTCTTGCAACATTGCATAGTTATTTTTGCTTGCCTTTTTTCAATTTCATCTTCTTAGATCATGAAGCAATCACATGTTGTGGTATCTATTTCAAGTGGCTTGTGTTTCATAGTGTACAAATATTTTATCTATTGTACTAATAGTGTTGAATCTCAAGTATTTTATGAATGGTTATTTATCTTAAATTATGGAATCTTCGTTTTTTGTTTGTTTGAATGTATAGATATTTATTTTTCCGTACAATACTAACATGGCATTGTTAAAGTCTCTTAATTATTATCATCAATTTAATTTGTGAAAAGAATTGATACAGAACACAGACTTGTACTAATATACTATGAAGTTAGTATATGTTGTTTAGCTACTTGCATTATGCACTATATATCCTTTGAAATAGGTTGGTGTGTATCTAAACTGGGACCCAATCTATTTGGTCAGGTTCACCCAAGGAATGAAACTGAAGGAATGCATGCAGGAAGTCAAAACCCAGCAGGAAGTCAGGCACCATCTGGACAGACATTTCATGGCCCGACATTTCAATCTGTCTCTCATGTTTTTCAGATTCCTGTGGCGGCAGGGGCCATACCCATTCCTTCTCTCAATGCAGTAGGAACATGGCCTCTCTTTTGGATACTATTTTTTTCTTGTGAAAATTTAACATATTTTCGATGATGTTCAACTTTATTTCTTTCCCCATCATTTCAGCCAATTCCTGATTCATTGAACACACTGTCTGAGTTTATGAATCGCATGGAACAGATACTAACACAAAATGGTGATGATGTTGAAATTGTTGCCCTTTTATTTTTAATTTGAAAGAAATTTGAAATATTTATATTTGCTTAATGCTTATGCAGGTTATCAATCAAATCTTTCATCCGCTAACTCTAGAGATCAGCGAGTGGAATTGCCTTCTAATGCACAAGGGTTGCCGACACTTGAAGCATTAAGTACTGTCTTGCATCGTGCAGAACAGTTACTTGGTGGTCATGCTGTTGCTGCACTATCTGTAATTAACACATCCCATTTACTAATATTCATGTTCGCCTTAATGATAAAAATATTTTTCTATTTACTGCAACTATAAGATGTTTATTATAAATATAAATACATTATAGATTTATTAAAAAAATAAGGATGGATGGAAGTTGCATAGGATAATCCTAAATAATTTTAAATTTTGGGCAAAATAAATTTTCATCACTCGTTTAATCAGTAGTACCTTAAAAACATGAATGTGCTATGTATTTGTGTTTGGAGGACTTAAATGTCATTAAAATGACTGGCATTTTGTGTATGCTCATTTGAGAGGCTGATGGTGAAATTTTTTAATTTATGTGGACTGAAAATAATTGAGGAGTTTTCCTAGTCTAGGGCCTTTATCTGCAATAAACTTGTTGAATCTAACTAAACCTTTACTTTGATGTGGGGATGTTTACAAATATTAGCAGATCTTGGTCTTGGTGGACTGTGAAAAGACATGCAATTTTATCTATTGCGTCATTTGATCAATTTAGGGACACCCAAACACATTTATGCAGTGTCATTTAAACCTTCTTAATATATCTTGGATACCTGGTCAAATCCATTTCAGATTGGATATGAAGACATCTAAGCTATGTTTGGATTACCGTTGTTTTCCATTGGAGGGTGCTGAAATTTGGATATGGATATCCTTTGTATCTTTTAGTTGGAACATACTTTTGTTTGCACTTTACAACGGTAATCCAAACATGCACTGAGAGATGTATTCATTGCATACTCTCTTGTTATAAAACCTCAAGTCTTCTGATATCTTAGTGTCCATCCTTGATTGTAGCCATATAAGTAGATGTAACGATACATTAATCTTACTTCTATTTAACCTAAAAATGATGTTATGATGATGAAGTGCATATTTCATTGTAGGATTTGTTAGAATGAACTAGCCTTGCTATATTCTTCCTTTATCTTATCTGATTACATTTTACTTGTAATTTGCGACTATAGCATATTGCAGGGCGCTTGGAAAGAGAAGGAATTTCTGCTGATCTGAGCATAAGGGGTCAAATACAATCAGAATCAGTGCAAATAGGACTTGCTATGCAGCATTTGGGTGCACTTCTACTTGAACTTGGCCGAACAATGTTGACACTGCGTATGGGACAGTCTTCTGTATGTTTCATTCGTTTCTTTGGTGATTTGGTTTACTTTATTGTGTCAACATATCATTCATGTTCACTTTCAAATTTCAGGCAGAATCTGTTGTTAACGCTGGACCAGCAGTTTACATCTCTCCATCAGGGCCAAATCCAATAATGGTGCAGGTTTGTCAGCTATTTTGATCTATTCTGATTTCATTAATGGTGATGCCACATGCCAAGTTTAATTATTTAAGCATTGGCTGATGTTTCAAACCTTCAATTAAGTTGATTGACATTCAATAAACTGTACATTGTTGATATTTCAGAACTGGAAACTGTAAATTATACATGATTAGCATGGTTTACTGATAAATAGATCGTTGATAAAGGGTTGAAGATTGAAAGAAATTGATAACTTCTTTCAACTCTTCATATTGGAAAGTAAATTTTATGTTGGACACATATATAACACGTTTAATTTAGATACACTGTCAGTATGGAGTTTTTTACACTGTCAACCAATTTAAAATCACCCTAGATATGACTTTAAAGTAATTATTATAGAAGTCAATAATCTTATCATACACGACAATCCATGATTGGATGATAGCGTAATATATATATATATATATATATATATATATATATATGATGATGATGATGATGATGATGATGATGATGATGATGATGATCACGTTCCTATCTATGTGGATTGTTTGATAGTTTACATTTACTATTTCTGGTTCTGATGAAGTTGTGCTATTTTCAGCCTTTTCCACTTCAGACAAGCTCCATCTTTGGTGGTCCAGTTCCCCCCTCAACCCCTGCAACTTTAGGCCCCATTGGTATTGGAAATGCTCCTAGGAACGTAAACATTCATATACATGCTGGTAAACAAAACTAATGGTACTTCTACCCATGAAATATCCAACTTCTATTAATTTTGCTTCATACCAGGTACCTCTCTTGCACCAATTGTTTCAGCCATTGGTTCTAGGGCAAATAATGGCGAGGGGACAAGAAGTGAACACCATAATGAGCCTGGCTCTGGTGATTCAGGTTCAACACGGGTATTACCTGTTAGAAATGTCATAGCAGCAACTATACCATCACACCCTCCTGGTGTTGGAGTCTCTAGTAGCACACAAACTGGGTTCGGTATTTCTACCTCACAGCCACCTTCTGATTCAGCTTCCTTGTCATCTGTCTTGGCTGAAATCAATTCTCGCCTTAGAAACGTTGTTGGTAATATGCAAGGAGATAACACAGTTCCATCAGGTAATTACCAATTTATTGTTTCATTATATGTAGTCTTGATACATTAGCATTTAATTTCAAAACACTTTTTTCTGTATCCGTTCAGGTCAAATGGCATCAAACAGCAGGGACTTGTCTTCTGGATCTGAATCAAGACCTGCTACAGTAAACGAACAGCAAGATACCGTGGACGTGAATGGTTTTGGGGCTACCAGTGCTTCCTCAGTTGGCTGCACTTCTGAAAGTGAAGTACAGAAGGTAATGATTTTGCACATACTTGGTGATACATCTGTCTCGTACATGCATAGTTTTTAATGACTAATATCTACCTCTCAATCACCACTAGCTCCAAACTGAGGCAGTCCAAACCTCAAGTAATGATGAGAGAGATGTTTTGGTTGACAAATTTGTTTCAAGTTCTTCCAACCAAGATTTACAAAGTTGTTCTAGTGGAGAAACAATAGTAAAACCAGAAAAAGAACAAGATGTTCCAGCTGTAAGTGAAAGACAAAATGTAATTGAACCTGCCGAAGCTGCTCCGCTAGGATTGGGTGTGGGTGGTTTAGAGCGCAAGGTAAGTTTACGGTTATGATTTTGTGAATTAGAAGCCTGAATTTCCCAATTGATGTGTCATGCGATGCAAATAGATTCGTTTGCTATAATATTGGAACTTGGAATGGTATTTTTCATTTAAAAGGCTGCTGGATGAGTCTTTTTATTCTCTTCAAATTCATATATTTGCCTTTTGAAGATATATTCTATTATGAAGTAATCAATTTGAAAATCTTTTTAAAATTAGCACAAGTAGCTTATAGGGCTTAGGATTTGGATATTGTGCATGTAGGCTTGTGTCTTGGAAACTGGAGAAATATCTATATTATGTATTAGTTAGAAACTGAAATCATTTAGTTTTAGAATTTGGTTGTTTTATGACACTGGTTGATCATATGCCTCCTTAGATGTTGGTATATATAGTTTGATGTGTCCCTGTGACTTTTTGCTATGCATCCCATATTCCCATTCCTCAAGCAGACATTAACAGTTTGATGTAGCCTAGCCATGCTGCTGCTTAAAACTGAATTTTTTCATTATGCTTTCATAATTAGATGTTAATTTGCAGCAATTTTAAAACATTCATTTGACAAGCTAATTTTGAAATAAATGCAAGGCTGTATTAAATTTAATGTTTGGGGATGTTATATATAAACTAACAGAAATTTTAAGGGGCCATTTTGTTTGACAAAATGTTGTCCATTTTCATTTTTGTTTTCACTTTTGATTACAAAAATGTCACCTTGTTCTTGTTTTGTTGTCAAAGATTTGGATTAGGAAACAATGAAAGCAACTTTATTGTTTTCACTGTTCTTATATAAATTTTTGAAAACAGGAAACAAAGTCAAAACAAGGTGACATTTTTGTATTTAAAAGTGAACAAAAAAATTCTCTCAAGCCAACAGTTTGCCATGATAGGGACGTGTTTATCTTGCTGTCCACCATAAGAAGATAAAGCATCTGTCCTGGCATCATCTGCATGATGGGAGTGGAAGTATCCCCCACTCCACTGTTTGTGTGGGGCTTGCCTGGAAACATTTGATTATATTTTAAATATTTTACTCCCAGGGGTCTGGAATGGCAATAATGATTTACTTTTAAATTGTAATATATGAAGTTATGACCATGTATTTCAATGGTGAAAAACAAGCCATTTGGAGGCAGCAACATATTGTAAAGAAAAAGCAAAAGTAATGAAATTTTGAACTGTGTGCTGCTACTTAAATTGGTACATTATTAGTGCCTATACCAGTTTAGTCCCTGAAAGATTTGAGGACAGTCACATTAGTCCCTGACAAATGAAAATGTTGATCAATTAATCCTTTTTAGGGATTAAATTGATGTGAAAAAAGGACTAAATTTGCCAACCTTTTCACCTTAAAGGGATGAAAAGTTGATTTTCATCTTTTAATGACTAATGTGAGTGACCCTAAATCTTTCTTGGGACAAGATAGTATTTTAATCCATTGTCAGCAATGTATTGTGAACATTACCACATTTGTGCATTAGCACAGACCCTTGTTTGTCATGCTTAGGAATTAGGAATTCTATATCTCTGATCTTCATTTTTTTTATCACATTGCATAACTATATTCTTGACTTATCCTTCCTAAATTTGCATGTCAAAACAGAGGCGAACTAGACTTCAACCTCCTGTAAATAAATGTGCTGATGATGGATCATCCAGTTCTTCTGTCAATCAAAATCAGCAAACCAGAACAGATGGTCAACATATATTGCAAACTCTTGCGAGTCATGGATCTGGTTTGAATTCAAGAAATGCTAATGGGCCATCCCAGCGGCCCATTCCCTCCAGTGATCGTCCGATTGATGTGGCTGGTTTAATGTCTCAGGCTTTACATAGTCCTGCATTGAATGGTTTGTTGGAAGGAGTTTCACAGCAAACTGGAGTTGACTCACCTGATGGCTTGAGGAATATGTTGCATCAGTTCACGCAGAGCCCTCAGATGATGAACACGGTTAATCAAATTGTCCAACAGGTTGGCAGTCAGGATGTGGGGAATATGTTTGCTGGAACGGAAAGAGGGCAGGGTGTTGGTATTGACATTTCAAGGATGTTTCAGCAGATGATGCCCATTGTATCTCGAGCCCTTGGTGGGGGAAATCCTTCCTCACTATTCTCTGCTGAAGAAGCTGAACCCCATGCACCCTACCGAGATGGAACAGTTAACAGAGATGAATATTCTGATAATCAAAGTTTACAGGTTTGTATCCAT